>JARQOD010000009.1:20432169-20452169 GCA_033576555.1 Oophaga sylvatica | reverse complement strand
GCGCTGCTGATCGGCGCAGGTCCCAGTGTATGGACCTCCTCAGTTATCACTTATAGGGACAACCCCCTTTAAGGCCATCATGCACATTAAGTAAAAGCTTCCTAAGCTGCTGATTGTGGCAGGATTGGCCAATCATCTAATGTGTATGGGGGTACTGGGATTATTATTTGTATAGTTTCATGCTCATTGCTTAGGTTGCCGGCCACTGCTACAGTCCATCAGGAGTGGACGATCTCCTAGGCAGGGGGTGCAGTGCTTACAAGCTCTTTGCCATAGAGTTTGCAGTCATCCTGAGGCTGGATGGGTCGCTGGATCCCGCCGTCGTCAGTTCCCCTGGCATTCTTATTCAGTGCTGAAGAGGTAACCCTTACGTAATCAGAGATCGAACATTTTGGGTCAGTATCTCAATCATGCCTCTGGTCTGCACTGTCAATCATCAAGAGCAGAACAACCCCCCCTGCAAGCAGGAGGCAGGGGAGCGGTACACTCCTGAACAGCAGCATGCTGTACCACTCTCAGCCGGTTGTAATGGGCAGGGAAGCTGGATTGTGAGTGTCAGGGTTCGCGCATATGACCGTACACACTCTCACCTGAGAGAATCGGATCGATTATTCTAATGACGCTCTGATCAGTGTGTCAGCATAGTGTGATCAGATTCTCTTGGATGAGAGAACCTTGGCGCTGCTTAGGAGAAGATGGAGAAAACAATTTCTCCATCCTGTGTATCCACCTAATTCTGACTGCACTCAGATGTCATCCGAGTGCAGTCTGATGTTTTTCACGCACCCATAAATTTGAGTGGGTGAGTGGCATCTGATTTCAAAGCAAATTTGGTCTGAAAAAAAATGGGGCACCATTCTGTGGGCGCAGACTGGCATTGTTCTCGGCAGCACATGCTCTGTTTACAGAGGATGTTGTCTGTCGACAAAGAAGATTTTTAAGCAAGTAAAATGCACATTCGTCGGGTGATCGAGCAGAATAAAGGTTGCCAGACAGCGCCACCATAGGAGAAAGTAACCATTGCACGTTGCTCATATGAATCAGTGAAATGCAGCTTAGGACAGATTGTCTGCAGCGAGATTTAAGGTACTGCCACACTGAGCTATCCCGCTAGCGATCTCGTTAGCGTTGCATACTAATGCGATCGCTAGCGGGATTGTTTCTATATCGCTAAATGCTGCCGCATTTAGCGATATAGTTAACGACGCTATCGCCGTTAGCGATCTTCTTAACGACTTTAGCGGTACAAAAGTACCGCTAAATCGCTAAGAAAAGGTGCCACACAGCGATTAGATACTCACCCAGCGGGAGCGCCAGCGATGAAATAGGGTCCGGAACGATTCCAGCGACGAGCGAGATCACAGCAGGAAGCTCGTCGCTGGAAGCTGCCGCACACAACAACATCGCTAACAGGATCGCTAAATAGTGACGTTTTTTAGCGATCCCGTTAGCGATATTGTTTAGTGTGGCATACCCTTAACTCTGTGTTAACGCTCTCCACATTGGTTAATAGATGAGAATGGTAAATAATGGACTCCCCCCATCTCCATAATAGGGTTTATGATAGTGGGCAATCTAAAGCCATCGAGTCTAAAGCCCACCATACACATTACATGGCTGTCTGCCAAACAATGCTTCAGCCAATCATTCGACTGCAAGCATCTCAACTGACTCCCATACATACGTTCAGCCGAGTGCCCCGTGCTCTCTATGAGAAAGCGGCAGACGGACATGTTGGGTGACGGCTTATCCCTGGGAGAACGATGCGCTCGACAGTCTGAAATCGGGCATGCCCAGTTGACATTTCCGCGGATAATCAGTTGTTCAGGGTCCCTGTACACATTAGAATGTCGTCCGAATCCATCAATATTGGTGGGTTGTCAGACTATTGTGTATCGGGGGCTTTATAGCAATCATGTTGAATGAAGCCTCCTCACTGCTCTCCTGTCTGTTATCACAATCTCTCTTTAAAGAGGTAAAAAATCCAGGGGTGGATATATCATTGGTGCAGCCTGCGGGCCCAAGGGGTAAGGGGCCATTACCATCTCCAAATCAGCAAGCAGCTTCTCCCATAGACAGAACTGTTGTGTCACGAGTGTGTCACATCTTCCTGGGAGATCTGGGGTTAGAAGATCACTACGTATTGTGAATCGCCGATCTTCCATTTAGCCTGTGTGTTTGTGTCCCATATAAAATGGATTCGGTTTCCTTTGGTGCTGAAGAGGATGCGGTTCAGAAACATGCAGCTCCATTTTCAGCTGCTTCTGATCTTGTCATTACCTCTCCCTATAAAACCTGGGCAGACCTTCTCTGTCTTGCCAGTGAAAGCTTTGCTTTCTATCTCCTTGGAGACGCTGTGCTGAATTGGAGACCGTTGTTACTACTGGAGATTTTTACGTGCTGTTTTTGACCGTATGCTTTCCTCATTTTCCTATTTCCATTTGGTTGCTGCATTCCTATCTTTCCCTATATATACAGTACAGACCAAAAGTTTGGACACACCTTCTCATTTAAAGATTTTTCTGTATTTTCATGATAATGAAAATTGTACATTCACACTGAAGACATCAAAACTATGAATTAACACATGTGGAATTATATACTTAACAAAAATATGTGTAACAACTGAAATTATGTCTTATATTCTAGGTTCTTCAAAGTAGCCACCTTTTGCTTTGATGACTGCTTTGCACACTCTTGGCATTCTCTTGATGAGCTTCAAGAGGTAGTCACCGGGAATGGTTTTCACTTCACGGGTGTGCCCTGTCAGGTTTAATAAGTGGGATTTCTGGCCGTAGGCCAGGATCACACATGCGACGAAAATGTCCGTCGCTTGCATGTGAAATCCCAGCTCTGGCGCCGGCACTCGGGAGTGGAGCGAGCGGCTGCATAGAAATACATGCAGCCGTGCACTCCACTCCTGAGTGCCGGCGCCAGAGCTGGGATTTCACATGCGAGCGACGGACGTTTTCATCGCATGTGTGATCCCGGCCTTATAAATAGGGTTGGGACCATCAGTTGTGTTGTGCAGAAGTCTGGTGGATACACAGCTGATAGTCCTACTGAATAGACTATTAGAATTTGTATTATGGAAGAAAAAAGCAGCTAAGTAAAGAAAAACGAGTGGCCATCATTACTTTAAGAAATGAAGGTCAGTCAGTCCGAAAAATTGGGAAAACTTTGAAAGTGTCCCCAAGTACAGTTGCAAAAACCATCAAGCGCTACAAAGAATCTAGCTCACATAAGGACCGGCCCCGAAAGGAAGACCAAGAGTCACCTCTGCTTCTGAGGATAAGTTTATCCGAGTCACCAGCCTCAGAAATCGCAGGTTAACAGCAGCTCAGATTAGAGACCAGGTCAATGCCACACAGAGTTCTAGCAGCAGACATATCTCTACAACAACTGATAAGAGGAGACTTTGTGCAGCAGGCCTTCATGGTAAAATAGCTGCTAGGAAACCACTGCTAAGGACAGGAAACAAGCAGAAGAGACTTGTTTGGGCTAAAGAACACAAGGAATGGACATTAGACCAGTGGAAATCTGTGCTTTGGTCTGATGAGTCCAAATTTGAGATCTTTGGTTCCAACCACCGTGTCTTTGTGCGACGCAGAAAAGGGTGAACGGATGGACTCTACATGCCTGGTTCCCACCGTGAAGCATGGAGGAGGAGGTGTGATGGTGCTTTGCTGGTGACACTGTTGGGGATTTATTCAAAATTGAAGGCATACTGAACCAGCATGGCTACCACAGCATCTTGCAGCGGCATGCTATTCCATCTGGTTTGCGTTTAGTTGGACCATCATTTATTTTTCAACAGGACAATGACTCCAAACACATCTCCAAGCTCTGTATGGGCTATTTGACCAAGAAGGAGAGTGATAGGGTGCTACGCCAGATGACCTGGCCTCCACAGTCACCAGACCTGAACCCAATCGAGATGGTTTGGGATGAGCTGGACCGCAGGGTGAAGGCAAAAGGGCCAACAAGTGCTAAGCATCTCTGGGAACTCCTTCAAGATTGTTGGAAGACCATTTCCGGTGACTACCTCTTGAAGCTCATCAAGAGAATGCCAAGAGTGTGCAAAGCAGTCATCAAAGCAAAAGGTGGCTACTTTGAAGAACCTAGAATATAAGACATATTTTCAGTTGTTTCACACTTTTTTGTTAAGTATATAATTCCACATGTGTTAATTCATAGTTTTGATGCCTTCAGTGTGAATGTACAATTTTCATAGTCATGAAAATACAGAAAAATCTTTAAATGAGAAGGTGTGTCCAAACGTTTGGTCTGTATTGTATATCACCTTTGGTGAGTGTTTCTATGTTTGTTGCTTTCTGTTATCCCTGTTTTGCCTTTGTGTCTTGTTTGCCTTATGGTTCTGTCCCATGCCTCATGGTGTGGGGGGAGGGGAGAGATGAGGATTTAACAGGAGCATAGAAAGGTCGGAGACTCAGGCCTCTCTACCTTCAAGAGTACCTCCGGAACAGGTATAGTTAGGGTCCCAGTTCCAGGGAAAGTTTGAGGGCCCCCTTCCTTACTGAAGACTGTCATAGCGTGACATATTGTACTACGAAGGGCCCCTATACTATTCCTGCCCAGGGGCCCTTTTCTATCTGTTTTGGCCACTGGAATAATAAATACATGTTAGGGAATTACTCTAAATGCAATTCCCAAATATTCATAGAAACGTGAGGCTTTGCGCCTGAGGGCTTACAGTGAAGTAAAAGAAAACTGACTGGCACATCCAAACCAGTGTGAATTAGGTGCAAACCAGGAGCAGCTACCTCCATAGACAATATACAAAAAAAGGTTGCACTCTATCGTGCCAAAGCAAGTCAATGTGAAATATGAAACATGAATAGCAATATGGCTTTTGAATATTAGAAAAAAATGAATGAGACGCTTTGCACAAAATTTGGCCAAATAATGCCTGCCCATACACCAACGTCAAGGTGGTCTCAGAACGTATGGGTCCCTGCCTATGTGAACATACCTCTATTAGGCTGACATCTGAATTACTGGGTGAATGTGGACACCTCTGTCAGTAAAGCTTGCCTTTTCTGGGTTAGCAGGAACCTGCTATAATTAAAATCACCACATGGTGATGGGCGGAGTGCTCGGTCAGTAAGCTAACATAGAAGTAAAAGAAAACTGACTGGCACATCCAAACCAGTGTGAATTAGGTGCAAACCAGGAGCAGCTACCTCCATAGATAATATACAAAAAAAGGTTGCACTCTATCGTGCCAAAGCAAGTCAATGTAAAATATGACCACATTCACCCAGGAATTCAGATATCAGCCTAATAGAGGTATGTTCACATAGGCAGGGACCCATACGTTCTGAGACCACCTTGACGTTGGTGTATGGGCAGGCATTATTTGGCCAAATTTTGTGCAAAGCGTCTCATTCATTTTTTTCTAATATTCAAAAGCCATATTGCTATTCATGTTTCATATTTCACATTGACTTGCTTTGGCACGATAGAGTGCAACCTTTTTTTGTATATGAGAGCTTACAGTGTTAGCCAGTAGAGCAATGTGACGTGTTTCACCGCAGATGCAAGTCAGCAATAAAGGAAGACGATGTGAGCTGCTTTTAGTATCCATTTGTATAATTGCACTACTTTATATTCGTAATTGCATCCTATAAAACTTGCAATAGATCATGTCTGTAATCTGAATACACCAATGTCAGCCATGCCTAGTTTATAAGAAAGAAAAAAATAAAGGAACAGCAACTGTACAAACCCATTAAGGAGTGATGGATGAGGGTTAATTAAATCCTGATAAAATAATTGAAATGAAAAAGAAAATTCAGTATAATGCCTCAATCATTGAATTACCAGTGTCAAGTTTGTTCTCATGGAGGAAAGAAACAGAGTAGTGTCCGCTGGCTGTACAACTACTGTACAACAACTAATATTGCTGCTATAAGGGTACGTTCCCATGATCAGCTTTTGGTGAGTTTTTGATGTTGGAGATTTTCTGCACTCATTAATTAGAATAGGTTACTTGCATTTTTTCAAAAATACGGAGCATAAAAAACTCATCATGAAAACGTAATTTTGGGCTGAATAGCAACTTCCAAAAAGTAGTGGTCAAGGGGATGTGAGGGGGTATGGAATGAAGAACAGAAGGCTGTGGTTCCACGGTCCGGAACCACAGCGCTTTAGACGGAGCGGAAATTCCGCTCCGTCTAAGCCCCGCCCCCTTTATGACGCGCGCTATTTCCGGAGGTGTTCAGGACACCTCCGGAACACCTCCGGAAATAACGCAGGGCTACATAGCCCTGTGTTAAATTCTGTTGCGGCGACGCACCGTCGCCGCAATACGCGAGGACATGCTGTGGTCTAAAAAGACGCGCCGCATGTCCGTTTACGCAGGTCTGCCACCTGCGTATTGTTACGCATAGTGGAGACGGGATTTCTTGAAATCCCCTCCACTATGCTGTAACATCTGGACGCTGCGTGTTTGGCGCTGCGCCAGCGCACAGCGCCAAACACGCACGTTTCCTGACCGTGGAAACTCACCCTAAGCCATCAGCCCTTCCCCCATAAACCAACTACTTAATTCCAAACGTACACACTAGAGAAGAATTTTGGAAAGTTCTGAGTCAAAAAAGGAAAGATAACACATGAAAAAAACAGCAAAAACCAGCAAACTGGACAATCCCTGTAAGATATCCAACACTAGTGGTCAGATAACCGGGGCATTAGTCAGTGTCGGCGTCTTCAGTATGTTTAGATACAGTACAGTCATGGCCAAAAGTTTTGAGAATGACACAAATATTATATTTTCACATGATCTGCTGCCCTCTGGTTTTTATGTGTGTTTGACAGATGTTTTTATCACAGACAGAAATATAATAATTGCAAACATATGAGTAACAAAAGCTTATATTGACAGAATGAGTTAATGCAGCAAGTCAATATTTGCAGTGTTGACCCTTCTTCTTCAGGACCTCTGCAATTCTCCCTGGCATGCTCTCAATCAACTTCTGGACCAAATCCTGACTGATAGCAGTCCATTCTTGCACAATCAATGCTTTCATTTTGTCAGAATTTTTAGGTTTTTGTTTGTCCACCCGTCTCTTGATGATTGACCACAAGTTCTCAATGGATTAAGATCTGGGGAGTTTCCAGGCCATGGACCCAAAATCTCTATGTTTTGTTCCCTGAGCCATTTAGTTATCACCTTTGCTTTATGGCAAGGTGCTCCATCATGCTGGAAAAGGCATTGTTGATCGCCAAACTGCTCTTGGAGGGTTGGGAGAAGTTGCTCTTGGAGGACATTCTGGTACCATTCTTTATTCATGGCTGTGTTTTTAGGCAAGACTGTGAGAGAGCCGATTCCCTTGGCTGAGAAGCAACCCCACACATGAATGGTTTCAGGATGCTTAACAGTTGGCATGAGACAAGACTGGTGGTAGCGCTCACCTTGTCTTCTCCGAATGAGGCGTTTTCCTGATGTCCCAAACAATCGAAAAGGGGATTCATCAGAGAAAATAACTTTACCCCAGTCCTCAGCAGTCCACTGCCTGTACCTTTTGCAGAATATCAGTCTGTCCATGATGTTTTTTCTGGAGAGAAGTGGCTTCTTTGCTGCCCTCCTTGAGACCAGTCCTTGCTCCAAGAGTCTCCGCCTCACAGTGCGTGCAGATGCACTCACACCTGCCTGCTGCCATTCCTGAGCAAGCTCTGCACTGCTGGTAGCCCGATCCCTCAGCTGAAACACTTTTAAGAGACGGTCCTGGCGCTTGCTGGTCTTTCTTGGGCGCCCTGGAGCCTTTTTGGCAACAATGAAACCTCTCTCCTTGAAGTTCTTGATGATGCGATAGATTGTTGACTGAGGTGCAATCTTTCTAGCTGCGATACTCTTCCCTGTTAGGCCATTTTTGTGCATTGCAATGATGACTGCACGTGTTTCTTTAGAGATAACCATGGTTAATAGAAGAGAAACAATGATGCCAAGCACCAGCCTCCTTTTAAAGTGTCCAGTGGTGTCATTCTTAATCATGACAGATTGATCTCCAGCCGTGTCCTCATCAACACCCACACCTGTGTTAATGGAGCAATCACTGAAAAGAGGTTAGCTGGTCCTTTTAAGGCAGGGCTGCAATGATGTTGAAATGTGTTTTGAGGGATAAAGTTCATTTTCTAGCCAAATATTGACTTTGCAAGTAATTGCTGTTAAGCTGATCACTCTTTATAACATTCTGGAGTATATGCAAATTGCCATTAGAAAAAGTGAAGCAGTAGACTTTGTAAAAATTAATATTTGTGTCATTCTCAAAACTTTTGGCCATGACTGTATATATGTGCATGAGTGTTTGGGATCAGACAGGTTTCTTGTGCCCTCCATTTATCACAATGACTTTTCATGATTCTACACGTCATCAATAAGGGGAAATAGTTCAGAAAACGCTCCAAATTGGGTAGGAGGGGAGTTCTTCAGTTGATCATTTGGGGTCTGTTTTATTAAGATAAATTACAAGGTCTTGACCTACCAGAGTATCCTCTGAAAATGAGGCCAGTCTGACCCTGTGAGAGAAGAAACGGCACAAATTCAGCTTTGTGCATTTCCATAAGCATAGAATTAAACGATTATTTCTGACTTCATAGATGGGCAATAGGGCTAATTCAGACATCAAGTTTTCTATCAGAAGTTTTGAAGGATACAACTTGTAAACCAGAATTCTGGCATAAATGCTTTGTTGGATAGGGTCCTAAGTCTACAAGGCATTGCCAAATCAGTCACACGATGAATACCACCAATGTGACATAGACCCCAATGCCTTATATTGGAGTATATGAGTTTTGCCATAATTTCCACTCTTTTACTTAGAATATTCTTCCTATCAAACCCTCCGGAGCTACCAGCGAAAGCTCTGATTAGACCACCCCTGCTACAATAGCAAGAACAGTTGTGAAACATACTGTTAAATCCAGTTTTAAAAGAAGAAACCCACTTGAAAAAAATTGTCAACGAGCCAGAAGAAGGTATTAAAATTGTTCTGTAGCTTGGTTCTTCTCAGTCCAATAATAAAGTGCCATCATACTACGTAGCGTAGGGAATCGCCTCTGGCACCTATTTCAGGTGTCAATGCTCATGATAAAGCTCTATCCATTTCAAGGTCATTTTTTCCAGCTTTGTCCAGCCTTTGCTAATTTTAGAGTTAAGAACTTTGACATTCGGTCTGCATATTGAGTACTTTGTGATTTCTATAATTGTAAGGGCAGGTGCAGACAACCGTTTTCCCTGCATCTGAGAAAATCAGTCCAATTATGCTGATCACACCCTGATCAGAGCGTGATCATAGTGGGATCCGATTTCCTCAAAGGTGAAGAAAAAAAAAGTTTCTCTTCCTTCTCTATAATATCAGTCCGTGAAAATCAAACCGTACTCGTATTGCCATTCGAGTGCGGTGCAATTTTTTTAACAGACCCATAGACATAAATGGGCGAGTACCATTCAATTCTCGGAGGCAAATCGTGCATGAAAAGAATTGGACATGTCCACAGCCCCATAGAGTAACATGGGTACAACTACAAGTGCTATCCATCAAAACCTCAGATAGCACTCGTCTCATTGATAGGGTCATCTGAACGAGCCCTTACAATGCCTGATTTTGAAATGAATTTGCTTTCATCATCTTCAGTACATTTTGGCAGCTTCTCAGCATTTTCTCTATAATGTTCACATCCCCATTCTTTAGAAATGTGAGATCACTGCTGGTGATTCATTGCAGATGTGTTCTTTATAGATTCACTTGATGCTGATTAATATTTGTATATTTCTATAATAAGGTCTTACATTACTTACATTGTGATTAAACTGTCAGACAAAGGTAATACTGGAGATGGTTAACAGTTAGATAATATCTAATTCAATCCCCAAAAAATGATTATTATATCTCCATATGGTTTTTCATACTAAGACCTTGACTCACTAAGACAGGTGTTTGTATGCCAGTGACGCGCACCACATTGGTGGATACCAGGGCTATGGGGTACTCGGAGCCGAGCCCATAGATTTCTATGGGAGATGTCACTGGCAGCGGGACTCGGTCCGTGGCCCTGGCGGTCATGCAATGGGGGATATTTACAGGGGATTATTAGGATAGGTAGTTCGTGACGCCACCTGTGGTATCTGGTCAATTGGACCAGCGCTGCTATAAGGATCTTCACAGGGGATGTTATGGGGGCAGCTGGGTAGTAAGTCTCCCACAGGTGAGACGGGTCCCTGGAAGTCTATGGTGATGATGCAGGGTGTAGATAAGAATTCAATCACACACAATGCAGCTTCTTTTCATACCTTTACTGGTAGATGGTTCAAGCAGGTCCCGGGGAGCTGGTCGGGGTGGAGAATGCACATTCGGGAAACCGCTGAGCAGGTTAGAGGCCTCCTTTACTTCATATATATCTGAGTCCGAACTTGCATGAAGCGAAGTTAACTCTGCAATCTCCAGCTTTCTCAATAGCTGTCTAGCCCGGCTGACGTTGTGGTGGAGCCTACTATGTCTCTGATTCTCAGATGTTGAGAGAACTAAGTCTATATTTGCTGATCAGGCTAGACTCTTGTTCTCCCTGACTCCGGTTACGTATCAGCGCTTAGGGCTGCTCTCTGCGACCTGTAGTCCAGAAAGCCTCCGGATATCTTGTTACTATGCTTGAAACACTAGCAACGCTTCGGACTCCGGTGTCCGGTGAATTAGTGCAGGTATCCAATACCTGAAGCACTTCTCTCTGTCTTCTCCACTGCGCCCTTCGCCCTGCTCTCGCTCTTAGCATAAGCACTTGTAGCTTTTGATGGAAATGTCAGCTTTCTTCTAGAGCTTACTGAGCAGCTCTCAGTATCCTCCAAGTCCAGACTGGACTGAGATTGAACTGCGCTGTCCGAAGACAGGAAACTGAATGATCTGAGCTCTTCTCAGACAGGAAACAGACTGAACTCTGCTACGTGTCACTACCTCCTATACCCCTGGTGGGTGTGTCTGAAAGTGTGAGTGACGTGAATGATAACAAGCTTTTGCGGTTACCTTCCTGTGCATTTCCCTGGATAATGTGTGCCTGACATAGCTGGGCCACACATCCCCCCTTGGTTAAACACAGCACTCCCGGGCTGTAAAAGAGAAAAAGAAAAACATTTTTGTTTGCATTTAACACAAACATTTAACTCATCCCATCCGGGAGGTAAGACCTCTTGAACGTTACAATTTGTACATTATAAAATACAAAAGTATCAAAAGTATCAAAACATTTTCATTATACAAGACAAATTCTTGTGGAGGACCCGCACCAAAAACCTCCCACGTGGGTCCTGGGTGGGCTGCAGGACTTCTGACTGCAGACCTCACTCTAGGCCACACCATACGGGTTTTTCTTCAGAGGTAGATAGTAATGGTTTCATGTGAAACCAAGATAAGGCACCGTAGTGCAAACTATTTACATTTAGAGTTTTTGGGCTGGCACAGTCCACAGCCACGCAGTCCATGCATGAGAAAAAAGACATATTTCAAGACAAATCAATAGAAATCACATTAATAACTTTTTCAAACTTTATACATTTTGTCAGTGACAATAAACCCTGTCTGGGTCTGGCTAACTAGTTTACTAGGATTACTCCTGATAGCGAATAGGTAGTTTTCCTTTAGTGATACGTTCTGACCTACGTGGGGTAGCGTCAGGTATAGTAGTCTCTAACCCTTCTGTTCTGCGTAACGGCAAACTATAGATACAACTCCACCTCTCTAGGGACCTGGCAAGCATGCTAGTGACTGGACGAGGCGGTACTGCTTCACCAGCTTCACCAGGGGACTCCACTTCTTGTGGTGCTGCTTCTTGCGGGTCCGCTGCTTGGGGTTCTAATGGTTGAGGGTCTGCCGGAACAGGTTCTTCTGGAACTGGCTCAACGGGCACAATTGGTATGACTGGTTGTAGAGACTCCTCTTGCGGTTGATAAAACTGCAGCACAGGAATAATCACAGCATCTCCCAATCTGGGCCAATCCGCAGGTAAATCTCCCAAATCCGTGTGTATGACCGCTTCATCATTTTCTTTCTGAAGGACAACAGGTTCTTCCTCACGAAGCTTTAATGGGCCAGGACACAACTTTAAATGATCTCTAGACACAGTTGCCGTCGTTTTTCCTCCATCCTTACTAATGGCACAGACCTTTCTGTTATCAAAATTGGAATTTTGCACGACATATGGCTCCTGTTCCCACTGATCATCCAACTTGTGCATTCTTCTATTCCTTTTGAGCACCATTTCTCCAGGCATAAAAGGCTTAGCGGGAGCATTTTTGTTATAGTTCTTCTCTTGCTTTTCTCTTACTTTGTTGAGACTGTCTTCTACGCAGGCTTGTACTCTCTTGTACTGTTCCTGTCGAGTTGTGTCCCAATCCTCAGCATTGTCATCAGCCTCTGGTTCTACCACACCCAGTTCCAAATCCATTGGCAGTCTTCCTGGCCTTGCTCTCATAAGGTAGGCTGGAGTGCAGTTGGTGGAACTGACTGGTATGTGGTTGTACAAGTCAACCAGGTCAGGTAACAAGTCTGGCCACCGATTTCTTTCTTCCAGGGGTACAGTTTTCAGTAAATCCATGACAATGTGATTCATCTTTTCACAAAGGCCGTTGGTCTGAGGGTGGTATGGCGTTGTTCTGATCTTTTTACATCCATACAATTGACAGAATTCCTGAAACAGTTCAGCTTCAAAGGCTGGACCTCGATCAGTCAGTACCTGTTCTGGATATCCGTGTGGTCTGCAGAAACTTGCTTGGAAGACCTTGGCTGCTGTCTCTGCTGTCAGATCTTTGACAGGGGCGACCACCAGGAATTTGGAATAGTGATCCACCATGGTCAGGGCATATGAGTATCCCGACCTGCTTGGGGACAACTTGACGTGATCCAATGCCACGATTTCCAGGGGACGAGTCGTCCGGATAGGCTACAGGGGTGCTCTCTGACTATGATAGTCTTTTCGTCTGAGTCCACAGGGTCCACAGTTCCGGCACCACTTCTCGATGGAGCTGCGCATCCCTACCCAGTAGAACCGACACCTCAACAGGGTCTCCAGCTTTTTCCAGCCAAAGTGTCCTGCTTGATCGTGGTAGGCTTCCAACACCATTTGGATGTCTGCTCTGGGGACCACTATCTGCCAAACCATCTCATGGGTCCTTGGGTCGACGTATCTCCTGCACAACTTCTCTCGGTATATGAACAACCGGCTTCTCTCGTTCCACAGGAGCTTTGCTGGTATGGATGCATCTTTCTCCAAGGAGGAACCTTCTTGTCTTATCAACTCCTTGATACGGCTGACCACTGGATCGCTGTCTTGAGTCTCCTTCCAGCTGTGATGAGGTAAAGGGTTCAACATCTCACCACACCGCTTTCTGCAGACTCGTTGCTCTTGGACCATCCCATTTCGGTGGAACGCAGGTAGCTCGATTTCTTCCAGGTCGTCTGATTCTTCCTCCGTGTCGGATTCATGCGGCATTCTGGACAAGGCGTCCGCATTAGCATTTTTACGGCCCGCTCTGTACTTGATGGTAAACTGATAGTTTGACAGCCGAGCCATCCAACGTTGTTCCATGGCTCCCAGCTTGGCTGTTTCAAGGTGCGTCAAGGGGTTGTTGTCTGTGTACGCAGTGAACTTGTTGGAGGCCAGGTAATGTTTGAATCTCTCGGTAATGGCCCAGACCAGCGCCAGGAACTCCAGCTTGAAGCTGCTATAGTTTTCCGGGTTCCTCTCAGTTGGCCTGAGTTTTCTGCTGGCATATGCGATGACTTTTTCTTGGCCGTTCTGCTTCTGACTGAGGACTGCTCCTAATCCTTCGTTACTGGCATCTGTGTATAGCAGGAACGGTTGGCTGTAATCTGGGTAGGCTAAGATTTCATCGCCGGTCAGGATCTCTTTCATCTCTTTGAATGCCTCAGCTTGTTCTTTTCCCCAATTGAATGGAGGGTTTCTGCTCTTAAGAGGTTGTCCTACCAGGAGGTCCTGCAAAGGCGCCGCTTTCTTAGTGTAATCTTTTACAAACCTCCTGTAGTAACCTGTTAGTCCCAGGAACTGACGCACCTCCTTTAGGTTCTTCGGCTCCGGCCATTTCTGGATGGCTGCAACCTTCTCGGGGTCCGGCGCTACTCCTTCGGAACTGACAATATGTCCCAAGTATTGTACCTTCCGTTTGAGCAGATGGCATTTAGAGGGCTTCAGTTTCATCCCAAACTTGGACAATGACTCGAATACCTCCGCCAGGTGCTTCAGATGATCTTCATATGTCTTGGAGTACACAATCACGTCGTCCAGATACAGCAACACGGTTTCGAAGTTGAGATGTCCCAGGCAGCTCTCCATCACTCTCTGGAATGTGCCTGGGGCACTGCTGAGGCCAAACGGCATTCTGTCAAACTCGCAGAGTCCCATTGGGGTGGTGAAAGCAGTTTTCTCCCGATCCTCCTCAGCCACAGCTACTTGCCAGTACCCACTAGTAAGGTCGAGGGTAGAAAAGTAGTTAGCCGTTTTCAGAGCAGCTAAGGATTCCTCTATACGTGGTAATGGGTATGCATCTTTATGTGTTATGCGATTTACTTGTCGGTAATCTACACACATTCTCATGCTACCGTCCTTTTTCTTAACTAGAACTAGAGGTGCTGCCCAGGGGCTACAACTGTCCCTTATCACCCCGGCTTGCTTCATGTCACGCAGCATTTCCTTAGCTTTCTGATAATGGGCTGGAGGTATAGGCCTGTACCGCTCTTTGATGGGAGGATGACTGCCTGTAGGGATATGATGCTGTACTCCCTTAATTGTCCCAAAGTCAAGTGGGTGTTTGCTAAATACTTGTGCGTACTCTTGTACCACCCGTAGTACCCCCTGTTTCTGGTGGACGGAAGTGGTGTCTGTCCCTATATGAAGCTGCTGACACCAATCCGCTACCGGGGTTGCCGGATCATTATCCTCCGCTGGTTGGCGGGAGGCTAAGGACTCGGTTGTGAGGATAGAATTGTTATCTACGGCATGTAATTTAGCAACTGTAGCATAACGTGGCAAATTTACTTCATCGTCCCCCCAGTTGAGAAGTCGTACTGGTACTCTCCCATTTATTACTTCCACTACCCCTCTAGCAATCATGAGTGTAGGTCTGTGTTCTGAGCGATGGGGTTCTACTACTGCTTGGTAGTTCTGTCCTCTCAGACCCATGGCTGCTCTACACCATATTAACATTTCACTCATTGGGGGTATTACAATGGGATTCGAGTCCGTGACCCGTACATTACCGATTTCACCATCTGTAAGCTTCGCTTGCTGCTGGCACATCAGGGCCCGGATCTCCCTCTGGATCACTCCCTTCTGCTTTGGCTTGGCAACTTCAGCGAGCTGTTGGAGCAAAAACACAACCTCTCCCAGACAGTTACTGATAATGTTAGTACCTATTATCACATTTAGGCCATTTTCCTCATTCACAGTCTTTACCACTAAGAGTCCCTGATCCTTCAGCTCCACCCTGCCCACTTTTACGTTCACGTTTTTGGCTCCAATCACTTCAACAGGAGAGCCATTAGTGGCGTACACTGTCAAGTCAGGGCTCGGGGGCTGGAGACTGTCCATGGACCAAAATTTATTGTAAAGGACATCAGGTATGATGGTCATCTGAGATCCCGTGTCCAGCAGTGCAGGAATTGCAATCCCGTCCAGAATTATGGACAGGTAGGGCCGTCCACCCACGAACCTGCGGTTCCAGTCTAAGGGGCCTGATGAGTCTACTCCTGGGTGTTGGCCCTCTGACCCAGGATCGGCTTGTTTAAAGGACATTGCTGAGCCATATGACCTTTTTGGTTGCAGCGGTAGCAGATGATCTCTCGGCGAGGATGGTGTTGATCAGGAGTCGCTCCTGGGGGTGGTGTGGTCCTCCTCCGGTGAGGCGACGTCCTCCATTTCCTCCGGTTCATCCAAGGGACATCCTCCGGACAGTCGGCTAGTAGAATCTTTCCTCCTTCCTCTTTCCGCAGTTGCAGGGCATCCATTACAGTGGCCAAGTTCTTAGTCAGCTGGCGCACTTCTGAGCGCAGACATTCCAACTCACTAGGGGGCGCCACCTGCGTTTTAGCTTCTGCCACCTGCGGGGAAAAGGTGGGTACTGCCGGCTTAAGAGTGGCTTCACCCGGGTGATACTGATTTGCCACCTCAGGCTTTTCCAGGGGTCGCAGTCCTTTTATTGCCATGTCCTTTAGGGCATCAAAGGTGGCATCTGGATGATCCAAGGACCACCAGTTTACAGTCCTGCCTTCCTCTGGAGACCTCAGTCCCCGCACGAATTGCTCTTTCAACATTTGGCTCTCATCAATGGGACTTGTGGGGTTAGCCTGTTTAAGAGCTCGCAGGGCCCCTTGTAGTCGGCAGGCGTAGTCCCTAATACTGTCACCCGGTCTCTGGAAGCACTGATAAAACGCCATCCGGAGATCCGTTTCTGTGCGGTCCTCAAAGATGGCCTGTAGCTTTAAGAGAATCGCAGGTACTGACTCCTGGTCTGTAGTGGGCCAAGTCTCTACTTCTCTCTCAGCCGCACCAGTTAACTGTCCTATTACCACAGCAGCTTTTTGCTTTTCAGTCATTGAGTACATATCCAAAATACTACATATTTTCCTTTTAAACCCTGGCAGGGTGTCGGGCTCGCCGCTGTACTGGGGAAGCCACTTCGCTCCAGGCATGTATGGGAGGGTTAGCGGCATGAGCGGGACCACCGGGCCAGGTGAGGGGCCCGCACCTCCATCCTGCACTACAACGCCAAGCGGTGGGCTATCGGGGCCACCGGCTGGGGCCGCTCCGTCTGCCGGTTGTTGCGACATGTTGGTGCCCCCTTGGTTAATCTGAGCCTACCTCTTTCACAGGCTGCAGCGTCGCAGGCACAGCGGTGGAGACAGGACCTTTTCGCTGGCGCTCTGATGCCGCGGTACCTTGCGATGCAGTTTGCGATGCAGTTTGCGATATGGATTGCAATGCAGATTGCGATGCAGTTCGCTATGCGGATTGCGATGCAGATTGGGATGCAGTTTGCGATGCGGCTTGCGATGCAGATTGGGGTGCAGGTTGGGGGCGTGTCCAGGGAACTGCGCGTTATTTTAGGTACGCCCCCCTTCTTCACCAGCGCCTGAGGGCGCGAATATGGCGGCAAAATGGCGGTATTTGGCGCCAAATGCAGCAAACAGTCTTTTCTCACAAAACAGTTCAATAGGCACACAGGACTCACAATTGCAAGCTTTCGTATCCTGTTCGTGACGCCAAGTTAGATGACGCGCACCACATTGGTGGATACCAGGGCTATGGGGTACTCGGAGCCGAGCCCATAGATTTCTATGGGAGATGTCACTGGCAGCGGGACTCGGTCCGTGGCCCTGGCGGTCATGCAATGGGGGATATTTACAGGGGATTATTAGGATAGGTAGTTTGTGACGCCACCTGTGGTATCTGGTCAATTGGACCAGCGCTGCTATAAGGATCTTCACAGGGGATGTTATGGGGGCAGCTGGGTAGTAAGTCTCCCACAGGTGAGACGGGTCCCTGGAAGTCTATGGTGATGATGCAGGGTGTAGATAAGAATTCAATCACACACAATGCAGCTTCTTTTCATACCTTTACTGGTAGATGGTTCAAGCAGGTCCCGGGGAGCTGGTCGGGGTGGAGAATGCACATTCGGGAAACCGCTGAGCAGGTTAGAGGCCTCATTTACTTCAATATATCTGAGTCCGAACTTGCATGAAGCGAAGTTAACTCTGCAATCTCCAGCTTTCTCAATAGCTGTCTAGCCCGGCTGACGTTGTGGTGGAGCCTACTATGTCTCTGATTCTCAGATGTTGAGAGAACTAAGTCTATATTTGCTGATCAGGCTAGACTCTTGTTCTCCCTGACTCCGGTTACGTATCAGCGCTTAGGGCTGCTCTCTGCGACCTGTAGTCCAGAAAGCCTCCGGATATCTTGTTACTATGCTTGAAACACTAGCAACGCTTCGGACTCCGGTGTCCGGTGAATTAGTGCAGGTATCCAATACCTGAAGCACTTCTCTCTGTCTTCTCCACTGCGCCCTTCGCCCTGCTCTCGCTCTTAGCATAAGCACTTGTAGCTTTTGATGGAAATGTCAGCTTTCTTCTAGAGCTTACTGAGCAGCTCTCAGTATCCTCCAAGTCCAGACTGGACTGAGACTGAACTGCGCTGTCCGAAGACAGGAAACTGAATGATCTGAGCTCTTCTCAGACAGGAAACAGACTGAACTCTGCTACGTGTCACTACCTCCTATACCCCTGGTGGGTGTGTCTGAAAGTGTGAGTGACGTGAATGATAACAAGCTTTTGCGGTTACCTTCCTGTGCATTTCCCTGGATAATGTGTGCCTGACATAGCTGGGCCACACACCAGTCTTATAGGGTTGCCTGACAGTGAAATATTTTTTTTTTAGGCAATAATAAATGGTGACATAATCACCTCTCCACATTACATCCCAGCGGATCCAGCACAGGTTGCTCTGGATGTTGTCTGCGGAATAGTGCGTCATCAGATGCTTCGCTGGTGGAGCGCTGGAGGAATATGCACCTCGTTCATCAGCTGGTGCCTCTTTAATTTGGCACATCTTTCAACTGTCATGCTTCACCACCTGAAATGTACACCAGGCTGTCGTAATTTATGCCACCTCTGTGGCGTAAAATATGACTTTGTCTGGTGCGATTGGCCGCTCCCTGTCCAAACTTTTCAAAAAGTTGTCAGAGCAGCTTGGTACTGGGGCAAAAATGCCAGGACTGTCTTAAAAATAATTTGCAACATTTCAAGCAGCTTTATGATGCAATTCTGTTGAAAACTGCTTGAGGAATAAGCCCCTATGTTCTGTCCTGCAGCTAAAAATGTGTAAGTTTGAATCCCCTAGACAATTTATAAATAAAATGTTAAAGGCGCAATGTACACCTTGCTGTATAACATTTATCGAATAAAGTTATGGAAAATAAATTTTTATTAAACATTGCAAAATTGCTTTGTTTGGTTTTCCAAAAAATGGCAAATTATCCCCTCTCTGTAGTATGGACTCTGAGACCCCCACCAATTCCAAAAATAGGGTACTGGAACTATGAACCAGTCTTGAATGGAGTGGAGGTGCGCATACTTGACCTCCACTCCATTCATTGTCTTTGGTCCCAGCAGTCAGACCATCATTGATCAGCAAGTTATCCGCTGTCCTGTGCATAGGGGATAACTTGGTATTTTGTGAATAACCCTTTTAACATGACTAGCAATCTAATTTCCTAGTTTTTAAGGTTGAAAGCACACATAAGTCCATTGAGCTCATCTATAACCCAACATGTTGATCTGGAGGAAGGCAAAAATCCCATGAGGCAGATGATAACTGCCCCATATTAGAGGTAAAATTCCTTCCCGACTCCCCATACAGCAATCAGACTAGTTCCCTGGATCAACGCCCCCTCACAGTATCTAGTGCCCATAACCCCTAATGTTATATTTATCAAGAAAGGCATCCAAGCTTCCTTGTACTTGTTTAGTAACTCAACCATGACAACATCACGTGGAAGAGAGTTACATAATCTCACTGCTCTAACAGTAAAGAATCATCGTCTATGATTATTACACATTTTTCCTTTTTTCCTCTAGACATAGAGGTTTTGATCAAACACATCTTTCTACTATTTACTGAAAATGGAATGAGGCCTACAAAGAAAAGAACACAGTACCTACAGTCAAATATGGTGGAGGTTCAAAGATGTTTGGGGGTTGCTTTGCTGCCTTTGGCACTGGGCATCACCATTGCAGGCCTAGGTGTAAAAATATAATTATACAGTTCTCTATACTTCATATATTTGTACATTGTAATAAGATCGTTCCTAAGCTTTTGTTTTTCCAAACCGAATAACCCCAAGTTTCATAACCTGTATTGGTTTCGCAGTTCACCCATTACCTTATTAACCTTGGCAGCTCTTCTCTGCATCCCTCTAGTTC
>JARQOD010000009.1:20321477-20431684 GCA_033576555.1 Oophaga sylvatica | reverse complement strand
TGCCTGACACAGGTGCCACTGAGAAATGTCTAGTACAGGGGACACTGAGAAATGCCTGACACAAGTGCCACTGAGAAATGTCTAGTACAGGGGCACTGAGAAATGTAGAAAAGCAAACCAGCTCACCAACAGCCACCACAGGTGCACGGAACGTCTGTTGGAACGTCCAATAGTAATCAGCAAAGAAGAAAAAGTTCCAGCTCCTTAAAATTAGAAAATTTATTGATCCATTAAAATGAAAAATTCATAAGTGGCAAATGCTCCATGAAAGAATGCCATGTACAGCGACGCGTTTCGATCAAGAGATCTTCATCAAGGCTGCTGCACATATGAACAATTGACAAATCTATATAGTACATCACAGCCAATACCGTCTAGGATTCCAATCACATGATTGATCAAAGGTCCTGGCAGATACACATTGAAAACCAATATTTAAAAACAACGAAAATTACACAAATAACACATTAATAATTGTAATGGTACATTAATTCATTCTTTTTATTCAATCCATTGGGATATCTTGTATTTAGATTAAAGATCCAAAAAGCCTCTCTAGTAAGGAGGCATCTGCTGCTGACGTCACCCCCACGTGAGAGTTTGTTCACATTTTCTATGGCACAAACCTGAAAAAACGCAGCGCTGCGATCGTGACAAGTAATAAAATGTCTGGCCGCTGCTGATACATTCCGATTTACATTTGTATTTTTAATATTGGACAAATGTTCAGATACTCTAGTTTTAAGTTTCCTTGTGGTGCATCCGACATATGACAAGCAGCAAGAGGTACAATTAATTTTATATACCACATGCGTTGAGTTACAATTTATATATTGTTTAATGTCATAACTGACAGACTGATTATTATTGTAAAAATTCCTTGTAACCAACACATGTATGCATGTCCTACAATTATTCATGCCACATTTAAAAAAAACCTTTGAACTTCAGCCATGTGTCATTTTTGCTATGGGCTTGAAACATACTAGGTGAAACCTTATTACTAATAGATGGTGCTTTTCTTGCTACAATATTAACCCCAGATTGTAAAATCTCACCCAATGTTTCATCCTCATACAGAATTGGTAAGAATTTATTAATTATTAACTTAAAACTAGGGTATCTGAACATTCGTCCGATATTAAAAATACAAATGTACATCGGAATGTATCAGCAGCGGCCAGACATTTTATTACTTGTCACGATCGCAGCACTGCGTTTTTTCAGGTTTGTGCCATAGAAAATGTGAACAAACTCTCACGTGGGGGTGACGTCAGCAGACGCCTCCTTACTAGAGAGGTTTTTTGGATCTTTAATCTAAATACAAGATATCCCAATGGATTGAATAAAAAGAATGAATTAATGTACCATTACAATTATTAATGTGTTATTTGTGTAATTTTCGTTGTTTTTAAATATTGGTTTTCAATGTGTATCTGCCAGGACCTTTGATCAATCATGTGATTGGAATCCTAGACGGTATTGGCTGTGATGTACTATATAGGTTTGTCAATTGTTCATATGTGTAGCAGCCTTGATGAAGATCTCTTGATCGAAACGCGTCGCCACTGAGAAATGCCTAACAGGTGCCACTGAGAAATACTTAGTACAGGTGACACTGAGAAATGCCTAACACAGGTGCCACTGAGAAATACCTAGCACAGGTGCCACTGAGAAATGCCTGGTACAGGTGAACTGAGAAATGCCTATTACAGGTGCCACTGAGAAATGCCTAGTACAGGAGCCACTGTGAAATGCCTAGTACAGGAGCCACTGTGAAATGCCTAGTACAGGAGCCACTGTGAAATGCCTAGTACAGGAGCCACTGAGAAATGCCTAGTACAGGAGCCACTGTGAAATGCCTAGTACAGGAGCCACTGAGAAATGCCTAGTACAGGTGACAGTGAGAAATACCTAGTACAAGTGCCACTGAGAAATGCCTGGCACAGGTGCCACTGAGAAATACCAAGTGCAGGTGAACTGAGAAATGCCTATTACAGGTGCCACTGAGAAATGCCTAGTACAGGTGCCACTGAGAAATGCCTAGTACAGGAGCCACTGAGAAATGCCTAGTACAGGTGACAGTGAGAAATACCTAGTACAAGTGCCACTGAGAAATGCCTGGCACTGGTGCCACTGAGAAATACCAAGTGCAGGTGCACTGAGAAATGCCTAGCACAGATGCCACTGAGAAATGCTTAGTACAGGTGCCATTGAGAAATGCCCAGCCTAAGTGCCACTGAGAAATGCCTAGTACAGGTGCCACTGAGAAATACGTAGTACAGGTGCCACTAAGACATGCTTTACATGAGTGCCACTGAGAAATGCCTAACAGGTGCCACTGAGAAATACTTAGTACAGGTGACACTGAGAAATGCCTAACACAGGTGCCACTGAGAAATACCTAGCACAGGTGCCACTGAGAAATGCCTGGTACAGGTGAACTGAGAAATGCCTATTACAGGTGCCACTGAGAAATGCCTAGTACAGGAGCCACTGTGAAATGCCTAGTACAGGAGCCACTGTGAAATGCCTAGTACAGGAGCCACTGTGAAATGCCTAGTACAGGAGCCACTGAGAAATGCCTAGTACAGGAGCCACTGTGAAATGCCTAGTACAGGAGCCACTGAGAAATGCCTAGTACAGGTGACAGTGAGAAATACCTAGTACAAGTGCCACTGAGAAATGCCTGGCACAGGTGCCACTGAGAAATACCAAGTGCAGGTGAACTGAGAAATGCCTATTACAGGTGCCACTGAGAAATGCCTAGTACAGGTGCCACTGAGAAATGCCTAGTACAGGAGCCACTGAGAAATGCCTAGTACAGGTGACAGTGAGAAATACCTAGTACAAGTGCCACTGAGAAATGCCTGGCACTGGTGCCACTGAGAAATACCAAGTGCAGGTGCACTGAGAAATGCCTAGCACAGATGCCACTGAGAAATGCTTAGTACAGGTGCCATTGAGAAATGCCCAGCCTAAGTGCCACTGAGAAATGCCTAGTACAGGTGCCACTGAGAAATACGTAGTACAGGTGCCACTAAGACATGCTTTACATGAGTGCCACTGAGAAATACCTTGTACAGGTGCCACTGAGAATTATTTAGTACAGGTGCACTGAGAAATGCCTTCCATAGGTGTCACTGAGAAATGCCTAGTACAGGTGCCACTGAGAAATAGTACAGGTGCCACTGAGAAATGCCTAGCCTTGTTGCCACTGAGAAATGCCTGACACAGGTGTAACGGAGAAATGCCTAGTACAGGTGCCACTGAGAAATACCTAGCACAGGTGCCACTTAGAAGCTGTGATTAAGGGCTCGCACTCAACTGCATTTAAAATATTGCTTTTATGTTGATCCAGAAAAGTAGGACGAGTGTCATGCGAGTACAATGCAATTTTTCTCACATAACATGCATATGACATGCATTTTTTTCTCTGCAACTATTATTCTACAATCATTTACTGGCCATTTACAGTGTTCTATGCTACAAAATGGTAATGTATGGATGGTCCCTGTACCATCCATTTTTTTCTTGTGCCCATGGACTTGCAATGATGAGTCTACATATGCGCCCACACACAGCATGCTGTGATTTTCATCTAATGACCACCAACGTAAAATGCCCAAATCATTAAATTGAGAAATATCCAGAGATGCACCTGTACTATACGCTCCTTGATGCAGCAAGAGTCAAACGTACGTTGAGGCTCTTGGACCACATCTCACACAATTTTTCAGCATAATGTAAGTTATTTACTGTTAGGCCATTTTACAACATACATGTCTTTTTACACAATTGACAAATAGGCAACCAAATCTGCATCATGCAGCACATATATTAAGCTAAACTAGCCTTTGGTTTCCTTTATGTAAGTTGTTCAAATTATTTTCAGATTCTTTTTCAACACTAATGACGTGTAATTAATAATGTTTGCACTTATGTGGTCCACCATTGTGTTACTGTTTGATTGCCACATGCTTTTAAATTGGTGTTTTTCAATAAAGTTCAATTTTAGAGACTAGAGACACCCAGTGATATTTTGTGTTGTTGATTTTTTTCTTATCCAGATTCCAGCTGAGAAAAAAAAAATCAGATGAGCACTAAGGCACTGAATAACATTAGTCAGAGTACAATCCGATTTTTTATCTGATTGCGCTCGTCCAATTTATACGCAGATGAGCATGAGCCCTAAGTCTGAGGTTCTGCTCATTAGCAGCGATGGATTTGCACTGTGTCCTTTAAGAAAATGTGAACTGAGATTCTGATGATAGGATTGGGTCAGAGAGCAGCTCTGGTAGGGGGGTTAGAGAGCATAAAAGGCTCATTCACATGTCAGTTCTTTTCATGTACGAGAAAAACTGACCATGTTTCAACAGTGATTTCGGTCAGCGTTTCATCAAAGTTTTATAAAAGTTTGGTCTGAGTGCAGTCCACGTTTCATCAGTTTTTTGCAAGTTGATTTTGATCTGATACTGGTACAACTCTGTTGTCAGGTGTCCTGGGACTAGAGGCTTCTTCCCTGTCCCTAACGCTAGGGGGCGCCCTAGCTCGTCCTGCTCCTCAGGTTACTTCTGATGGTGAAGACACCGGGGCCACGTACCTTGCCTTAGCTCCTGAATCCACCTTCAGTCTGTACCCTTCCCCCACCCAGAGAAGAGGGGAGTAGTAGTGTATCGCAATACACTAACCAGACTTAACAAGGTAATACGATCAGGGTAATGAAATTACCAATCATGCAAATATACAAACACATATATAACAGAGGTGTGCACCGGGGAGTGGAGGATGGAGTTAAACCAAAGAAAGGGAATTAGCACGCCTTGAAAAACCTTGCAATAGTCACAGATAAATCCACCAACTCAACTAACCACCAACAACAACATCCAAGCCATGCAGCAAAATCTAGCTCTGACAATGAGTGTTAGCAGGACCCAGATTATATAGGAGATGGGTGGCTAACAGTGCTCAGCTGAGAGCCTTAGCTCCAAGCGCTCTCAACAGAGCAGATTAACCCCTGCACTGCCCAAAGAAATTTACACTGTTTAATATAAAGGTTGTAGCGCCGGCGTCCCTGCCCTCTGCCAGGCAGGGACGCTGTTCCCCTGCGACAGCGTCCTCTGCCAGGCAGGGACGTCGCCCCCCTTACCCGCGCTCAGCGTACTCCTTCCGCCCTGCTGGGGCCGCGCGCTCCTTCCCTGCTACTGGACTTAGGGCGCGCGCCCGCGCGCTCCCCGCTCTTAAAGGGGCCGCGCGCATCTTTCAAAAAGGTCCCCGGCCAATGCCGGAGGACTCCACCCTATATAAAGTACTTCCTCCTTAATGGAGGTGCCCGAGCAATGTTGTTATTGCACTGTTCACTACTCTGCTTTAGCCCTCAGGGTCCGTTACCAGTTACCTGCCTGTTTCCTGCCAGTTTGCTGTCTGCTACCTGTCCGCAAGCCTGCCTGGAGGTTCGGCCATCACATGCGGTGACCATCGGCTATTCCAGAGAATCTCGCCTGCTCACTTGGGGGCGCTCATCTGCCATCTGCCTGCAAACCTACCTGGAGGTTCGGCCGTCACATGCGGTGACCATCGGCAATTCCAGAGACTCTCGCCTGCTCACTTGGGGCGCTCATCTGCCATCTGCCTGCAAGCCTACCTGGAGGTTCGGCCGTCACATGCGGTGTCCATCGGCCATTCCAGAGACTCTCGCCTGCTCACTTGGGGGCGCTCATCTGTCATCTGCCTGCTAGCCTACCGGGAGGCTCCACCATCTCAGGTCGTATATACCTGTCCATTCAGAGACTGCCCCGGTCACTTGCCGTGACTACTCGCCTGTCCATTCAGAGACTGCCCCGGTCACTTGCCGTGACTACCCGCCTGTCTATCCAGAGACTGCCCCGGTCACTTGCCGTGACTACCCGCCTGTCTATCCAGAGACTGCCCCGGTCACTTGCCGTGACTACCTGCCTGTCTATCCAGAGACTGCCCCGGTCACTTGCCGTGACTACCTGCCTGTCTATCCAGAGACTGCCCCAGTCACTTGCCGTGACTACCTGCCTGTCTATCCAGAGACTGCCCCGGTCACTTGCCGTGACTACCTGCCTGTCTATCCAGAGACTGCTCCGGTCACTTGCCGTGACCTCTTTCCCGTCTGTCCAAAGACTGTCCCTGTCACTTGCCGTGACTTCCTGTCCGTCTCCCCGGGCGCCACCCGCTCCTTTACAAGGAAAGCCTCCTTGTATAATAAAGCTCAGAGGTTCCGCCTCCCTGACCCGTTACAGTTTGCTCGGGCCATGGAACCCGGTGGCACCCAAACTCCCTCGCTCTCTGACCTGTGTCATGAACTGTCTCGTCAGAGGTCTCAACAGGAGTCCATCCTGGGTCACCTGCGGAATGTTAATTCCCGCCTGGACACCCTGACTACTTCACCAGCAACCACCGCGGGCGCCATGACTCGCAATCCGGCAGTTCCGCTGCTTACCAATTCCGTGGTTTCCGTTCCTGGACCTCGACTTTCAGCTCCTCCTCGGTTTGGAGGCGACCCTGCTCTGGCTCGGGGTTTCATTAACCAGTGCACCCTGCATTTTGAACTCCTGGCACACCAGTTTAACTCCGACCGGGCCAAAATTGCCTTCATCATGTCCCATCTCACCGGAGAGGCCCTGGCCTGGCTAAATCCTCTTTGGGAGAGAGAAGATCCTCTGGTGTCTGACCTGTCTGCTTTTCTCTCAGCCTTCCGGAAGGTATTCGACGAACCCGGACGGAAGACCTCCTCTGCATCTTCTCTGCTGCGTCTCCGTCAGGGAAGTCTCACCGTGGGTCAATATGCCATACGGTTCCGTACCCTTGCCTCGGAGCTGGCTTGGGATAATGACGCTCTGATATCTGTCTTCTGGGAGGGTCTGTCCGGCCGTATTAAAGATGAACTTGCCGGTCGGGACATTCCAACCTCTCTCGATGACATAATAACTCTTGCCAATCGAATTGATCTACGGTTCCAGGAGCGCGCTAAAGAGGTACACTCTTCTGAGCCTATGCAAGTCGACCAGACCAAGATGGTCAAAGCCCGTCAGGACTTACGCCGTGCCGAGGGGAGTTGCTTCTACTGTGGCAGTAAGGAGCACCGGATTCGTACCTGCCCAGAGAGGTCGGGAAACGCCTGTGTCTAGGTTCGCTCGGAGAGGTCCACCTAGACAAAAATAAATCCTCTTCATCTCTGCTGCTGTCAGTCTCAATTCTCCTCGGTGAGAACTGTTATTTCGAACTAGCCCAACTTGATTCTGGAGCAGCCGGGAATCTTGTTTCACAGGCTCTAGTAGAAAAATATCGCATTCCTACCAAACCTCTGGTTGAACCAGTATCTGTTGCTGCTGTGGATGGGGGTCTCCTACCACGTCCCATCCAACTTATCACTGAAGCCATAACCCTGCAGGTGGGAATGTTGCATTCTGAGAGCATCTCGTTTCATGTTCTGCCTGGACTCTCTCACGCTTTCTTACTAGGTCTGCCTTGGCTCCAAAAGCATGCACCCGTGCTCGACTGGCAGACTGGAGAGATCCTTCGCTGGGGACAGGACTGTCATAAAACGTGTTTGGTTCCTGTTCATCCCGTCCTTCTCCTACACCAACTAATCTACCAGGGCTCCCGATTCCATATTGGTCATTCGCTGATGTCTTTAATAAAAGGAAGCAGAGACATTACCCCCTCACAGACCGTATGATTTCCCGATCGACCTGCTACCCGGTACTACGCCTCCCCGTGGGCGTATTTACCATTGTCCGCTGCTGAGACCAGGTCGATGTCCGAATATATCGAGGAGAATTTGGCCAAGGGATTCATCCGGAAATCCACCTCCCCAGCGGGAGCAGGTTTCTTCTTCGTAAAAAAGAAAGACGGCTCTCTCCGTCCCTGTATTGACTACAGAGGCCTAAATTTGATCACGGTGAAGAATAAGTACCCTCTTCCGCTCATTCCAGAATTGTTTGATCGTCTGAGGGGGGCTAGAATCTTCACCAAACTGGATCTTCGTGGGGCATATAACCTGGTCCGTATCCGTCGGGGAGATGAATGGAAGACGGCATTCAACACCCGGGACGGCCACTACGAGTATTTGGTGATGCCCTTTGGTCTCTGTAATGCTCCAGCAGTCTTTCAGGAGTTGGTCAATGACATCTTCCGGGACCTTCTCTACTCCTGCGTTGTGGTGTACCTAGACGACATCTTGGTCTTCTCTCCGGATCTCCAGTCTCACCGGAGGGATGTTCGTCAGGTTCTGCTCAGGCTCAGGCAGAATCACCTCTTCGCCAAATCTGAGAAGTGCCTCTTTGAGCAGACCTCGCTTCCGTTTTTGGGCTACATCATTTCTCAGACAGGCCTACGAATGGATCCGGAGAAACTGTCTGCCATCGAGAAATGGCCCCGACCGGAGGGGTTAAAGGCCATTCAGCGGTTCCTGGGATTCGCCAATTATTACCGCCTTTTCATACCGCACTTCTCTTCCTGGACTGCTCCAATCTCCGCGCTCACCGCAAGGATGCTAATCCCAAACAGTGGACGCCCGAAGCAGAGGAGGCCTTTCTTTCTTTAAAACAGGCCTTCTCTTCCGCTCCAGTGCTGCATCGCCCGGACGGCAACAAGCAGTTCTTCCTGGAGGTGGACGCTTCCTCTTCTGGAGCCGGAGCGGTCCTTACTCAAAAATCTTCATCCGGGAGGATGGTATCTTGCGGCTTCTTCTCCAAACTCTTCTCCTCTTCTGAGCGCAATTACTCCATAGGAGACCGAGAGTTATTGGCCATCAAGCTGGCATTGGAGGAGTGGCGTTACCTACTCGAGGGGGCTCTTCATCCGGTAATCATTTACACTGACCACAAAAATCTGGCTTACCTCCAGCATGCCCAGAGACTTAACCCTCGCCAAGCCCGGTGGTCCTTGTTTTTTGCCCGCTTTGATTTTCTCTTACATTTTCGCCCGGTCGACAAGAACATCAAGGCGGACGCCTTGTCCCGGTCTTTCCTGGTGTCGGATCTCGAGGAGGAACCTAAACATATCATCGATCCCGCCAGAGTGATGCAGGTGGCTCCCGTGAGTCTAAATCGTCTCCCTCCTGGTAAGACGTTCGTATCGGTAACCGATCGGGAGAGAATCCTACACTGGGGTCATTCGTCTAAACTAGCTGGCCACGCTGGTCAGAAAAAGACCCTCCAGCTCATTACTCGGCATTACTGGTGGCCTACCCTGCACAAGGACGTAATAGACTTTGTTTCTGCCTGTGTCTCCTGTGCCCGCAACAAAGTTCCGAGACACCTGCCTGCCGGCCGTCTTTTCCGCTTCCTGTACCCGCTGCCCCCTGGCAGCATATAGCCATGGACTTCATAACAGATCTGCCCGTCTCTGCCGGTTGTACGGTCATTTGGGTGGTCGTTGACCGATTTTCCAAGATGGCTCACTTCATTCCCCTGCCAGGTCTTCCGTCTGCACCCGAGTTGGCTAAAGACTTTATCCGCCACATCTTCCGTCTTCATGGTCTGCCTCGTCACATTGTGTCGGATCGTGGGGTACAGTTCACCTCACGTTTCTGGAGAGCCACTTGTAAGTTGCTAGACGTCACCTTGGATTTCTCCTCCGCTTACCACCCACAGTCCAATGGACAAGTCGAGCGAATCAATCAGAATCTGACCAGTTATCTCCGGCACTTCGTTAATGCCCACCATTCTGACTGGGTGGATCTCCTGCCTTGGGCCGAATTCTCTTACAACAATCACGAGAGCGAATCTTCCTCCAAATCTCCGTTTTTTGTAGTCTTCGGTCAACACCCTCGGATCCCTGTTCCTGTCTCCATCTCTGTGGACAATCCAGCTGCGGAATCTCTGGTTAACGAATTTTCCTCCATATGGGAGAGTACCCGGTCCGCACTCATTCTGTCATCCGAACTCATGAAGAAACATGCTGACAAAAATCGTCTGGATCCTCCTCAATTCCGTCCTGGGGATAAGGTCTGGCTTTCGTCCAAGTATGTCCGGCTCAAGATTCCTTCCTACAAGTTAGGCCCTCGGTTCATCGGTCCTTTTGAGATCATCAGTCAGATCAACCCGGTGTCCTATAAATTGAAACTCCCGGCCAATTTGCGGATTCCTAACTCCTTCCATGTATCTCTCCTCAAACCGGTGGTACTTAACTCTTTTGTCAAGTCTACAGGTACACCTCCTGCTCCAGTGTCTGCTGAAGATGAATTTGAGGTAGAGAACATTCTGGCCACCAAAAGGGTAGGAAGAAAGACCTATTTTCTGGTGGATTGGAAGGGGTTTGGTCCTGAGGAGAGAACGTGGGAGCCTCGGGAGAACATCCATGCCCCTCTCATCCTAGCTAAATTTCTTTCTGGCCTAAAAAAGGGGGGGCCTAAAGGGGGGGTACTGTAGCGCCGGCGTCCCTGCCCTCTGCCAGGCAGGGACGCTGTTCCCCTGCGACAGCGTCCTCTGCCAGGCAGGGACGTCGCCCCCTTACCCGCGCTCAGCGTCCTCCTTCCGCCCTGCTGGGGCCGCGCGCTCCTTCCCTGCTACTGGACTTAGGGCGCGCGCCCGTGCGCTCCCCCGCTCTTAAAGGGGCCGCGCGCATCTTTCAAAAAGGTCCCCGGCCAATGCCGGAGGACTCCACCCTATATAAAGTACTTCCTCCTTAATGGAGGTGCCCGAGCAATGTTGTTATTGCACTGTTCACTACTCTGCTTTAGCCCTCAGGGTCCGTTACCAGTTACCTGCCTGTTTCCTGCCAGTTTGCTGTCTGCTACCTGTCCGCAAGCCTGCCTGGAGGTTCGGCCGTCACATGCGGTGACCATCGGCTATTCCAGAGAATCTCGCCTGCTCACTTGGGGGCGCTCATCTGCCATCTGCCTGCAAACCTACCTGGAGGTTCGGCCGTCACATTCGGTGACCATCGGCAATTCCAGAGACTCTCGCCTGCTCACTTGGGGGCGCTCATCTGCCATCTGCCTGCAAGCCTACCTGGAGGTTCGGCCGTCACATGCGGTGTCCATCGGCCATTCCAGAGACTCTCGCCTGCTCACTTGGGGGCGCTCATCTGTCATCTGCCTGCTAGCCTACCGGGAGGCTCCACCATCTCAGGTCGTATATACCTGTCCATTTAGAGACTGCCCCGGTCACTTGCCGTGACTACTCGCCTGTCCATTCAAAGACTGCCCCGGTCACTTGCCGTGACTACCCGCCTGTCTATCCAGAGACTGCCCCGGTCACTTGCCGTGACTACCCGCCTGTCTATCCAGAGACTGCCCCGGTCACTTGCCGTGACTACCTGCCTGTCTATCCAGAGACTGTCCCGGTCACTTGCCGTGACTACCTGCCTGTCTATCCAGAGACTGCCCCGGTCACTTGCCGTGACTACCTGCCTGTCTATCCAGAGACTGCCCCGGTCACTTGCCGTGACTACCTGCCTGTCTATCCAGAGACTGCTCCGGTCACTTGCCGTGACCTCTTTCCCGTCTGTCCAAAGACTGTCCCTGTCACTTGCCGTGACTTCCTGTCCATCTCCCCGGGCGCCACCCGCTCCTTTACAAGGAAAGCTCCTTGTATAATAAAGCTCAGAGGTTCCGCCTCCCTGACCCGTTACAAAGGTGAAGTACTTCTATTTAGTGCAGGAGTAGGATAAATCAGACGCTGCAGTCTGCTGGCTCATCTTTGTCGCGGTAAACCCGTGACAGCTATTCAGATTAATATCAGACATGTCTCGGTGACTTTGTGTGGACTGCTCGCTCTGCAAAAAATGATGGACATGTGAATGACCTCATTCGCTATTAAAAATACAAGTGCTATTTGTGAAAAACACGGATAGCACTTGTACGCTAAAAATTAGATGTCTGAATGAGCCATAAGAGAAAGAGCTTTCTTACCAGTGGGAGTCAGACAATGCAGATAGCTCAGAAAAAAGGAAAAGAAGCTGCGCAGGAAGAGAAAATTTACTCTGCCAAAGTTAGCTAGCAAGTGGGAGAGAGTAGCACTAGCTACCCGATGACTTAGAGAAAGCCATGGAAGAGCAGTCCTGACTATGCTCTGGAGTAGTGCTCAAAAACTGGGAGTTTCTTCTCAGTTTCTGCCCACCAAAAAATCAATAAAAACACTCACATAGCCTTAGACACTTCGAAAGCTTGTCTTGCCCTTCACTGACACTAATCCTCAACACATGACCTATTTCAGGTATTTGTCGTCTGAAGTTGGGAAACGCTGCTCTATAGTACTATATACCATACAATAAGGGAATTTATAGAGTTCAAAGTTCAATGATCCTCACTAATCATATTTTATTCTGGCTTTCAACATCAAAACTGAATGACTCAAAAGGAAAAAGTTACCATCACTGATTTATGACAAGTATAAAACTTTAGGTTCAATGTAAGAAAACTCTAACAATTAAAGCCATGTTCAACTTAAAGGAAACTTGTCATCAGAACATCTGTAAATGGCGACCTCACAAACTGCTAGACAAGGGGACAAGGATTTTCAACCCCTGTTACAAGTTTCAAGCGTCAAATAAAATGTGTTGCTGATATAATGGAAAACGAAAAAAGTGATTGTTTTCTGATGAGCACAGTCGAACCTGCTGCTGAATCATCATAAATCAGTTGAACTCCTGACCCAGACTGACTTCTTCTTTTCAATCAGATCCAATTCAATAAATAATTACTTTTTTTATAAGATTTCCACGTCATTCGCTAAGATCGGGTTTCATTCACGTGAATGTCCATGACTCATGCTACATTCCTAGAATGGCAGTAGTGCGGTGTCAGTGTGCTCGCTCTAAATTATTACTGTTATTTAGGTAGATGCTAGTCGGTAATTGGTGCATGCCCTATCTAGATAAAGACTGAGCCAAGTATTTTTAAATCAGCATTTCTCAACCTTTTTAAGGCAAGTTTCCCCCAGTGTCAAGAAGTTATCAATGTTAATGAAGAAAAAAAAAAAAATAATGTTCACATAACTAATAAAGCCTGCGTTGTCAGTGCTTCAGATTTGATGGATAGAAAAAATGACAATGCTGACTCCATGAGGACGTGCGCCTAACTGAATAGCAATGCTACGAGAGAACACAGAGGGGGCGGTCACCCCGGTCCCCGCGCTCTGAGGGGCCCAACCGGAGCTCTGCTACTGTTAACTGTATCGGCATACAGAGGGCACCCATACAGTTAAATTCTGAGGCAGAGAAAGGAGACTCCATCTCACTGCACTGCCACCTGGCCGCCATCGGGATGTCGGGATGAAAGCAATGAAGAGAGGAGCATCACGCTCCATCTCCCATCATTCCCACTCTGTGTCTGACCTCACACACACAGACAGCAGGCACAATGATGTCATTACTTGATGCCTGCTGTGCTGAGATGTGCGGGTACTTGGAGCTGTGGGGCAACAAGGAGAGGTGAGTATTGTTTTTTGTTTTTATGGGGAGTATATTATACTATATGGAGGCCTCTGGGGATAGCATTATACTATTTAGAGGCCTATGGGAAGTGTATTATACTGTATAGAGGCCTAAGGGGAGTGCATTATACTTTATGGAGGCCTATGGGGAGTGTATTATATGGTCCCCTGTGGAGCGTGCGCTATACTATATAGAAGCCTATGGTTAGTGCATTATACTATATAGAGGCCTATGTGGAGTGCATTATACGATATAGAGGTTTATGGGGAGTGCATTATACTATATGGAGGCCTATGGAGAGTGGATTATACTATATGGAGGCCTATGGGGAGTGCATTACTTTATATATAAAGGCCTAAGGGGAGTGCATTATACTGTATGAAGGACTATGGAGAGTGCATTACACTACTGTATATAGAAGCCTATGAGGAGTGCAGTATACTATACAGTGGACTATAGGGTGCATTATACTATATGGAGGCTATTTAGGGGGCCATCATACATTGTGTGGATTACAGTGAGGAGGACATCATATAGTGTACTCACTTCATAATTGGCGATGGATGGTTGGCAAAGCAGGAGGGAGCTGAAGTAATTGTGCAGAGAGCACTTTGCCTCCATCATTGATACTCTTGCAACCAACGATAGAACACTGCTGGACCAGAGTGAGTATTTCTTCTGTGCCATGAATGTGATTTACTTCCAGATTGATATTTTTACACTATTTATTGCTTACCATGGAATACACATTTCTATTTTGGAGCAGAACATGTCTTATTATTTCTCTACAAATCTCTAAAATATTGCATATTTCTCATTTTTTGAGATAAGGAGAGTCGCTATAGTCCGTCCTTCCACATTGCTTATTTATTCTAGAACTGATATTTCCTTTGTGACTTGATTTCTCAAAACCAGTTTTCTTAAAACACAACATAACCTTTATGTCACCTAACTGGGAAATTTCAAGAGAATATATTACTTTGCATAGTGCCGTTTCCTGGTGTGACGTGCCTGTGTGTATGATCTAAGCATCACTCCATTTAAAAATTGCAATATTTCCACTTCTGGTATGAGGAACAGCAGTGTAGACAGAGGCCGATACTTGAAAGTGTTTACGTCAAAAACCTGGGGTAAAACACTTTGAATGGATGCAAAAGTTTTGCGCAATGCTAAGTTACTCAAAAATATTGTGACTTTTGCCATATACAGCACATAGCAGTTAGAATGTGGGACGAGGCATGGCTACGCTCGCCCTTTAAATTCAGTAAAAGCTTCTTACTCCAGTTACTGACTAGAGAACCGAGCACATCTAGGACGTCATTGTTCGTCAATTGCAAAGGTAACTTCCAGCAGCGGACCTTGATCATTTGCGTGCACAAGTGTGTAGTGGGGTAGATGAAGACATTGTGGCAACAGAGGGTTAAATGTGAAGTGTGATATATTAATATGTTATGTTATATATGTTTGATAAAAGAGTGTTGCATTTTATCCTTATGGCCAGTTTGTGTTTTGGTTCTCCTGGAGGTTTTGCCTCAAGGCCGTCCCTGGGAATGGAGGAGGTCTGTCTAATAGGGGGACCATTACCAGCATAGGGATATACCATATTTTTCGGACTATAAGAGGTACCGGACCATAAGAAGCACCCCAAATTTTCAGAAGGAAAATGGGAAAAAAATGAATGAGTCAAATGGGGGCCCATCTTACAGTCCTGAATTCAGCTTACCCTGGGGGGATCAGCAGCGCTGGTGGAGTGGAGTCACAGGGGCTGTTGGGAGGTCTGGCGATGATATGATCCAGACTGGTGCAGCAGGTTTGGTGGTGTTCGGTGGTGTGGTGGCTCCGCTGACATTTTATGAAAGCCCGGAGCCGAGATCTCAATCTGTGCATGCGCCGCCTCCGGTGGCCATTTTCCTGGAGGCCACAGCATCGAGGCAGTGGAAGTGCGGGGTCTTTTTGCATTCACAAAATGTCGCCGGAGCCCCCGCACCACCAAGCACTGCCGAATCTGCCGCACCAGGCTGGGACGGGAGTGAGATCATCGCCCTCCAGCGTCGGACCACCGGAAGTATCGCCCGACTCCTGCTGCCACCACGCTAATTGTAAGTACATTCCGACTATAAGACGCACTGCCGTTTTCCCAAAAAATTTTGGGGAAGAAAGTGCGTCTTATAGTCCGAAAAATACGGTAGTTTGCATTATACAGGGACACATGCAGTTAATACAATGGATTAGCTCATTAGTTGGAAGGGGTTAGATTAGTTTTTAGGGGAAGCGTTTCCTAGTTGGAGTCAGTGGAACAGAGTGGTCGAGAGTGAGGAGTTTAGGAGAGTCAAGTGTGTGAGGAAGTGCTAGATAATGCCAATGGGTTATAAGAAGACAGATGAAGCAGAGGCAGGAGGGTTCTTTCAGTACAAGTCTCCTAACAGTAGGTAGACACATCCAAAGCCTTGTGTAGACGCTGGGACAGTCTTGGGCCTAGGGCCCGGAAGAGACATTGAGTGTTGTGTCTCTGTCTTCCCTGTGAGGAAGATATCAGATGGGTCACAGCGTAAGGGAAGGATGGCAGACTTCAGGGAAACAGTTATGTCGGGTAGGAAGCTCCTGGGACCAACAGAAGATGAGGTTGGGCAGAACAAAACAGATCTCTTCCTGAGATCTCGGAAGACGAGATCTCGTTGCCGAGATCTCGTTGCCGAGATTTGAATTTCTCGTTGTGGCGGCCATCTTTCCGGAGGCCCCTGGCGGCCATGTTTCAGGAAGCCACCGCGTCGCAACAGCGGAGCTGCGGGGGGCTTTCGCGGTTAGGACGAAATGCCGGCGGAGCCCCCCACGCAACACAGAGCCTCACTGCAGCCACATCAGAGCCCCGACACCACCGCACCGGAGGCTGCATTGGGACCGCCACTACCGGACCGCCGCCGGATTGTAAGTACATTGCCACCCCAACAAAGCACAGACACCCCACGGACCACAGCCACCCCACGGACACAGCCATCCCACAAAGCACAGCCACCCCACGGACCACAGCCACCCCACGGACCTCAGCCACCCCACGGACCACAGCCAACCCACAGAGAACTCCCTTGGTTGCATGTTGTCGGTTCACAGCAACAGCTTCCAACACCCCTCACATTTTTTTAAAAATTTTATTATATCTTTTCATGGCACAACACTGAATATATGACACTTTGATCCAATGTAAAGTAGTCAGTGTACAGCTTGCACAACAGTGTAAATTTGATGTGCCATCTAAATGGCTCAACGCGCAGCCATTAATGTCTAAACAGCTGGCAACAAAAGTGAGTACACCCCTAAGTGGGGGCTGCTGCCAATGACTGGGCTCAGTAGCTTGTGCTGTCAAAAATGCCATAACTTCTAAGCCAACTGATTGGCTGTAGTCATCACATTCCTTGTATTTGTGTTGTTACGGCTTCAGCCTGTAAACTACCACCGGAAGCAGCGGTACAAGGGAAGCGTTGGAGAAGGGGAAGATAAGTAATGTTGATTATGTTATTTTCATCATGTGCACGCTGATGGTGAAAAGAAAGTTGAAATGGGAGACATCTTTAAAGTTTAAACTGTGAAAACAGTCCCTTTTGAGACGCCCTTCTCTGCCCTTGCACCAGGACATGTATCATTCAAAGTTGCCTTGGGCTAAGGGTGAAACAGCCACATTGAGGAGATGTAATGAGCTTGGATTTATAAGAATAAGAACAAAGGGGTGAAATATGATGGCATCTTAACAGATCAGTGATGGAACTCATTGGGGGCAGTCCGGCTCCACTGGTTTGGGTCAAATGGTGAATCCATCCCCAGCTGCTTTCCGTTACGCTATTACTATAATTGGACAGGACAGAATGGTTTTTCAGTAGTGTCAATGCATTGAAATGGCTGTCTGTCATTTTCTGATAACTTGTAAATGTGAGTGCAGAGAAATAAATGGTAAATGGGTTGGCCTGTGGTTGTGGTCTTATAGATGTGCCCCAAATTTTAGATATTCAGAATGTGTCCCTCTTTCTATTATTCAAAAGTTAGGAGGTATCGTTACTCGCCTCCGCACGCTGCAGCAACATCTACTCTCTTACAGGAAGCTGAATGCAGTTCATGATTAGTTTCATGTTCCTTCTTTGCACTTATCAGCTAAATCAGAGCAAGAAGAATAGAATGGATGATAGAAAGACCTTATGTCTGCATTCCCATGTGTTCAGGCAGAGTAAAAGAGACCTTGAGAAGAAAGCTCGCTGAGGGAGGGAGAGAAGTATCCATGTATTTCCTTTGCAGGATAGTCACCTCAATATGGTCAGCAATGCTGAATATTCATTGGTAATTAAAACGCTACTTTGCTTATCGGTATCTAAAACATACATATGAAAACAAAGATGTTTACCCACAAATTTGGAAATGATGCACAACAGAGCACACGTTCACTCTGTTGACACCATTAAAATCTTTGGCCCCGTCGGCGCATACGCCCGAATCCCGTTTTGCTGGGTGTTCAGATGTAAGCCCCGACGGTACCAACGAACGGGTGCCAAAATGCAGTGTGAAAGCGCCCTTATGGTGCCTGCACCCGGGTTGATCAGTCAGCTGTAAATGCCTTATGAACTTTGCTGTTACAGCTTTGACTTCACATCAAGGAGGGTAAAATTTGCACTGCGTGTCAATATCCTCTTGAAAAATTTCCTCATCATCTGGACTAAAATTAAAATCTCATTTTCAGTCATAGCAGAAAGTGCCTTGGCTGCCGTTAAATTGTTCCAGAAAATGAAGTATTTCTCCCAGAAAATTATTGCAATTACACATGTTCTGTTAAACACATGCTTTTTTCCTTTGTGTATATTGGAACAACACAAAAAAAGAGAAAAAAGGCAAATTGTCCATAATGTCGTACAAAACCCCCAAATTGTTGGCATATTTTCAAAATTGTGGATAAACTTTGTTTAAAGCATGTGATGCTCATTCAAACTCACCTGTGGCAAGTAACAGGTGTGGGTAATATGAAAATTACACCTGGAACCAGATAAAAAGGGGTGAAGTTGACTCAATCTTTGCATTGTGTGTTTGTTTGTGCCACACTAAGCATGGATAGCAGAAAAGAGGAGGAGACAATTGTCTGAGGACTTCAGAACCAAAATTGTTGAAAAATATCAACAATCTCATGGTTACAAGTCCATCTCCCATCTCCAGAGATTTTGATGTTCCTTTTTCCACAGTGTGCAACATAATCAAGAAGTTTACAACATGGCACTGTAGCTAATCTCTCTGGACGTGGATGTAAGAGAAAAATTGATGAAAGGTTGCAATGCAGGATAGTCCGGATAGAGGATGAGCAGCTTCAATCAAGTTCCAAAGAAATTGAAGCTGTCTTGCAGGCTCAGGGTGCATCATTGTCAGCGAGAACTATCCATCGACATTTGAATTAAATGAAACGCTATTGCAGAAAGCTTAGGAGGACCCCACTGTTGACACAGAGACATAAAAAAGCTAGACTGCAGTTTGTCAAAATGTACATGAGTACCGTATTTTTCGGACTATAAGACGCACCGGACTATTAGACGCACCCAGGTTTTAGAGGTGGAAAATAGGGAAAAATATATTTGAAGCAAAAATTGTGGTAAAATATTTAATAACATACTATTATATGTGGTGTTATTATATAGTATGTTATTATGTTGGAAGCTACGGGTAGGAGATGGTGCTGCGGGACCAGTGTGGTGTCTGTAAACTACTATGTGAAGACGCTGGAGGGTGAGTATAAGGCCGGGGTCACACATGCGAGAAACTCGCACGATTTCGTGTGAGTCTCTCGCATGAACACCCGGAACTGCCGCCGGCACTCAGACTGGATCGTGCGGCTGCATAGAAATAGAGACAGATGATAGAGACAGAGATGATAGAGACAGAGATGATAGAGACAGAGATGATAAAGACAGATGATAGAGACAGATGATAGAGACAGAGTTGATAGAAATGTGACATGTATGCGTTTCATGTGCGCATGATGCGCTGCACAAAAAAACGCAAGTGTGAAAGTAGCCTAACCTTTTAATTAATTCTCTGTTGTACAGTGTGTCTGAAGGACCTGTGATGACATCATGAAGAGGCAGGGCTTTGGTCATGTGATGCTCCAGCCAGCCCTCTTCATGACCTCATCACAGGTCCTTCACAGGAGCATTCAGCCTCCCATCAGCACAGCCCCAGGCTGTCAGGTATGCCAGCTGCTCCTGCTGCCTCCTTCTCCTTCAGACACCGATCTGCCCAGCTGCTGCAGGAATCAGGCGCTGGGGAAACTGTGTGGCTCTGTGATCTGCTGCTCCCCCTCACTGCTCAGCTGATAGGTGGGCGGGGAAGCAGCTGATTAATATTCACTGCACTTAAGTAGGGACCAGGGGTTTCCCCAGCGCTTGTTTCCTGCAGCAGAGGGGATATTTTCTTGCCTCCTGCTGATCCCACTCCACAGCTGCCCACTGCCCCCCTCCCCACATGTTACATTCCGACCATAAGACGCACCCACACTTTCCTCCCAAATTTGGAGGAAAAAAAGTGCGTCTTATGGTCCAAAAAATACGGTAAGTCAAAATCCTTCTGGAAAAGTGTTGTGAACAAATGAAACCAAGATAGAGCTTTTTGGTAAAGGACATCATTCTACTATTTACCGAAAACAGAAAGAGGCCTACAAAGAAAAGAACACAGTACCTACAGTCAAATATGGTGGAGGTTCAAAGATGTTTTTGGATTCTGGTACTGAGTGCTTTAACTGTGTGCAATGCATCATGAAATTTGAAGATTACCAAAGGATTTTGGGTTGCAATGTAGGTCTTCTAGCAGGACAATGATCCCAAGCATACTTCAAGAAGCACCCAGAAATGGATGGAAATAAAGCGCTGTAGAGTTCTGAAGTGGCAGCAATGAGTCTAGATCTAAATTCCATTGAACACCCGTTGATATTTAAATTGCTGTTGGGAGAAGGCGCCTTCACATATGAGAGATCTGGAGCAGTTTGCAAAAGAAGAATGTTCCAAAATTCTACTTGAGAAGTGTAAGAATCTTGTTGATGGTTATAGGACGCAATTGATTGTAATTATTTTTTCAAAGGGTGTGTAACCAAATATTAAGTTGAGGGTATCAACAATCTTGTCCAGCCCATCATTGGGGTTTTGTGTGAAAATTTCTTGGACAATGGTCTGACGCCTCTCACACAGCCAAACCAGATCTCCGCTTTGCACTGACGAGGGGCTGAACCCCGAAACACAGTGTCTGCAAATTGAGATTCTGGTTTGGCTATTATCCTAGGTCATGTGATAAGGCTCGTTAAAGGGTCGACATTGACTTGTAGGATTGCTACCTTCCAAAAGGTGGCACTAGAGTTCTAGCTCTCTTCCTCTCTGAAGAGACAATTTGCATAATTAGCATATTTCCCAGAGGAGCATTGCGGCTTTAAGTCTCCTCATCTGCATGCTTAGCATGTTGATCTCCGCAAGGAGTGACGATATTTCTTGGACAATGGTCTGACGCCTCTCACACAGCCAAACCAGATCTCCGCTTTGCACTGACGAGGGGCTGAACCCCGAAACACAGTGTCTGCAAATTGAGATTCTGGTTTGGCTATTATCCTAGGTCATGTGATAAGGCTCGTTAAAGGGTCGACATTGACTTGTAGGATTGCTACCTTCCAAAAGGTGGCACTAGAGTTCTAGCTCTCTTCCTCTCTGAAGAGACAATTTGCATAATTAGCATATTTCCCAGAGGAGCATTGCGGCTTTAAGTCTCCTCATCTGCATGCTTAGCATGTTGATCTCCGCAAGGAGTGACGATATTTCTTGGACAAGTGTGAAACCAATACACACAAAGGAAATAAACGTGTATAACAAAACATGTAATTGCAATAATTTTCTGGGTGAAATACAATTTTCAAGGGTGCCAACACTTTTTTCCATGACTGTACTTTAACTGGTACTGTATTATGCTGCATATTTTTGCACACTGAAATCCGCTCTGAAAAACTACAGCGAATATAAAATGTGCAGATTTATCCTTATAGATCCATATTTAGAAATAATGCATAGAAAATCTGGACACATTTGAAAGGATGGTGGTAACATTACAGGCTGCCCGTGCACAGAACAGTTAGTCTGTTGATGCTACCATAGCAACCCCAGAGCAAGCGGTAATATCAACATTTACATTGCTGCAATAGTTAGAGGTTAGGACAAGAAGAGGTAAACACTAAGAGCACATCAGACAGGACCATTATTCTCCATTGAGCTGCATGTTTTAAAAATTTAAAATCCCATTAATATTTACTCCTAAAGGAGATATTGATGATTTTTCCATCTGTTGGATCAGGGTCTGAGGTTTGGAGCTTTTTTTTCCATGGAAAGCTTAACTCACTTTGTATGAAATACTTTGAAAAGGATCATATTTGGTTTTCAGTGTTGACCATCCCTTTATCTAATGATCCTTTTTTGTTGGTTGTGTCTGAAAATATGGGAATAATAGAAGACATGTCAGTAATTATTTGGTATTTGTCCTTTCTTTTGATGGTGCCTTTAGTTGGATTCTACTCAAGAGCCCATTGCTGCAAGGCAACTTTTACTCACCTGGCCAGGCTCCAATGCCGGACTTTGCTTCCTTCCCGTATGGCTGGATCCCTCTGTGCTAATCTGCATCGGGTTACACGAGTCAGAACTTCTGATGTCATCACCAAAGGCCTTTTAGGGACATCTCTGGCACTGCCTGAATACTGAGGTAATATAATGCTCTGCTATAATTTGTTTTTCAGGAGTTTACCTTCACCTTACACTTTGTTTAGATCCAGGTGTCTAATTATCTCCTCAGCTACTCCTGACTTCTATCCAGATACCAAAGTTTCCTACTATGCTCACTCCAAGTTTCTGTTGGTGTCATCCACATCTAAAACTCTGCTGAATCAAGATTCCAGATTAGCAACTTCTCTCAACTATTTTTGGTGTTCTTCACTACTTTGTCTCTGCTAGCAAGGTACAAGTTTACCTAAAAATCTCTGCTATTCCTGTGTGTAACTACCCTTCTGCTAGAATAATACCAGTTTGCCTATATATCTCTGCCATTGCTGAATATAACCACACTCCTTTAGCAGGATACCAGTTACCTATACATCTTTGCTATTCCTGTGTGTAACAACACTTCTACTAGTAAAATACCAGTTTGACCATAAATCTCTGCTATTCCTGTGTGTAATGACACTTCTGCTAGCAAGATACCACTTTGACTATACATCTCTGCCATTCCTTTGTATAACCACACATTCTTACAGCAGGATACCAATTGTCTATACATCTCTACTATTCGTGTGTAATTGCACTTCTGCAGCAAGATAATAGTTGCCTATACATCTCTACTGTTAATGTAAAATCTGCACATCTGGTTCAGCTGCATCAAGTTCTTTTAGCTCCGCTTGCCCATCTGCCGCCCTGCATACCATGCTGTCCTAGTCATTGCTGATCAATGTGATGGCCTGCAAGCTCAGCTCTGCTGCATAATTGCTTTAGGTCGGTGCTGCTTATCCTGCTCTATGGGTCAGAGAATCCACCTTACCAGGCTAGCCACCCAGCCTATATTCTACAGGGGGAAGCTATGGGAATAATGTAGTACTATATGGTCACCAATTGAATAAATGGGCAACCATATAATAACAAAGTGATAATGAGTCTTCCAGAGCTTAGGCAGGTCTTTGCAATGGCTTTCCATTTCCATTGTGGCTTACAAGGATGTCCCAAGTGGTGTATATATAAGTAATTCTTGCAAAAAAATGCAGTGTTCACTCAGCAACCATTCGAATTCCAGCTTTCATTTTTTCAGTGCAGATTAGAAATCAGAAGTGGTCAGATAAGTTTCTATAAGCAACAGCTCCATTTTTTTGTCTGCAGTATCTGAATGTCGTCTATATATAAGAGGAAGGTATTGAGTAAGCAAAGTGCACCGTCACAATAACAGGAAGCAGAAATGATAATTCAGCATTTGGCATTTGTTCCTGCTAAGAGTGCAAAACCAATGTAATGTACCATGGAAAGAGTGCATTACGTGACCTAAAATGAATGTTCCTCCTGCACAGGTCATCAACTGCCATGAGGCTTCAGTATCCTTTGCACGGCCGTATGTTATACCTACTGTGTCTCTACATGGTGGTGAAGTAAATATAGCTTTTTACTGTTGGATTCCATATAAATCTAAATGAAAAACTGTGGTATACATTAATTCTAGGGGGGAATGTCCAAGTAATATGGTGCTGCCATGCAACGCTACATAGAGTGAGCATTCTTCCCACTATAAGAATGAGTGGTATGCTTTTTTAAGAGGATCTCTTTAGGTTAAAAAGTTCAAATGACTAAGCCTCTAAATAAAGTAACAATGGTAGGCTGATGTTCACATGTTCACTGCTTGAACATATGCAGAAGGATCCACTTTTGGTTCCACGTGTAATGGGAGCATTTCTCAGAGTGTACAGCAGACATGCTCAACAAATGTTGAAGCGAATATGAGAGCAAGATTTACCCACTAGAAGGTATTTGGAGAACTTTATCAGCCTGTTAATACGGTTTTAATGATCCCCAAACACTCCTGGCAGTGTGTTAAAAAATATGTTCTCCCTGCTTGCAGTTAGACTAGTTCGGAGGAACTGTAAGTCATTACAACCGCGTGCTGGTATTACACCCAGAGCAGTGTAATAGCCATCACATTGTAGGGAGTGAAGAGGAATTCTTTTTAGGGTAACAGCTGTTTTCATTTATTCATTTGTCTGCGCTATCAGCTTCAGGGTGCGGCGTTATATACTTTCCCCTGCTGGTATTTCCTGTTGGTGATAGTCTCATTTGGATATCCAGCTATACTTTTGTAGATTAAGCCAGTGAAAGACCAGCTAGGGTTTATCTCTCTGCTGTTTATGTTCTTTACCCTGCACCTATCTTCTGTTTCTTTTTAGCAAGTAGACAGCATATACTCTATCAGTACATACTTAATCCTTTAGTTTATATTTTGTGTTTTTTTTCACTCTTTCTGAGATCTCTTTATTTTTCAGCACATTTTCGCTTCTGTAGGTAACTCTGTGATGTTCAGGTCAGTGGGCGCGATGATGTCACTAGTGTGAGCCCTCTGCCTGAACAGTCACAGTGCAGAGAGCCGGAAGACGGCAACGCTGAGGAGTCCGGAGCAGAGCAGCGGCCAGCGATGAGAGGTGAGTATTTCATATATGTATATATTTTTTAATGTTTGGAGCATCTTATGATGCTAATTACATATGGAGCAGTATATGGGGTCAATTACATATGGAGCATTATAAGGGGCCAATTACATATGGAGCATTATAAGGGGCCAATTACATATGGAGCATTATATGGGGCCAATTACATATGTAGCAGTATATGGGGCCAAATACAAATGAAGCAGTATATAGGGCCAATTAAAAATGGAGCAGTATATAGAGCCAAATACATATCGAACATTTTATGGGGCCAATTGCATATGGAGCATTATATGGGGCCAATTACATATGGAGCAGTATATTGGTCCAATGACATATGGAGCTGTACATGGGTCAATGACATATTGAACAGTATATGGGGCCATATATATGTAGCATTATATGGGACCAATTATACAGATCTGGCAAAAATTAAGAGACCACTGCAACATTTTCAGCTTGTCTGATTTTTCTCTGTACAGGTATATTTTTGAGTAAAATGTAAATTGCTTTAATTCTATAAACTACTGACAACATGTCTCTGAATTTCCAAGCAATACATTTTGTATTTATTTTAAGAAAATGAGAAATGGTCAAAATAACAAAAAAATGCAGTGCTTGCAGACCTCAAATAATGCTAAGAAAACAAGTTGATAATCATTTAGAAACAACAATACTAATGTTTTAACTCAGGAAGAGTTCAGAAATCAATATTTTGTGGAATAACCATGATTTTTAACCCCTTTATTCCATCAGACGTACTATTCCGTCCATGTGACCCTGGACCTAATTCCCATGAACGGAATAGTACGTCATGGGCGATCAGCTGCGCTCCCAGGGGGAGCGCAGCTGATCACCGCCGGGTGTCAGCTGATTATCACAGCTGACACCCGTGACTGTGTGTCAGGAGCGGTCACGGACAGCTCCCGGCACATTAACCCTTGGCACACCACGATCAAACATGATCGCGGTGTACCCGGGGCACAGGGGAGGATCGCGCAGGGTGGGGGCTCCCTGCGCGCTCCCCTTAGACCCTCAGAGCAGCGCGATGTATCGCGCTGTTCCGAGGGTCCGTCCTCCCTCCAGGTCCCCGGATCCAAGATGGCGCCGGGGTCCTGCAGGGAGGCGGCTTCCTCAGTGCCTACTGAGAGCAGGCGCTGGGGAAGCCTGCAGCGATGCCAGAGCGATCGCTGGTGTGACAGAGTGCTGTGCACACTGTCACACCAGCGATCTGCTAAAATACTGTGATGTCCCACCCTGGGACAAAGTAAAAAAGTAAAAAAAATAAAAATAAAAAGTGGTAAAAAAAATCATAAAAAAAAAAAATATTCCCCAATAAATTCATTTTTTCCTGTAAATAAAAAAAACAAAACAATAAAAGTACACATATTTGGTATTGCCGCGTCCGTAATGACCCCCCCTATAAAACTGTCCCACTAGTTAACCCCTTTAGTGAACCCCTTAAAAAAAAAAAACGAAGCAAAAAAATCAATGCTTTATCATCATACTGCCGAACAAAAAGTGGAATAACACGCGATCAAAAAGACCGATATAAATAAACATGGTACCGCTGAAAACTCATCTTGTCCTGCAAAAAACGAGCCATCATACAGCATCATCAGTGAAAAAATAAAAAAGTTATAGCTCGCAGAATAAAGCGATGCAAAAATAATAATTTTTTATATAAAATTGTTTTCATTCTATAAAAGCGCCAAAACATAAAAAAATTGATATAAATGAGGTATCGCCATAATCGTACTGACCCGAAGAATAAAACTGCTTTATCAATTTTACCACACGCGGAACGGTATAAACGCCTCCCCCAAAAGAAATTCATGAATTGCTGATTTTTATTCATTCTAACCTCCCAAAAATCGAAATAAAAAGCGATCAAAAAATGTCACGTGCTCAAAAATTGTACCAATAAAAACGTCACCTCGTCCCGCAAAAAATAAGACCTCACATGACTCTGTGGGCCAAAATATGCAAAAATTATAGCTCTCAAAATGTGGTGATGCAAAAAACTATTTTTTGCAATAAAAAGTGTCTTTTAGCGAGACAGCTGCCAATCATAAAAACCCGCTATAAATAGTAAATCAAACCCCCCTTTATCATCCCCTTAGTTAGGGAAAAATAATAAAATTAAAAAAATGTATTCATTTCCATTTTCCCGTTAGGGTTAGGGTTGCGGCTAAAGTTAGGGTTAGGGTTGGCGCTAATGTTAGGATTAGGGTTGGGATTACGGTTAGGGGTGTGTTAGGGTTAGGTTTGTGGTTAGGGTTGGGACTAGGGTTAGAGGTGTGTTGGGGTTAGGGTTGGAGTTAGAATTGGGGGGTTTCTGCTGTTTAGGCACATCAGGGGCTCTCCAAATGTGACATGGCGTCTGATCTCAATTCCAGCCAATTCTGCGTTGAAAAAGTCAAATGGTGCTCCTTCACTTCTGAGCTCTGCCATGCGCCCAAACAGTAGTTTACCCCCGCATATGGGGTATCAGCATACTCTGGACCACAAGAGTTATTGTGCAATTTGGCCTATTTCTCCTGTTACCCTTGGGAAAATAAAAAACTGGGGGCGACAAAATAATTTTTGTAAAAAAAAATGATTTTTTTTGTTTTTTACGGCTGTATGTTATAAAACTTCTGTGAAGTACTTGGGGCTTCATAGCGCTCACCACACTTCTAGATAAGTTCCTTGTGGGGTCTATTTTCCAAAATGGGGTCACTTGTGGGGGTTTCCACTGTTTAGGCGCATCAGGGGCTCTCCAAATGCGACATGACGCCCCCAGACCATTCCATCAAAGTCTGCAATCCAAAACATCACTACTTCCCTTCCGAGCCCAGACGTGCACCCATACAGTCGTTTTCTCCCACATATTGGGTATCAGCGTACTCAGGACAAATTGGACAACAAATTTTGGGGTCCAATTTCTCTTGTTACCCTTGTGAAAATAAAATATTGGGGGCGAAAAAATCATTTTTGTAAAAAAAAAAGGGATTTTTTATTTTTACGGCTGTATGTTATAAACTTCTGTGAAGCACTTCGGGGTTCAAAGTGCTCACCACACATCTAGATAAGTTCCTTGTGGGGTCTATTTTCCAAAATGGGGTCACTTGTGGGGGGTTTCCACTGTTTAGGCGCATCAGGGGCTCTCCAAATGCGACATGACACCCCCAGACCATTCCATCAAAGTCTGCAATCCAAAACGTCACTACTTCCCTTCCGAGCCCCGACGTGCGCCCATACAGTAGTTTACTCCCACATATTGGGTATCAACGTACTCAGGACAAATTGGACAACTACTTTTGGGGTCCAATTTGTCCTGTTACCCTTGTGAAAATAAAATATTGGGGGCGAAAAAAATAATTTTTGTAAAAAAAAAAAAAAGGATTTTTTATTTTTACGGCTGTACGTTATAAACTTCTGTGAAGCACTTCGGGGTTCAAAGTGCTCACCACACATCTAGATAAGTTCCTTGTGGGGTCTATTTTCCAAAATGGGGGCACTTGTGGGGGGTTTCCACTGTTTAGGCGCATCAGGGGCTCTCCAAATGCGACATGACTCCCCAGACCATTCCATCAAAGTCTGCAATCCAAAACGTCACTACTTCCCTTCCGAGCCCCGACGTGCGCCCATACAGTAGTTTACTCCCACATATTGGGTATCAGCATACTCAGGACAAATTGGACAACAACTTTTGGGGTCCAATTTCTCCTGTTACCCTTGTGAAAATAAAATATTGGGGGGAAAAAATCATTTTTGTAAAAAAAAAAGAGATTTTTTATTTTACGGCTGTACGTTATAAACTTCTGTGAAGCACTTTGGGGTTCAAAGTGCTCACCACACATCTAGATAAGTTCCTTGAGGGGTCTAGTTTCCAAAATGGTGTCATTTGTGGGGGGTTTCCACTGTTTAGGCAGATCAGGAGCTCTCCAAACACGACATGGCATCCAGTCAATTCTGCGTTGAAAAAGTCAAACGGCGTTCCTTCCCTTCCAAACTCTGCCATGCACCCAAACAGTGGTTTACCCCACATATGGGGTATCAGCGCACTCAGGACAAATTTCACAATAACTTTTGGAGTCTTGTTTCCCTTGGGAAAATAAAAATTGGGGTGAAAAGATCAATTTTGTGGAAAAAATATGATTTTTTAATTTTACGGCTCTACGTTATAAACTTGTGTGAAGCACTTGGGGGTTCAAATTGCTCACCAAAGATCTAGTTAAGTTCCTTAGGGGGTCTAGTTTCCCAAATGGGGTCACTTGTGGGGGGTTTCCACTGTTTAGGCACATCAGGGGCTCTCCAAATGCAACATAGCGTCCAATCTCAATTCCAGCCAATTTTGGTTGGAAAAAGTCAAATGGTGCTCCTTCCATTCCGAGCTCTGCCATGCGCCCAAACAGTGGTTCCCCCTCACATATGGGGTATCAGCGTACTCAGGACAAATTGGACAACAAATTTTGTGGTCCAATTTCTCCTGTTACCTATGGGAAAATAAAAAATTAGTGACTAAGAGAATTTTTGTGGGAAAAAAATAGGATTTTTTATTTTCATGCCCGGGCATTATAAACTTGTGTGAAGCACTTGGGGGTTCAAAGTGCTCACCAAAGATCTAGATAAGTTCCTTAGGGGGTCTAGCTTCCAAAATGGGGTCACTTGTGGAGGGTTTCCACTGTTTAGGCTCATCTGGGGCACTACAAACGGAACATGACCCCCATCAATGTTTGCATTCCTAAACGTTACTGCTTCCTTTCCAAGCCCTGCCGTGCGCCCAAACAGTTTCCCCCCCCCCCCACATATGGGGTATCAGCATACTCAGGACAAATTGGACAACAAGTTTTGGGTCCAATTTCCTTGGGAAAAATCAAAAATTTGGGACTAAAAAATCATTATTTTTTTTTTTCACACCCAGGCATTATAAACTTTTGTGAAACCCTTTGGGGTTCAAAGTGCTCACAACAGATCTAGATAAGTTCCTTAGGGGGTCTAGTTTCCAAAATGGTGTCACTTGTGGGGGGTTTCCACTGTTTAGGCGTATCAGGGGCTCTCCAAACACGACATGGCGTCCAATCTCAACTCCAGCCAATTTTAATTTGAAAAAGTCAAACGGCGCTCCTTCCCTTACGAGCTCTGCCGTGTGCCCAAACAGTGGTTTTCCCCCACATATGGGGTATTGGCGTACCCAGGAGAAATTGCACAACAACTTTATCTGCCCATTTTCTCCTTTTACCCTTGTGAAAATAAAAAAAAGTTTGTAAAAGATCATTTTTGTGGCTAAAAAGTTAAATATTAATTTTTTCCATCCACGTTGCTTCAGCTCCTGTGAAGCACCCGAAGGGTTATTAAACTTCTTGAATGTAGTTTTGAGTAGCTTGAGGGGTGCAGTTTTTATAATGGTGTCACTTTTGGGTATTTTCTGCTATATAGACCCGTCAAAGTGACTTCAAATGTGAGGTGGTCCCTAAAAAAATGGCTTTGTAAATTTTGTTGTAAAAATGAGAAATCACTGGTCAACTTTTAACCCTTCTAATTTCCTAACAAAGAAAAATTTTGGTTCCAAAATTATGCTGATGTAAAGTAGCCATGTGGGAAATGTTATTTCTTAACTATTTTGTGTGACATATTTCTCTGTTTTAAGGGAAAAAAAAATTCAAAGTTTGAAAATTGCAAAATTTTCAAAATTTTCGCCATATTTGCGTTTTTTTCAAAAATAACGCAAGGTATATTGAAGAAATTTTACCACTAACATGAAGTACAATATGTCACGAGAAAACAGTCTCAGAATCGCGAAGATCCGTTGAAGCGTTCCAGAGTTATAACCTCATAAAGAGACAGTGGTCAGAATTGTAAAAATTGGCCCGGTCATTAACGTGCAAACCACCCTTGGGGGTGAAGGGGTTAATCACAGCTTTCATGCGTCTTGGCATGCTTTCCACCAGTCTTTCAGAGTGCTTTTGGGTGACCTTATGCCACTCCTGGTACAAAAATTTAAGCAATTCTTCTTTGTTTGATGGCTTGTGACTATCCATCTTCGTCTTGATTACATTCCAGAGGTTTTCAATGGAGTTCAGGTCTGGAGATTGGGCTGGCCATGACAGGGATTTGGTGTGGTGGTCCTTCATCCAAACATTGATTGACCTAGCTGAGTGGCATGGCGTATTGTCCTGCTGGAAAAACAAATTCTCAGAGTTGGGGAACATTGCCTGAGCAGAAGGAATCAACTGTTTTTCCAGGATAACCTTCTATGCGGCTTGATTCATACGTCCTTCGTAAAGATTAACCTGCCCAATTCCAGCCTTGCTGAAGCATCCCCAGATCATCATCGATCCTCCACCAAATTTCACAGTGGGTACAAGACACTGTGGCTTATACGCCTCTCCAGGTCTCCATCTAACCATTAGATGACCAGGTGTTGGGCAAAGCTGAAAATTCGACTCATCAGTGAAGATTACCTTACTCCAGTCCTCTATGGTCCAATCCTTATGGTCTTTGGCAAACTTCAGCCTGGCTCTTCTTTGCTTCTCATTGATGAAAGGCTTTTTTCTAGCTTTACATAACTTGAGCCCTGCCTCTAGGAGCCTCTTACGAACTATTCTTGCCTTGCAATTCACCCCAGCTGCCATTTGCCATTCCTTTTGTAAGTCATTTGATGTCATCCTGCGTTTGCTTAGTGACATTTGAATAAGATGACGATCATCCCAGTCAGTGGAGAGTCATTGAGAGTCGTTTTTGCCTTCTGCTGGTCTGTAGCTTTGTTGTCCCCAATATCTGCTGCTTGACCTTGTTGTAATGGACTGCCATCTTAGAAATTTTAAGGATGGAGGCAACATGACGCTCACTGTATCCCTCTGCTAGTAAAGCCAGAATTGAGCCCTTCTTTTCCTCATTTAAGACTTTTCTTTTCAACTCCTTTGGCATGGTTAAAAGTTATTTTTTCATTCCTATTACTTTTGGGATATTACTAGCACTTGTTTTGCCATCCAGCTTGTCCTATTGCAAGAGGATTGTGAACATTAAATAAGATTTGGTTCAGGCGATCACTTAATCAGATGCACATTAAGTAGAATGAGGTGTACTCTGCTTGGAATTCAACTGACACTGGAATAGAATGGCTGTCAGACATGTAGAGAAGCTGATTTTTATAAAACTGTGCAGTGGTCTCTTAATTTTTGCCAGAGCTGTATATGGAGCATTATATGGGGCCAATTACATATGGAGCAGTATATGGGGCCAATTACATATGGAGCAGTAAATGGGGCCAATTACATATGGAGCATCTTATGGGGCCAATTATATATGGAGCATTATATGGGGCCAATTATATCGGGCCCATCATGTACTGTATGGAGCATTATATGGGCCTTATTATACTGTATAGAGAATTATATTGGGCTCATTATACTGTATGGAGCAATATAATGGGTTCATTATACTGTATGGAGCAATATATGGGGCTCATTATCTGTATAGAGAATTATATGGGGCTCATTATATTGTATGGAGCAATATGTGGGTCTCATTATACTGTATGGAGTAATATATGGGGCTCATTATTCTGTAAGGAGCATTATATGGGGCTCATTATACTGTATGGAGCCATATATGAGGCTCATTATTCTGTATGGAGCAATATATGGGGCTCATTATTTTGTATGGAGCATTATATGGGGTCAATTATTCTGTATGGAGGACTATGTGGTTCCCATAATACTGTATGGAGTATGGTGTGGTGCCCATAATACTATATGGTTGACTATACTGTCCGGTTTCTAAGTTTATTATATCACTCATGTAATGTAAGAAGTAAGTGAAATCTTTGGCATTGTACTATAGCTATATTTATCTGCTGTATCTGTGCATCATGAATTGTGGTATGTGTTAAAGGGGCCCACGAAAACCTGGAGCCGGCCCTGGCACCACCCACGATCAGGATGCCATTGGTGCCAGATTTCAAACAAGAGGCAGATCACTGAAAAATCAGTGACCTGTCACTGAAACACTGGAGGCAGGTGGAGGAGCCAGGGCAGGAGGAGGAGAGACAGTGCACACTCCCACCTACTGCGCCGAAATCTCACTAGAAGAAAACTTAAAATGCAGACTAATGAAGAACAAAAAAGAGGATTTCTTCACCAAAGGTAACAATGTAGTCAGTATTACAGCACTATTATGGCCATATCTTTACATTCTAAAATCGTTTATATTTTCAGAACTACTAGCAGTTTATCTAACCAAATTACAAAACCTAATCAATACATTTGATCAGACTGGGGTATGGGCCCCGGTCAGCAGAGGGGGACCTATTATGTTTCGGTAGCTGAGGAGGACAGGAACAACAGCAGGGCAGCCGAACACCTGAGATGTTGGTAACTGATGGGTTGCAGATTCCTAAACTAACGACACAACTAGAGGTAGCCGTGGAGCGTTCCTACGTTGATCGAAATGCCTCGTCACAGCCTGAGAGATAACTACACCTAAAGGCAGAAAGATGAAAGCTATCTGCCCCGGAGCAGATCCCAAAGAAAATAGGAAGCCCCCAAACATATAATGGCAGTTAGACAAGATGAAAATACAAACATAGGCAGAAAATAGACTGAGCAAATGCTGGGGCCACAAGCTGACTAAATAGGATAGAACAGGAGAGATTACTTTCTGCAACCCAGAAAACCCTACAAAATCCAACAATTCTGATTACAAAAATACTGAGATCACACGATCTCGCCTCCCACTAAATCAGATCTCAGTGTGAACAAAAACCAAGCAGCAGCCGCCGAAAAAACAGGAAAAGCAAATGAGCAAATAACAGTGGCTGCAGAAAAACTGTGAGGAGCTCAGGCCCCAGGAGGGGACCTGGCTGACCTCCACAAAAGTGCAGAAAACAATGCAAAAAGCAAGCACAAAAAGAAAAGCAAAAAATATCTTATCTGAAAGCAGGAGATGCAGACAGGACTCCAGCAAACTTCCAAATGAACCAGGAACCACAATTGAGACAAGAACAATTGATCACCGGCAACCATCATGGGAGGGAACCTCCCTTGTATCAGACCAGTCAGCGATTCCAGATTGCCACTCCTCGCTGAAAGGTTCAGTACTGTCTGTAATCACCAGAGGGAGCCTCTGCTCAGAAACCATCTCTAGCACATTCATAACAGGGACCACATCGGGCCCTGTCTCTTCTGCTGATTGGGCCCCAGCAGCACGATTTTGCCGGTGCAGTAACTGAACCCTGCGTCCGAGACGCAGGGTTCTGTTACTCTATTGCTGTGCGGGCTCGGGCCCGCATGGCAATAGTTAAAGCTGCCAGCCAATCGGAGGCTGGCAGCTGACGTCAGTGCGCATGTCGCTGTTGCCTGACGTCATTGTCATGCGCTGGTGAGTGCGCGCTTGCAGCCTGGAGGGAAGACCGCTCGTCGCAGAAGCACGGCAAGGTAAGGAGAAAGTTTTTTTTTATTTTTATTGAAAGCGCCAAGCCGACAGGATGGAGACAAGTGTAAGGTTCTGTGTACATGTTCCTGAAACTCAGTTTTTTCGTCAGCCATTTTACTTTCTGTCTTGCTGCAGCTATCTTGCCCTCAGTCAATATGGAGTTTCCAGCTTGCATGTTCCCGCCCTGATTCTCTCCTCTTGCTTCTTAAGCAGCCACAGCTGAGCAATCAGTGCATCAGAATCAAGCCTGCAGTGAACCTGTGACCTGACTCCTGGAAGCCTTGGACTTGTACTCCAGTTATTTCCTATTGTGGAACTTTGGAACACTCGTGGACTTAGGAACCTTGCTATTTGATAAATCCACGTTTGCATGGACTTACGGTAACAGAGAAGAGATCCTGAACCTGTTGTGGAGAGTGATTGCTGAGCTTAAGTTACTCTGGCCTGCTGTGTCTCCTGCTTTTGTATCTGCAAACTGTGTGACTATTATTGCCACTTGTATGAAGTAATACAAGACCTTCTATATCAAACCTGTGACTCCTGTGTTTTCATCGCACCCAAGCACAAGACACTATATGAACTGTACTACTTACATTACAAGATTCTGAAGCCAAACGTTAGTGTCTGCTGGGTCTGGAAAGGCTGTGTCTGCTGTAACTGTGGATATCGGATGTCCGGTTGTACTTTCTGTGATGACAGTGGTTGTGACTTCTCACAACCATTCCAGGTGAGCAATTCCCTTAAGTTTTTTTTTTTTTTTGCAGTGTTACCACAGGTAAACACTATTGTTTTTTTTTTTTTTCTTTTCTCTTTTGTGTCTGCTGTAACTGTGGATATCGGATGTCCGGTTGAACTTTCTGTGATGATAGTGGTTGTGACTTCTCACAACCATTCCAGGTGAGCAGTTCCCTTAATTTTTTTTTTCTCTCTGCAGTGTTACCACAGGTAAACACTATTGTTTTTTTTTTCTCCTCTCCTCTCCTTCCAGTACTCCTGTCTTAAAAGATCTGGAAAATGGAGGCCCGCATAAAGGAACTTTGCGGAGTGACTGATAATATCCTTGCAGATTTGCAGAATATAAAGACCCGTTTTACAAACCTACAGGACCTCACTAATCACAATTTGCAAGTGTTTGGACAGACTGCCCAGGATTTGCGAGCCAGGATTGAGGTTCTAGAGGGGCGAGTCCAGGCTCCTGCCGTAGCCCCGAGTTCTGGGATTCCCAAGTTGCCCCCTTTTCGTTTTGGCGGTGAACGTGAGAAATTCAGGGGATTTATTAATCAATGCAATCTTTTTTTTTCTGCAAATGCTTCACAATTTCCCACTGAACGATCTAAGGTGCTTACTATAATTATGTTGCTTACCAACAAGGCTTTGATGTGGGCAAACCCTCTGATTGAGACTGAGGATGAATGTTTGGATCATCTTGATGCTTTCATTTCAGCCATGGGGCAGGTGTTTGATGACCCCAATCGAGGTGCAACAGCTGAAGCAGCCATGTTAGCTTTGCGCCAAGGTAAGCACTCGGTAGCTGAATATGCCTTGGATTTCAGGAGATGGGCCCTTGATACCACCTGGGACAGTTCAGCCAAAAAATCTATTTTTCGAAAAGGGTTATCTCCACTGATTAAGGATGAACTTGCTCGTGCCAACCCTCCCACTGCGTTAGGTGACTTTATTAACTACTGCATCCGTATTGATACTCGTCTGACTGAACGCAGGCAAGAGAGATGGTTCGAAAGCAATCGCACTAACCTTTTCCTACCTTCCTCTCCAGCTAAGGAACCTTTGAGTAGGATTACACGGGAACCTGAACCTGAACCCATGCAGGTAGACTCTTTACAACGACGGGTTAGTGATGCACGCAAGGAACATCGTTTTAAGGAGAATCTATGTTTCTATTGTGGTAAGTCAGGGCACTTCATTATAAACTGCCCCAGCCGTTCTCGTAAGACTACTGCAGCACTCATTCACTGTGAGTGTTGCGAGAGGGGATCTGTCAGGTCCGAGCCTCAGGCTCCAGAGAGATCTGCAGCAACAGATCTTGATTTCTCGGACTTAAACTCCGTTACCTCTGAGGACGTTGACTGTGTAAACGCTGCAATTTTTCAAGTTTCCTCAGCGGTGTCCCAGCTGAGTTGTAAGAAAAACAATTCTCATTGCTTTCTTTCCATCAAACTCTGGGTTGACTCAGCTTGGGTGTCTAGCTCTGCTATGATCGACTCAGGGGCAAGTGGAAATTTTATGGATTTCTCCTTTGCTCTGAAACAGGGGATACGTTCAGTGAAGAAGGCTACTCCAGTACAGATGGAAACTGTGGATGGCTCCCTGCTGACCTCTGGACCAGTGGATCAGGAAACAGAGCCTTTGAGGGTTCTTATGGGTAAAGATCATCAAGAGAAACTGTCCTTTATGCTTATCTCTTCTCCCCACTTTCCCATTATTCTAGGGCTACCATGGCTGCAGGCTCAGAATCCTACCATTAACTGGGAGACCAAGGAATTACACTTTCCAGAGAAACAGATGAGTCCAAAAGTTTCAGCTTGCTCTGTTCCTAAAGGAACCATGTCAGTCCCTGAACTACCAGCTGTATACCAGGACTATGTGGATTTATGTGACAAGAAGAACGCTGACCAGCTTCCTCCTCACCGTCCATATGATTGTCCAATTGAATTATTGCCTGGAGCAGAGATACCTTTTGGTAAGATCTACCCCCTGGCGGGGCCCGAGCTAAAGGCTTTAAAGGATTACATAGACGAAAATCTAGCCAAGGGCTTCATACGCCCCTCTTCATCTCCTGCAGGTGCACCCATCTTCTTTGTAAAGAAGAAAGATGGATCTCTGAGACCCTGCGTAGACTATAGGGAACTCAATAAGGTTACTATTAGAAACCGTTATCCATTGCCTTTAATCCCTGAGTTATTGGAGAGAGTGCGACATGCCAAAATTTTCTCTAAACTAGATCTTCGTGGGGCCTATAACTTAGTCCGTATTAGACCTGGGGATGAATGGAAGACTGCATTCAGGTCACGCTATGGACACTTTGAATATCTAGTTATGCCTTTTGGTCTGAGTACCGCCCCAGCCACTTTCCAACACTTGGTGAATGACATCTTCAGGGATCTCCTAGATACATTCGTAGTGATTTATTTGGATGATATTCTAATTTTTTCTAACTCCACAGAGGAACATCATGGACATGTGAGAATGGTCTTGGAACGTCTAAGACAAAATCATCTTTACATCAAACTTGAAAAGTGTGAATTCCATAGGACCGAAATTCAATTTCTGGGGTATGTACTGTCTACACAAGGAATTAGTATGGATGGAAGCAAAACCCAAGCCATCAAGGATTGGCCAAGTCCTAGAAATGTGAAGGAGGTACAGCGCTTCATCGGGTTTGCCAATTTCTATAGACGTTTCATTAGGAATTTCTCTGAGGTAGTGTCACCTATCACCCAACTTACCCGGAAAGAGTCTAGGTTCTCCTGGACTCCCCAAGCCCAGGAAGCATTTTCCCGTCTAAAAGATAAATTTACCACTGCACCTATCTTAGTACATCCCAACCCCGAGCTTGCCTTCATAATAGAGGTGGATGCTTCAGACTGTGCCGTTGGAGCTATACTCTCTCAGAGAACAGGTGAGAAGAATGTCTTGCATCCCTGTGCCTTCTTTTCCCAGCAGTTGTCTTCGGCTGAGAGGAACTACGATGTGGGCAATAGAGAGTTGTTGGCCATTATTGCCGCCTTCAAAGAATGGAGACACCTTCTTCAGGGAGCTGCACAGCAAATAGTCGTCCTGACAGACCATCGTAACCTTGAATTTATCAGGTCGGCTAAGTGCCTGACTCCTCGCCAGGCTCGCTGGAATCTTTTCTTAAACCAATTTAATTTTATCATTTCTTATAGACCAGGATCGCGCAATGGAAAGGCTGATGCACTCTCTAGGATTTACTCAGCAGAGACACGTCCAATTACTCCTCCTAAGACTATTCTTCCTGACTCTAGATTCCTGGGAGTGATTCATAATCAAGACCTACTTAAGGACATCAAGGAAGCATACCATGCGGATTCCTTTTTGGCACAACCCCCAAGGGACGTAAGTCTTGTCTTTAAGAATGGTGTGTGGATTCAGGGACAACGCCTGTATATTCCTGAAACAGTCAGATTGAGAGTATTGCAACTCATTCACGATTCCAAGATAGCTGGGCATAGAGGAATTCTAAAAACACAGGAATTTCTTTCTCGTTTCTTTTGGTGGCCCACTTGCAGGAAGGATGTTTTAAACTATGTCACTTCATGTGAAGTCTGTGCTAGATGCAAAACACCTCGCTCCTCACCAGCTGGTCTGTTACAGCCTCTTCCCACCCCGTCCCGCCCGTGGGGATCCATTTCTATGGACTTCATTGTGGAGTTACCAACCTCTCAAGGGAAGAACACCATTCTAGTGGTGGTTGACCGTCTAACAAAGGCAGCTCATTTTATCCCTTGTGTCGGCTTACCCACTGCAAAACAGACATCAGATTTGATGATTAAAGATGTGTTTCGCTTACATGGAGTACCGGATGAGATTATTTCGGATCGAGGGGTGCAATTCACTTCTAGGTTTTGGCAAAATTTCTGTGCAGCATTGGACATTAAAGTAAACCTTTCTTCTGCTTTTCATCCCCAGACTAATGGACAGACCGAACGAACCAATCAAACCCTGGAGCAGTATCTCCGCTGCTTTATCTGCCACCTACAGGATGATTGGGTGGATCTACTTCCATTAGCTGAGTTCTCTTATAACAACTCTCAGAGTGCCTCCACTAAGCAGTCTCCTTTTTACTCTAACCTAGGTTATCATCCTAACATTCTACCACGATTTCCCATAGAAACGCCTTTACCAGCAGTGGCTGAAAGAATCACGTCTTTACAGAAGAATATGGATCTTCTAAAGGAGAATCTGGAATCGGCTCAGGAAAGGTACAAGAAAGCAGCAGATAAATTTCGTAAACCTGCACCAGCTTTCAAGGTAGGAGACCTGGTCTGGCTGTCAACCAGAAATCTTAAGTTAAGGATTCCATCGTCTAAGTTGGGACATAAGTACATTGGACCCTATAAAATCAGTAAAATTATAAGTGCCGTTGCTTGTCGTCTTCAACTGCCCAGAACTATGAGAATCCACCCTGTCTTTCATGTATCCCTACTAAAGGCTGCGACACCCAATACGTTTCCTGGACGTTCTTCTCCTTGCCCTGACCCAGTGCTAGTCGATGGTCAGGAAGAATTTGTGGTAGAAAGGATTTTAGATTCCAGGTTGTATAGAAATCAGTTACAATATCTGATTAAATGGCAGGGCTACCCAGTGGAGGACAACTCATGGGAACCAGTCAATAACGTTAATGCTCCTCGCTTGCTCCGTCAGTTTCATCAGAGGTACCCACACAAGCCTGGTCTGAGGTCATCCGGAGGTTGTCCCTAAGGGGGGAGTAATGTAAGGTTCTGTGTACATGTTCCTGAAACTCAGTTTTTTCGTCAGCCATTTTACTTTCTGTCTTGCTGCAGCTATCTTGCCCTCAGTCAATATGGAGTTTCCAGCTTGCATGTTCCCGCCCTGATTCTCTCCTCTTGCTTCTTAAGCAGCCACAGCTGAGCAATTAGTGCTTCAGAATCAAGCCTGCAGTGAACCTGTGACCTGATGTCACGCGGTCTTATGATATGTGTACGATGTCAGTAAACTATTCTTAAAAGAACAACACTCTATACAACATATAGATTAGCAACATCAGCATGTAAATATAGAATAGATTTACCTGACACGATATCCGTTGAACTCAGGGTTAATCTTGAGGACTTGATACACTGTCACAGGAAAGAGGAGGACCGGGGGTCTAACCTGACCCTAAACTGGGGTCCTAACTAATCCCTCACCTTGGAGGTACTGATAATGGTTCAGAGGTCCAAGTCTCCAGCCTAACCCTGTCTCCTATCAGTCCCTGAACCCTGTAATCAGTCCTAAGAAGGATTCTGATTACCACCAAAGGGATATGGGCTGATCTCTGCTAAATACACAGATTAGACATATAAGACAGACTGGAGAAAACACAGACTTGCATACACACTCAAACACAGAAGGAACATAAATGATCTGGGATATTAAACTCTAAGCAAGGTGAGCTTAAAACAACTAAGGAGCTCTTTAACTTAAGTCTATACAGATACAATCCTATCTGTGGTCTGCATGAAGAATTTCACTGGCAACTCCCAACACAGACAACCAGAGATTTAAAGGAAACCAATCAACAAATAATTAATTGCAGCCGGAAGAAACTGCACCCAGTCCCAGAACTGAGCACAGACAGAATTAACTCCCTAACTGCCAAACACAAAGAAACAGCAACTCAGCTGTGAGAAGTCAGAATGTGCAACCGCGACGATCTTCGTGGCGATGCACACATGACAGTACCCCCCCTTCTACGAGGGGCCTCCGGACCCTCAGGGCCAGGTTTGCCCGGGTGAGTTCTGTGGAAGGTCCGCACCAAACGATCTGCGTTAATGTCAGACGCAGGAACCCACGTCCTCTCCTCTGGACCATACCCCTTCCAATGCACCAAGTACTGAAGGGACCGGCGATTCAGACGTGAGTCAATGATCTTTGACACTTGAAACTCCAAGTTACCATTGACCACCACTGGAGGAGGAGGTAGAGGTGATGGTATGACTGGTGCCACGTACCTCTTAAGTAATGACTTGTGGAACACATTATGAATTTTAAACGTAGGAGGGAGGTCCAGACGAAATGCCACAGGATTAATTATGGAACTGATCCTGTACGGCCCGATGAATCTGGGGCCCAGCTTCCAGGAGGGAACTTTAAGTTTTATATTCCTGGTAGACAACCATACCAGATCGTTCACATTAAGATCTGGACCAGAAACTCTCCTCCTATCAGCCATACGTTTATAACGGTTCCCCATAGCACTCAGATTATTCAATACACCTCTCCACACTGAAGCAAGTGACGACGAGAAACGCTCCTCCTCAGGAACCCCAGAAGGGCCCCCCCCATTGAATGTACAAAACTGGGGATGAAAACCATATGCCCCAAAAAACGGGGACTTACCAGTGGACTCGCTCCGCCTGTTGTTAAGAGCGAACTCTGCCAGAGGCAAGAAAGAAGACCAGTCCTCCTGGTTCTCTGAGACAAAACACCGAAGATAAGTCTCTAGGCTTTGATTCAGACGCTCTGTCTGACCATTGGTCTGCGGATGAAAAGCCGAGGAAAATGACAATTGCATCCCCCGATGTAAACAAAATGCCCTCCAAAACTTGGACACAAACTGAGACCCCCTATCTGACACCACATCAGAAGGCAACCCATGAAGTCTCACAATCTCCCCAATGAACACCTGCGCCAGAGTTTTAGCATTAGGGAGGGCAGGAAGAGCAATGAAATGTGCCATCTTACTGAACCTGTCAACAACCACCAGTATGACAGTCTTCCCTGACGACTGAGGAAGGTCCGTGATGAAGTCCATAGACAAATGAGTCCATGGACGCTCCGGAAGTTTCAAGGGTAAGAGGGTCCCAGACGGACGGGTATGAGGGGTCTTAGAGCGAACACAAACCCCACAGGACGCGACAAAAGTTAAAACATCTTTATTAACGTTAGGCCACCAAAACCGGCGAGAAAGGAGATCTAAAGTAGCCTTACTCCCTGGATGTCCTGCTAAAGCAGAATTATGATGTGCCTCAATAACCTTTTGTCTCAACTGATTTGGGACAAACAGTCTCCCTGGAGGTCCTGCAGGGGCGTCCCCCTGAGCCTCTAACACCTCCTCCTCAAGCTCAGAACATACAGCCGACACTACCACCCCCTCCTGAAGGATAGGAATCGGGTCATCCATTTTCCCGGCCCCTGGGAAACTGCGAGACAAGGCATCCGCCTTAACATTCTTAGATCCAGGGCGATAAGTGACAACAAAATTAAACCTGGTAAAAAACAACGACCATCGAGCTTGTCTGGAATTCAGACGCTTAGCAGATTCCAAATACAGCAGGTTCTTGTGATCAGTAATGACGGTGACCGGGTGGACTGCCCCTCCAAAAAGTGACGCCATTCTTCAAAAGCCAACTTAATGGCCAAAAGTTCCCTATTGCCGATATCATAATTCCTTTCGGCGGACGACAATTTTTTAGAAAAGAAAGCGCACGGATGCCATTTACCAGGGGACGGACCCTGGGACAATATTGCACCCACCCCTACGTCAGACGCGTCCACCTCCACAACGAACGGCTGTGATGCATCTGGTTGGATGAGAACGGGTGCCGAAGCAAAACATTTTTTCAAAGAGGAAAAAGCTTGGCAAGCTTTGTCCGACCATTTAGAAAAATCCGTCCCTTTTCTTGTCATGTCAGTGAGAGGTTTGACAACAGATGAGAAATTACAAATAAATTTCCGGTAGTAGTTAGCAAACCCCAGAAAACGCTGCAGAGCCTTAAGATCCTCTGGCTGATCCCATTCAAGCACTGCTCTCACCTTTTCAGGGTCCATACGGAAACCGGAGGCTGACACCAAGAACCCAAAAACTGAAGTTCCTGTACGGCGAATACACACTTTTCCAGTTTGGCGTATAGTTTATTGTCTCGCAAGATCTGCAACACCTGTCTCACATGCTCCTGGTGAGACACAAGATCTGGTGAGTAAATTAAAATGTCATCCAAATATACGACCACAAACAGCCCCACCAGATGACGAAAAATGTCATTAACAAAATGTTGGAATACTGCTGGTGCAGTAGTCAGACCAAAAGGCATGACAAGGTTCTCATAATGTCCCTCCGGCGTGTTAAACGCCGTTTTCCACTCATCCCCCTCTTTTATCCTAATCAGATTATACGCCCCCCTGAGATCCAATTTAGAGAACCATTTGGCGCCAACAATTTGATTGAAGAGATCAGGAATCAGAGGGAGTGGATACGGATCTCGAACAGTAATCCGATTAAGTTCGCGGAAATCCAAGCAAGGGCGTAGGCCTCCATCTTTTTCTTCACAAAGAAGAACCCCGCGGCCACTGGGGAAGATGAAGGTCTAATATGCCCTTTGGCCAGACTTTCCGAAATATAATCTTTCATAGCCTGCCTCTCAGGACCAGAAAGGTTATATAACCTAGCTTTAGGTAACTTAGCATCAGGAAGTAAATTAATAGAGCAGTCATACACGCGATGAGGAGGCAACTCCTGACACCCCTCCTCAGAGAACACATCCCCAAAGTCCTCCAAAAAAGGAGGCAAAGTACTAGGCACGACCGCACTGATGACTGTGTTCATGCAGTTACTTTTGCAAAACTCCCCCCATTGGCTTATATCTCTGGACTGCCAATTAATCACAGGGTTATGTTTAACCAACCAAGGAAGTCCCAACACAATAGGAGTAGGTAGACCCTCCAACACATAACAAGATAATAGTTCCCTATGTATTGCCCCTACCCGAAGGTCAATGTTATGAACCTCATGAACAAAGCTACCTTGGCCGAGAGGCCTGGCGTCAATGGAGAATATAGGGATCGGTTTGACCAATACACTCAGATGCATACCTTGAGCCTGAGCAAACTGAGCGTCAACCAGATTAGCCCCGGACCCACTATCAAGAAGAACAGAAAATCTCTCCACTCTCGTACCAACCACCACCTCCACTGGTACAAGGAACTGAGAAGAACTAGCGGACGAAATACATACTCCCAGGTTGTCGTCCACCACACAACCTGGGATTAACATTTTTTCCGGCGACTTTTTGCTCAACAAGGCACGGGATGGACATCCCCCAACAAAATGTCCCTCTTTCCCGCAGAAGAAACACCTTCTAGTCCTGCGGCGTACCGCCAATCCCCTCCTACGAAATGATGTCCCTCCCAACTGCATAGGCTCCTCCGAACAGACAAGGGGAACCTCAACATAAGGGACTTTAGTAGTAAGTGGAGTAACAACAGGGGGCGGAGTTACCTCGCACCTCTCCGGAGCCGTCTATCAGTACGGATAGCTAGGGCCATAGCAGCCTCCAGTGATGGAGGAGAATCATACTGAGCCAAAACGTCCTTTAATTTGTCAGAAAGCCCATGACAAAACTGGCTCCTAAGAGCTGGGTCATTCCACTGAGTATCTGTGGCCCATCTACGGAACTCAGAAGCAAATTCCTCCGCCGGACGATCTCCCTGCTGTATCTTACGTAATTTTGTCTCAGCAAGAGAGACCCGATCTGGGTCATCATATACCAAACCCAGGGCAGTAAAAAATCGATCTACTGACTGTAGAGCCGGGGATCCCGGAGGAAGGGAGAAGGCCCAGGATTGAGGGTCCCCTTGTAGGAGCGAGATAACAATTCCCACTCTCTGCTCTTCACTCCCTGATGATCAAGGCCGAAGCCGAAAATACAATTTACATGCTTCCCTGAAGGTAAAAAATTTGTCTCGCCCACCAGTGAACCTGTCCGGGAGAGCTACTTTAGGTTCAAATCTGGTTTGCTCCGAGGGAGACAAAACTTTGGACTTAATGTCCGTCAGCTCCATGGATAATCCCTGCAACTGCAGAGCCAGCTGGGCTACTGGATCCATGGCAACTGGGAATAATTTTATGGGCCAGTGAAAATGTCACGCGGTCTTATGATATGTGTACGATGTCAGTAAACTATTCTTAAAAGAACAACACTCTATACAACATATAGATTAGCAACATCAGCATGTAAATATAGAATAGATTTACCTGACACGATATCTGTTGAACTCAGGGTTAATCTTGAGGACTTGATACACTGTCACAGGAAAGAGGAGGACCGGGGGTCTAACCTGACCCTAAACTGGGGTCCTAACTAATCCCTCACCTTGGAGGTACTGATAATGGTTCAGAGGTCCAAGTCTCCAGCTAACCCTGTCTCCTATCAGTCCCTGAACCCTGTAATCAGTCCTAAGAAGGATTCTGATTACCACCAAAGGGATATGGGCTGATCTCTGCTAAATACACAGATTAGACATATAAGACAGACTGGAGAAAACACAGACTTGCATACACACTCAAACACAGAAGGAACATAAATGATCTGGGATATTAAACTCTAAGCAAGGTGAGCTTAAAACAACTAAGGAGCTCTTTAACTTAAGTCTATACAGATACAATCCTATCTGTGGTCTGCATGAAGAATTTCACTGGCAACTCCCAACACAGACAACCAGAGATTTAAAGGAAACCAATCAACAAATAATTAATTGCAGCCGGAAGAAACTGCACCCAGTCCCAGAACTGAGCACAGACAGAATTAACTCCCTAACTGCCAAACACAAAGAAACAGCAACTCAGCTGTGAGAAGTCAGAATGTGCAACCGCGACGATCTTCGTGGCGATGCACACATGACACCTGACTCCTGGAAGCCTTGGACTTGTACTCCAGTTATTTCCTATTGTGGAACTTTGGAACACTCGTGGACTTAGGAACCTTGCTATTTGATAAATCCACGTTTGCATGGACTTACAGTAACAGAGAAGAGATCCTGAACCTGTTGTGGAGAGTGATTGCTGAGCTTAAGTTACTCTGGCCTGCTGTGTCTCCTGCTTTTGTATCTGCAAACTGTGTGACTATTATTGCCACTTGTATGAAGTAATACAAGACCTTCTATATCAAACCTGTGACTCCTGTGTTTTCATCGCACCCAAGCACAAGACACTATATGAACTGTACTACTTACATTACACAAGTGTCCATGGTGCCAGGGACAGAATGGAGATAGGGGACAGGATGAAAGATATGGGGGCATGATTGGAAACACGGGGGCATGATTGGAGACACAGGGGGCATGATTGGAGACATAGTGGCAGGATCAAAGATATTGGGGTAGGACTGGAGACATGGTGGCTGAATGAAAGATATGGGGGCAGGATTGGAGACATGGTGGCAGGATGAAAGATATGGGGGCAGGATTGGAGACAAGGGCATGATTGGCGACACAGGGGGCATAATTGGAGACACAGGGGGCAGGATTGGAGACACAGGGGGCATGATTGCAGACTCGGGGCATTATTGGAGACATGGTGGCAGGATGAAAGATATGGGGGCAGGATTGGAGACACTGGCGGCAGGATTGGAGACACTGGGGGCAGGATTGGAGACACAGGGGGCATGATTGGAGACATGTTGGCAGGATCAAAGATATTGGGGTAGGACTGGAGACATGGTGGCTGAATGAAAGATATGGGGGCAGGATTGGAGACATGGTAGCAGGATGAAAGATATGGGGGCAGGATTGGAGACAAGGGGCATGATTGGCGACACAGGGAGCATAATTGGAGACACAGGGGCATGATTGAAGACACAGGGGGCAGGATTGGAGACACAGGGGGCATGATTGCAGACTCGGGGCATTATTGGAGACATGGTGGACAGGATGAAAGATATGGGGGCAGGATTGGAGACACTGGCGGCAGGATTGGAGACACTGGGGGCAGGATTGGAGACACAGGGGGCATGATTGGAGACATGTTGGCAGGATCAAAGATATTGGGGTAGGACTGGAGACATGGTGGCTGAATGAAAGATATGGGGGCAGGATTGGAGACATGGTGGCAGGATGAAAGATATGGGGGCAGGATTGGAGACAAGGGGCATGATTGGCGACACAGGGAGCATAATTGGAGACACAGGGGCATGATTGAAGACACAGGGGGCAGGATTGGAGACACAGGGGGCATGATTGCAGACTTGGGGCATTATTGGAGACATGGTGGCAGGATGAAAGATATGGGGGCAGGATTGGAGACACTGGCGGCAGGATTGGAGACACTGGGGGCAGGATTGGAGACACAGGGGGCATGATTGGAGACATGTTGGCAGGATGAAAGATATGGGAGCAGGATTGGAGACACGGGGCAGGATTGGAGACACGGGGGCAGGATTGGAGACTCAGGGGGCATGGTTGGAGACATAGTGGTATACTGCTGTATAGCCATGCTGGGGCCAGTAGAGATGCTATCAGGTGCAAGGTGTTACCAGCATATGGATGCAGCCAGGCCCTGTGCCTTTGATTGTCTATCCTCCCCTGGTGTGCTGGGCAGCTGCTAATTTATCCCAAAGCAGCTACCACAACTCCTCCCACCTGATCCTCTACTCAGTCCTATATATTCAGTAGCAGTCTAAAGGTACTGCCACACTACACGATCCCGCTAACGATCTCGTTAGCGTCGCATACTAATGAGATCGCTAGCGGGATCGTTTACAATATCGCTAGTGTCGGCCACATTTAGCGATGTCGTTAAAGACGTTATCGCGGTTAGCGATCTCCTTAACGACTTTAGCGGTACAAAAGTACCGCTAAATCGCTAAAAAAGGTGCCACACTCAGCGATATATACTTACCCAGCGGGACGCCGATGATCAGAATAGGGTCCGGAACGATCAGGACGACGGACGAGATCACAGCAGGGGCCACGTCGTTGCTGCATGCCGCACACAACAACATCGCTAACGGGATCGCTAAATAGTGACGTTTTTTAGCGATCCCGTTAGCGATGTTGTTTAATGTGGCATACCCTTAAGGGGTGCACGCGTGTGGGGTCAGGCACGCACACGCAGCAGAAGTACCACTGCAGCAAAAGTACAGTGAAGCTGCAGTTATTTCAACGGCAGTTAGTCACGGCAGGAGTCAGGACCCCACACTATGTCTTTTTTGGGTATGTCTGCTGAGTAAGCACTTCTAATTTCTTGTACTTGGCTTTTCTATTTACCCATCTCACTATTTCACCATGTTTACATATGCCTTCACAGTGTTTGCTCCGTTAATCCTCTCTCTCCTTTGCTATCCCCAAACCCCAGCACCCTCTAATCAAATAATCATCTCCCCTTCCCTCCTTCCTCCCCACCTGTCCTCCTCTGCTGACCTGCTCCTCAACCTCAAATCTGTCCTAATAAAACACAAAACAAGCTTCCCTCTCTCCCTTCTCTGCTCCTCCTCACTGCTGGTGACATATCTCCCAATCCTGGACCTCCACAGTTCATACCCACCATTAGTACTCCTTCCTACCGCTCCCTATCTAATAGGAACTACCGCAATCTTTCCAACGTAAAACCTGTGCCATTGACACCCACCCCCCTGCTCCCTCTCTCTGGAGCACTCTGGAATGCCCGCTCCATCTGCAATAAGCTTCATGTGATTCATGACCTCTTTCTCTCTCGCAATCTTGCTTTCCTCGCCCTCACAGAAACATGGCTGACACCCTCTGACACCGCCTCCCCTGCTGCGCTGTGTTACGGTGGCCTCCAATTCACCCACACTCCTCGCCCTGGAAACAGACATGGTGGAGGAGTGGGTGTTCTCCTTTCCTCTAACTGCAACTTTAACCCAATCCCACCTCTTCCCTCCCTAATCCTCCCTTCCTTTGAAGTCCACTCTGTCCGCATCTACTCTCCCTCCAACCTCCAAGTGGCCGTCATATACCGACCTCCAGGCTCGACCACTGCCTTCATCGACCAATTCACTACCTGGCTTCTTCACTTTCTCTCCACTGACATCCCCACCATCATCATGGGTGACTTCAACATCCCCACTGATACCCTTCAGTCAGCAGCCTCCAAACTTCTGTCCCTTACTTCATCCTTTGGACTTACTCAGTGGTCCTCCTCAGCCACCCACACGGATGGTCATACATTAGACTTGGTCTTCACCCGCCTCTGCTCTCTATCTAACTTCACCACCTCCCCTCTCCCTCTATCCGACCACCATCTACTCACTTTCTCATCCCTGTCCTCCTCTCCTGTCACCCATGTCCAGCAACACGTGCACCACCGCAGACACCTTGCACACCTAGACATCCACACACTCTCTGACTCTATTCTTTCACTGGCATCAATATCCTCACTCCACGATACAGACAGTGCCACTGCTTTCTACAATGCCACTCTCACATCGGCTATTGACACGGTCGCCCCTCTCGTTCATGGCAGAGTGCGACGTACCAACAGACAACCCTGGCACAATAACACCACTAAAAAGCTCCGGCAAGTGTCCAGGATTACAGAGCGGCGTTGGAAAAAAAACAAATTCGCAAGACGACTTCACTGCATTCAAACAAGCAACACTCTCTTTCAAATCTGCCCTCACCTCTGCTAAACAGGCCTACTTCACAACCCTCGTATCTTCCCTATCCTACAATCCCAAACAGTTATTCAAAACTTTTAACTCCCTCCTCCGCCCACCACTGCCCCCTCCTACCTCCCTCATCTCTGCTGAGGACTTTGCCACACACTTCAAAAATAAGATCGACCAAACAAGGCAAGTCTTCATTGTTCAACCACCTCAACCACTTTGTATACCAGACCAATGCCCCAACCCCATAACCTCCCTCTCCAACATAACTGAAGGGGAGCTTAATTGTCTTCTCTCCAAATCGCACCTCACAACCTGTGCACTTGACCCCATCCCAACCCACCTCCTCCCCAACCTCACCACCACTATTATTCCATCCCTAACCCACCTCTTCAACCTATCACTAACTTCCGGTACCTTCCCTTCTGCTTTCAAGCATGCCACAATCGCACCTATCCTTAAAAAGCCAACCCTCGACCCAACCGCTATGTCCAGCTATCGCCCAATATCGCTGCTCCCATTCGCTTCCAAACTCCTGGAGCTGCATGTCCACGCTGAGCTTTCCTACCACTTCTCTTCTAACTTGCTCTTTGACACTCTACAATCTGGTTTCCGCCCCCATCACTCCACTGAGACAGCCCTGACCAAAATTACTAATGACCTACTCACAGCCAAAGCAAACGGACAATACTCTATACTCCTGCTTCTTGACCTGTCCTCTGCTTTTGACACAGTTGACCACTGCCTTCTACTACAGATTCTTTCCTCCTTTGGCGTCAAAGACCTCGCCCTATCCTGGATCTCCTCATACCTTTCCAACCGCACATTCAGCGTCTCCCACTCCCACACTACCTCCTCGTCCCACCCTCTCTCTGTTGGAGTCCCCCAAGGCTCTGTTCTAGGACCCCTACTCTTCTCAATCTATACACTTGGCCTGGGGCAACTCATAAAGTCCCACGGATTCCAGTACCACCTTTATGCTGATGACACTCAGATCTACCTCTCTGGCCAAGACATCACTTCTCTGCTATCCAGAATCCCGGAGTGTCTATCAGCCATATCCTCCTTCTTCTCCTCCCGCTTCCTCAAACTCAATGTGGACAAATCTGAACTCATAATCTTTCCCCCATCCCACAGATCTTCCTTACCTGACCTATCTATCACAATTAATGACATCACGCTTTCCCCCGTACCAGAAGTCCGCTGCCTCGGAGTAACCCTTGACTCTGCCCTGTCCTTCAAACCGCACATCCAAGCTCTTTCTACCTCCTGTCGCCTTCAGCTCAAAAATATTTCAAGAATCCGTCCTTTCCTCAACCCTCAATCTACTAAAATGATTGTGCACGCCCTCATCATCTCCCGCCTCGACTACTGCAACACCCTTTTCTCTGGCCTCCCTGCTAACACCCTCGCACCTCTCCAGTCCATCCTTAACTCTGCTGCACGACTAATTCACCTCTCTCCTCGCTACTCCTCCGCTTCTCCCCTCTGCAAATCTCTTCACTGGCTCCCATTCCCTCAGCGTATCCAGTTCAAATTACTAATACTGACCTACAAGGCCATCTATAATCTGTCTCCTCCTTATATCTCTGAACTAATCTCCCGATATCTTCCCTCACGTAATCTCCGATCCTCCCAAGACATCCTTCTCTCCTCCACACTTATTCGCTCCTCACCCAACCGCCTCCAAGACTTCTCCCGAATATCCCCCATCCTCTGGAATTCTTTGCCCCAACATGTCCGACTATCAAACACATTCGGATCCTTCAGACGGAACCTGAAAACCCATCTCTTCAGGAAAGCCTACAGCCTGCAATGACCCTGCTACCTCCTCACCACTACCGGAGATATTGCCTCAACCAACACCGGAACTGCTGCAACCCCCCGACCTACTGTCTCCTGCCTCACAATCCTGTAGAATGTAAGCCCGAAAAGGGCAGGGTCCTCTCCCCTCTGTATCAGTCTGTCATTGTTAGTTTGTTTACTGTAAGTGATACCTGTAATTTGTATGTAACCCCTTCTCATGTACAGCACCATGGAATCAATGGTGCTATAGAAATAAATAATAATAATAATAATAATAATAATAATAGTGGCAGGATGAAAGATATGGGGCAAGGATTGGAGACACTGGGGGCAGGATTGGAGACACTGGGGGCAGGACTGGAAACATGCTGCGGGATGGAGACAGATGGGGCAGGAATATGGGGCAGGATGGAGACAGATGGGGCAGGATGGAGACAGATAGGGCAGGTTCATGGGGCAGGATAATGGGACAGATGGGGCAGGATAATGGGACAGATGTGGCAGGATAATGGGACAATTGTGGCAGGATAATGGGACAGTTGTGGCAGGATCATAGGACAGATGGGGCAGGATAATGGGACAGATGTGGCAGGATCAATGGACAGATGGGGCAGGATGGGGAGATCATATGGGGCAGAATGGATACTTATGAGGGCGGGATGGGAGAACATATGGCTGAAGCCAGGAATGAGACACACGGGGGCCAGGATGGGGGATATTATTGCCATAGGGGCTAATTAAGGGATATTATTACTGCAGTGATGTATTTATTTTATTTTTTGAATATACTGTTTTAAATGGGGAGGCGGTCCTGTTACTGTTCAGAGTGATACTATGTTGCCTTTTTTCTTCATGTGGTGTAATGTAGAAGTTGGCAAAAAAATAAGCAATGTGTTCTGCAAGCGGAGCTCTAGATAACTGTGTTATTTTCTGCAGAGACGAGCCCTGGCTGGAAGAAGTGACATCGATCTGTGCTGGATGAAGATAAAAGACTTCACCTAGAGGAGTCACTGGTGAGTCAGTGTGTTACCTATACACTGATACTATACACTGTATACTATATACAGCGGTCCTGTGTACAATGTAATCCGTGATCACTGTATTACCTATACACTAACACTGGATACTAAGTACAGATCTCCTGTGTATAATGGCACATATGGTGATATTAGTATTGTGTTTATTTTTATTACTGATCAGTATTGTAGTATTCAGTCACAAAGTGGTGGTAATATGTTGTCCTGCCATGGTGTGGTGTATTTGTTTCTTGTATGTGGTATTATTGGTCACCATGTGGTGGTAATATGTGGTCTGGTCATGGTGCGGAGGTATTTGTCCCTTGTATGTGATATTATTCTGTCACTGTGGTTTTAATATGTGGTCTGGACATGGTGTGGTGGTATTTGTTCTTTGTATGTGGTATTATAGGTCACTATGTGGTGGTAATATGGTGTCTGGTCATGGTACGGTGGTATTTGTCCCTTGTGTGTGATATTATTGGTCATTTTAAAAATTTAAAAATATACCTAAATTGTATTGCACATTTTAGCAAATGTTTAATAGGTTAGAGTACAGTAGGGCTCGGCCAAAAGAGTCTACAGTGTCGTGGTGGCGGCTTAAAAAATCTTTTGGCCAAAACAAAGGCTGCTGGTTATATATGTGATCTGGTGATGGGAACTGTTAATGTGTGATTGGTGAGAAGTGGAGTTTTTCCAAGAGAGAGCAGTGGGGCCGTGGACAGTTCGCGGGGTGGAGACTGGGCGGAGTCTCAAGGGGCTCCCCCAAATTTTGCCATTATGGGGCCCCGAAATTCCTAGTGGCAGCCCTGCATTCGATTGGAACAGGAAGAGAGCAAGAGTGGCATGTAACAGCCTTTACAAAAGTAAATTAAATGGTGGTCTGGGACTTCCCAACCTAACAGCCTATTATCTTGGGTTCCTAATTAAACAAAGTGTCTTTCGGTTTTTGCCAAACCCCTTTAATTCTTGGATCGAACTTGAACTCACTTTTAAAAGAAAACACAATCCAACGAACAAACAGCATACTATTTATAGTGAACCCAATACTATATGGTTGGTTTTGTGGGGTTTGGTGCTGTCTTTTTCATCTTGTTTCCACATTATCCTTCTTTGCCAGGTTTTATAATATATGTATTCATTGATTGATATATTTATTTTTAAATAAATGTCTTTAATAAAGTGATTTACATTTTATTGGACGATTTTGGTCTCTTTTTCTCTTGTTATACTTGAACTCACTTTTAGTTGCAACTCTTCTTCCCAAAAAACGATTTATATAATATTTTCCTTAAAAAACCTATCCATGAACCCTCCCATCTCATTTTCTCAGCTATTATTTACGCTTGGAGGAAATTGGCACAGCCAATTAAAAGATCCAACAAATATGAATAAATCAAAAATTACTACTTAAACTTATTCACCAGTATATAATGTACACCCTCCAGTACAAATATCAATATATAACAGTTATAAAACCAGACTGGTAGTGAGCAGTGGAGCCACGGTGCTGAAGCGACGGCAAATTTTTCAGGTTCTTTTTCATATTTTTTGGAATTTTCCTGTTTAGAATGAATTTTTCCCAATTTTCAATACTTTTATCTGATGGGGAAAGTCTTGGATTTTCTAGACAGCTCTTATACATAATGTTTTCACTAAACAGACATTTCCCAATTTTTCACTGTAATTTTGCAGCTTCTCAGCAGATCATTATTTACTGTGAAAACCTCCAAATTGTTATTTCCTTGGAAATTGTGACGGCCAGCACCCGTATCACCTATATACGGGTGGAAATGCTTTATGACAGCTTGTGACATCTGAGTCACTATTTCCTAGAACACAAAAGCCTATGTGTGCATAGTAGTATTGACAAATCGCGAGGTAGTAACATTACACCACCATCATGAGAATACGGGTAAATGAGATATTACCGCCAATGCTTTGTGTCTCTTCTTGTTTTAGTAATCATGTCTGCCCAGATCTAGCTGCTATAGTGACAGACAGGATGGCAAGGTCAATGGAAGATCCTAAATGACACAGAACATCACCATGTGGCATTTCAGTAACACACTTCATGGAGAGACTCAAGAACTCGATTAGCAATAAACCACATTGGATATCTTGTATGTTAAGCCTTTAAGCCCCTGTCACATTAAGCGAGATCGCTGAAGCGTCACCGATTTTGTAACACAACAGCGACCTAGCCAGCGATCTCGCTTAGTGTGACACGCAGCGACGACCAGCCCCCCTGCTGGGTATCGCTGATAGTTGTCGAATGGCCTGGACCATTTTTTCATCGTTGGTGTCCCGCTGGCCAGCGAGCATCGCTGCGTGTGACAGCGGGAGACCAACGATCAGCGAGCTGGGAGTTGGTATCCAATGTACACATCGGGTAACTAAGCACCGCGCGGCACCTAGTTACCCTATATGTACCCTGGTTACTGGCTCCCACCTTCTGCTGTAGAGCGCTGGGAGCCGGTATCCAGGGTACATATCGGGTAACTAGGCGCCGTGCAGTGCTTAGTTACCCGATGTGTACACTGTGTAAGGATTAGGCCTCGCTTGAGTGCGACCGGAGGTAAGCAGGAGGGCGACTTCACTCGATTCTTCAAGCAAGTTTATTCAAACTTCATAAACTGCTTACAACAGAAAACAAAAACAGCCTTCTCTGGCACAAAGTAACAAAAAGGCATATATACAGTCCTGGTACTCTAGCAGAGTAGTCTCCTCAGAGCACACACACTGAGGTTTCCACACCTCCAGCCACTCACACCTGTGGTCAGCAGTAGGCTCATTTATATCGCAGACATCCAGCTAACACAGAACACATGACTGGTCATGTGGCCATTACCTCATCACAGGTCCTCAAACCACATACAAAGGTATAGTGATGCCCTACTCTCCCATCTGTCTATATGTTCATCATATCACTACATACCTCCCCCCTCTGCCTAAAGCCGTGGGCTTGGCACATTTCATTCACCGACTAGAAACTCTTTTCAGTCGTCTCCACAATTAACTGGTCTGTCACAGTTTGGCTTAGGTCTCTGAGTCCTGAGCTAATTGAGGTGTCACTGCCTCTACCTCTCATTTCAGGCCATCTATGTCCTGTCTTAGTTCCACTTCGATGACTTTCACTCTGAAGCGAACTTCTGCGCCTCTCTATATTACGGGTTGAAGGTGGCTGCCTGTTTTCCCCCAACTCTTGCAGCTGTCTGTTGATCTGCTCCTCCTCAATTCTTAGCTGTTCTATTCTTCCCTGGTGCACCTCCAGGAGCATCCGGATCTTCCCAAGGTTTTCCACCAACCCCTTCCGACTTGGAGGTTTTCTTGTTGGCTCCCGACGTCTCTGCTTCTCGCGGAGGCCATCTGGGTGGCAGTTCCCTTGTTGACTTTCTTCCTCCATTGAGGCCCCTTCTTTGGTCATCTTCTCCAGTTCACTCTCCTCCCGTACGCTCGGACCAGGAGAGTGCAACCGTTCGGTTTCCCGGACTGTCGTGGATTTCCTGAGGTGGGCATTAGCTTCCTTCTCTATTTGGAGTTCTTTGAGAATTTTCTCTTGCTCCTCTGCCAAGCAATGGTGCTCCTCCTCTCTCCGTAGAAGTTCCTGCTGATGCTTCTCCTGGGCCTCTCTGAGCATCTCTGTATCTTTTACTAGGATTTGGGTCGCCGTCTGGCACGCTGACAGTTGACCTTGGACTTTAGAGACTTCCTTCTCCAGGTCCTCCACTCGTTGCTCAATCCCTTGTCTCCGTATCCTTTCTCGCCCGACTGTCTCTTTAAGCAGCTCCATCTCATGGACTTGCTCTCTTTTATCCAGTACATGTGGCACCATCCTTTCCCCCTTATTTCTCTTCTTAGAGAGCATAGGCTGTCTGGCCTTCCTGCAGCCTCTGCGGTGAGGAGGAGGTCTGCCACTTGTACCCGACTCCACCTTGCTGCACTCACTTTCACTTGCGGTTAAGTTACAGTCTGCATAGGAGTCATTCCCACTCCCTCTGTCATCTTGGAACAGCAAGTCCCCACTTAACCAGGTGTCAGCCCCTATTCCTGGAGTTACCCAGTTTTCTGCGGTCCTATATTTGGTCACCCCAAAGTCCTCACTTTGGTCTGAGCCACACTTTCTTACGGTCACCAGGCACTGGGTATCTTTGACTTTAGGGGTGGCTACCTCTGTTTTACCCACCACACTATCAGCAACCACTACAGCCTCCTGCAGGGATGGGCCTCTCTTAGGGTCATTCTGGTTCCCTTCTCAGCCAGTGCTTCGTCCCACACCTCCCAAAACCGTTTACAATCCTGGCCTATTATTATAGGATATGGTAAGTCTGGGACTACAGGGACATCATGGGTAGAAATAATAGTGGACGTCTCAACGATTACCCTGGTTACCTGATACTCCCTAGTGACACCATGAACACAAGGGACTTCTATCTTCTTTCCAGGAATCAGATAGACAGGGAGTGTGTCGCTCAGCAGAGTCACCTGGCTTCCTGAGTCTAGAAGTCCACTCACACACTCTCCATTCACTATTAGAGAACAGTTCAGTGCCCCCCGGTCAGATGTAAAGTCAGTACACCATGACGTTGGTATAGTCGAGCTGTTTACTCGTACGGAACCAAGGACTCCCAACATTGAGCCCCTTCCCCATTATCAGGATACCCCTGATATCCTTCCACCAATAACGACAGACAGTAAATCTTTGGATGTATATGGCCACAGCAGCCTTTATTTAAATACAAACAATATTAACAATAATTAACAATATAATAACAACATCAGGGAGGAGTCCTTGAAGCTACAAAGATCATGGTGAATCGAACCAATATCCTGTGAACAACACCCAACCTCTTACTCCCAGCCGTTACCCCACAGGCTCGGGAGCACCACCATTGAGGTGTGCTGTTCACCCAATTACTTGGGATCCGCCCACTCCATGTGAACTCCCCTTCCACCATTCACCAGATCACCACCACGTAACTTCAAACAGTGGAGACCCTAAACAGAGTCCCCACAAACCAATTTCCACCAACTTCAAGGACTCTCTACCCACCCCCTTGAGCCGCCACAACGAGGGCCCATTGAAACCTCAATGGCCCGAGACCCCCTAAACCCGCAAAGCTATGGCCCTTTCAATACCTTCCTGAATACCCAAAGCCCAAATATCCGAACCAACGGCATTCAGATGAACCCCATCAGCCAACCAAAAATCACCTTCACCCTTCTCCAAATCAAAATGCCGTACAGACACGTTACCGTTCCGGGCCATGAAAGAAGACACAGCCCGATTAACCTTTATCCTGGCCTTGTTAATCTTAGCCAGGGACCTCATGTTCCGCCAACGCCTGCGTGGAACAATTTCAGACCAAACCAAAATGACCCCCGGATATAACACCCATAACCGCAAGCAATCCTGCTTAATATCTTTTACTAATTCCCGGAAGGGTCGCACCGCAAGATCATTCCCCCCTGCATGGAGTACCAAAATATCAGGAGCATGGTCCAAATGAGCGCAACCATGAATTTCAGGCAGCACTCTCCTCCACTGCATTCCTCGGAAACCGAGCCATCGCACCACCACCATAGACCGGGGAAATTCCAATTGCCGACCATCAGTCCTGACGTCAGCTTGCAAAGCTCCCCAGTGGACAAAAGAATGACCGAAAATCCAAACCAGCAGGGGGGCGATACCTGAAACGAGAAACAATGCTAAACATACCAAAAGAATACCTTCAAAACTATTACCAATAATCACAGGCCCCAAACAGAAAGGCCGACACCCCCACATCGCGAACTAAGGCCTAATATAACTCCGAAATCGATTAGACTTCCAACCCCCAATACGTTGAATCGATGACGCACGCAAACCCCTACCCGCCGCTTCAGTCGCAGCACCAATACGGAAAGAATGAGTCCCAAAACGAGAGTCATCCAGACCCAAAGCTCGTATGGACTTTTTGAAAATGGCGTTAAACTGATACCTAGACAGGCTACCGCCATCAGCATGGCACAACAATGAACCCCCCACTCCGGGGCCCAATTCCCAAAAACTCTTCAAACATAGCACCGGACACATCAAATACTCCGGTACACTGCCCAACACTACCCGACGGCCTTTTCCCTCCTGATCCGTCTTGGACCTTCGCAGCCAAAATTCAACACCACCCGCCGTCAATAGCACGTCCTTAGCCAACAAACCGCCTACCCCCTGCTTATTACACAAAACCAGCTCGCCCACCCGCAAGGCCCCAAAAAATGCCAACGAAAAAGCCAAACGGAATAATAGAACCTCAAAACGAGAGGAACACAACGTATCCAAAATAAAACCCAACTGTTCTAATAAAGCAAAAGAAACCGGGCGCCTCGTGTCACCAAGCCCCTTTGTTCGACAAAAACCTTTCGCCGCTTGCTGTACCAAAAAGGTCTTAGACAAATCAAAACTCCCACGCAAACGAAAACCAAAAGATAATGCTGCCAAAACCCGCGATACTTTGGCACAAGACCATCCTTCCCTTGCTCCTTGCCCCAACCAAGCCAACAAAGCCCTTTGTTGTTCCATCCCTTGTCCCATAATTAGAGTTTCCGCTAAAAACTTCTCCCAATTAAGCCACACTGCCTGATAAGCCGCCCAAGTTTTTGGGGCCAAAGACGCCCTAATCAATGACTCTGCGGACCATAAACCACCTTCCACAGCTCCTCCGGGCAGGCTAAACCTTCGTACTCCGCTTCCGGGGCCAACGAGCAAAAATGATCCCACTGTAAACGAGAAAGAGAATCAGCTATATCGTTCTTCACTCCCGGAACATGCGTCGCCGTCACGTGCGCATTTAATGCCAGACACAGCAAAACCAAATGTTGCAAAACACGAACGACAGGAGGAGAGGATGCAGTAAGCCCATTAATTGCACAAACAACTCCCATGTTATCACAATTGAACCGCACCCGACGATCCCGAAACTCCTGCCCCCATAAATGCACCGCCACAAGAATCGGAAAAATCTCCAACAATGTTATGTTGCGCACCAAGCCCTCTGACACCCACTCCTCAGGCCAGCGAGATGCACACCACTGCCCCTTGAAATAGGCTCCGAAACCAACACCGCCAGCCGCGTCCGTAAACAACTCCAACACATCATTCCCAACAACCTCAGCCATGACCAATGAGCGCCCGTTATATCCTCCTAGGAAAGAATCCCAAACAGCCAAATCCGCCTTAAGTTCACCAGACAACGGTATGAAGTGATGAGGGGCTTTTATCCCTGCCGTAGCGCTAGCCAGCCTACGTGAAAAAACTCGCCCCATCGGCATCACTCGACATGCAAAATTCAGCCTCCCTAGCAATGACTGCAAATCCCGCAACGACAACTTCTTCAAACGGCGCGCTCTTCCCACCTCAGCCCGTAAAGCCAACAACTTTTCCTGGGCAATCTGAACTCCCATGCCACCGTATCTATGACTATCTCCAAAAAACACAAACAAGTAGATGGACCCTCAGTCTTACCAGGCGCCAAAGGAACCCCAAAACGCTCCGCCACCCACTCAACAGCTCTCAAAATCCCATGACAGCGCGAAGAGTTTGCCGGGCCCACACACAAGAAATCATCCAAGTAATGAATAACTGATTCACAACCGGACACCTCGCGCACCACCCACTCCAGAAAGGAACTGAACGCTTCAAAATATGCACATGATAAAGAACACCCCATGGGTAAACACCTGTCAACAAAGAAACCGCCTTCCCAAAAACAACCCAGTAGCTTTAAGCTATCTGGATGAACTGGCAAAAGCCGAAAAGCAGATTCGATATCAGTCTTAGCCATAAGGGCCCCTCGACCGCACTTCCTCACCCACCGCGCAGCCTCATCAAAAGAGGAATAAACCACCGAACAAATTTCAGGATCGATACCATCGTTCACCGATCTCCCCACGGGTAAGAAAGATGCTGAATGAGCCGAAACTTGTTCGGCTCTTTCTTTGGAACAACGCCCAACGGGGAAACCACTAGATCCGAAAAAGGTGGCGACAAGAAAGGGCCCGCCATGCGACCCAACGAAACTTCCTTTACCAATTTTTCCCCCACCACCTCCTTATGTAATAGAGCCGAACGCAAATTCCTAAGTACCCGCGGGATAACAAACGGGGGATGTGGAATAACAAAACCATCCCTAAAACCATTATACAACAACGCCGCCTTCTCCTTGTCCCATATCCATTTAGATAAGGGAACATCCTTTCCAGTCTCACTGGAGTCTCTCCCTTGTGAATTACCTCCCCCAGATTTTTGCTTCCCTTTTTTAAAACAGACGCTCCGTGAGAGGCGCCGCTGCAGTTGGAGCAAACATGTTTAAATTTGCACCCCGCCCCAAATTTACACTGGCCGTCATTAAACTGCCAGCACACCCCAAATTTGTTTCCTCCTGCTTGTCCTTGACCACTTCCTCCAGCTGCCCCCGTGTTACTGCTACTCTGGCTGGCGCCCCCCGTTTCCCCAAGAAAGGAATGCCCAAACTTATTCTGTGCAATGACTCTCATCCACAGACCAATGTCCTTCTGATCCCAACGAATCGCCGGACGAACCGCCTTCCTTTGCCTGAACTGCTCGTCATACCGCAGCCAAGCCTGCCCCCATACACCCTATATGCCTCCCCTATAGCATCAAAGTAGCAAAATAAAGCCGAACAATTATCGGAAGCTTTTTCCCCAATAACACTTGCCAAAATGGCAAACGCTTGTTGCCAATTAACGAACGTCTGAGGAATCAAATGCCACCTCCGTTTCTCCTCCTCCTCTTTCTTACTATCCTCCTTCTTACTTTTATCCAAATTAAATTTCTCTAAAGGTAATAAAGAGAATATTTCAACATACTCATCCTTCCAAATACGCTCTTTCACCTCCTTCTTCAAATGCGCCCCCAAAGGGCCCTCAAAACAAACATACACCTCCCCGTGCGCCCTATCATCTAAACGCACCCGACACTCCTGCTCCTTCTCGGTCTGCACTGACACAGATACGGGCTCGGCACTCTGCCCCTCCTGCTCCGTAATGCCTGAAACCAGTTGCCCCCCCCAACCTGCGACCCAACCCAAGCCGACACCGGAGACAGAGAACCAAAACCCCTCTCTAACCGTGACAGCAAATTGCGCACATCAACCAACATATCCTTAACCCCAGCTGCCTCAGCAGCCCCCCCAACACTATTACCGACCCCCGAACGAACTACCCCAAACGGTGAAGAAGACAAAAACGAATGACGGACACTTGACACAGAATTATACTTACCGGGCTGCGAGGGTGCTGTGAGCCCTCCAGCCGGATAACCTGGCTCCAAAGATGCATCCCCCCTGCCTTGATCCGACATCACGACTCCGCTGCTTTGATCCTGACGTCCAGAAACCCCGCCGGGACCTCCAGCAGACAAAGGCCTGAACCCGAGAGAGATCCAGCCCGCTGGTCCTGAAATAGTGATGACAACTGGGTCGCAGTAGCACCCGATGATACTACCGAACCATCAATAGCCTCAGCTCCAGCAACGGCAGAGTAGGCAGGCCGCCCCTGATTCGCCACACCGCGACGGCCCCCCGAAACATCTGGAAACCCAACCACTATGGGGGATAAAATTTGCTGACCCGAACTGCCGACCGAGGCATCGGCCGCCGACATTCTGAACCCGTCAACAGAGGCAGGCCCCGGTGCAGCAACACTGACACTGTGGCCCCCCGACGAACCTAGGACCCCGCCGCTAACCAGGAGGGGGAATTGTTGATCTGCTAAGCCGGCCAATCCATCAGCCGCCGACGCACCTGCATCGTTGTCCAAAGCAGGCCGCACTGCAAACTGATCGCAACTGCGACCCCCTGAAGACGCAGCTCTCAATGAACGCCCGTCGCGTAGCGGCTCCACCACCGACGCACCTGCCATGCTGCTTAAAGCAGGTCGCACAGCAATGCGATCGCCACTGCGACCTCCCGAGGACGCAGCACTTCGACGACGCCTGGCGCGTAACGGCTCCACCACCGACGCACCTGCGATGCTGCCTGAAGCAGGTCGCACAGCAATGCGATCGCCACTGCGACCTCCCGAGGACGCAGCACTTCCACGACGCCTGGCCCGTAACGGCTCCGCCACCGACGCACCCGCGATGCTGCCTGAAGCAGGTCGCACAGCAATGCAATCGCCACTGTGACCTCCCGAGGACGCAGTACTTCCACGACGCCTGGCACGTAACGGCTCCGCCCCCTGACTAGCACGCGGCGGAGGAGAGGTTACCGCCGCAAGGCCTCGCCGGCTGAGTAGATTCCTCCCAGGCCTGGGCCTGCTTGCCCGAGCGCCGCGTGGCGCCCGGCCTGGAGGGGCCCGTGAGGGGCTCCTGCGCCGACGCGAGGCCTGAGGAGCCTGATCAGGCGAAAGTCGCTCTGGAGGCCTCACCCGTCTTGGACGCCTCTCCTGCTGCGCTGCCCAGATGATGGACCGGACGCTCCCTGGACAAGGATCGCAACCTGCGCTTCCAGCCATCCCGTCGGCTGCGACAAGGCCGCAGACCTGAGTTGCTCCAGCGCTGCATTCACTGACATGGTGAGCTGTACTACTGATGGGGCAAGACAGGAACTGACACCTTACTCCACCCCATCACTGCCTTATAAACCCCACCACCCCCTCTCATTTAAATGTTCCTCCCTCTTTGTAAACCCCTCCAAACCCCCGTCATGCCGGTCTCCGCCCACGCCTCTTTCTTGAGGGGAGGGAGGCTCTGCTCCGGCCATTACTTTCGCGACATACGCTGTTCAAACCCTGAACCCGGCAATAGTTCCTCGGCTCCTCCGCCGCCATCTCTTTTCTCCTCATTGACTCAGTTTGAGACTCCGCCCCTTCTGAGTGTGGCAGTAGTTTGTTAGGGTTTACTGGTTCACCATTCTCGCTAAGGACCTCAGAACCCTTTCTCCACAGATCCCAAAACAGACAGAAATCCCGGCCTATAATTATAGGACGCACCAAGTCCCGAACGACGCCGACTTCATGGGACTCAGTGCCATGCGTCGTTTCAATGTCCACTCTGGCCACAGGGTAGTCCTTTACATCACCATGTATGCATTGAACACCAACTTTTTTCCCTGGTAATATGTTGAGAGGAAAAGTGGACCTCACCAAGGTCACTAAGCTCCCAGAGTCTAGCAGCGCCGTTACTGCTTCACCGTTCACCTTCACGGGACATACTTGAGGACCCTGATTGGGGAACGGGTTTCCACTGCAGGCTGGATATGCATACCATGAAATACGGTGTCCTATGCTGCAGTCCATCTGCTCAGTGGTCTGCGGACACCGGGCAGCTATATGTCCTGGCTCGCGGCACCTCCAACAAACAATATCACCCGCAGTGACCTTGGGCACCACCTCCCCCCGCCATTTTGACCTTGGGCGCTCCACCCCTTTTTGGGACTCTGCCCCCTGTTGGGGCCGCCAGTACGTAATGGGCTGCTTCCCCAAGGAACCTTCCATCCCCTGGTACCTCTTAACCAGTCTGACCAGTTCATCAGCATTCCGGGGATCACCCTGGGCAACCCAGGTCTGCAGGGACTTTGGCAGGGAGTGCACAAACCAATCCATTACAACTCTTTCTACCATCTGGGCCGGTGTAGCAGACTCTGGCTGTAGCCATTTCTGGACCAGGTGCAGCAGGTCAAACATTTGGGAGCGAGGTGGTTTGTCCCGGTAATAAGCCCAGCGGTGCACTCTCTGTGCCCTGACAGTCATTGTTACCCCCATACGTGCGAGGATCTCAACCTTTAACTTAGGATATTCCTGAGCGTCCTGCACAGTCAAATCGTAGTATGCCTTCTGGGGCTCCCCTGTCAGGTATGGGGCCAGTACCTCTGCCCACTGCTCTGGGGGAAGTCTTTCCCTCTCAGCAACCCTCTCAAATACAGTCAGGAAGGCTTCAACATCATCCCGGGGGTCATTTTTTGTAACGTGCGTCTTACCGCCTTTCTGACATGGTTGTCATTAGCCAGACCTGGGGTTGGGGCACTCGTCCTGCCCTGGATGGCGTTGTCAGAAGCTGTATCTGCTGCCGATGTTCCTGCTGGCTCTCCTGCATCTGCTGTTGGTGCTCCTGCTGGCTCTGCTGCATCTGTTGCAACAACATCCTGTTGGTCTCTTGCTGCTGTACCTGCGCCTGGACCAAGTGTTTCAGCAGGTCCTCCATTTTCTCCGGCAATGCTGGCTGGCTTGCTATAGCCTTGACCCACGACATGCAGTAACCAGTCCCACTTCTCTGCTGGGAACGCTGCTCGCACGTCTCCACCAATTGTAAGGATTAGGCCTCGCTTGAGTGAAACCGGAGGTAAGCAGGAGGGCGACTTCACTCGATTCTTCAAGCAAGTTTATTCAAACTTCATAAACTGCTTACAACAGAAAACAAAAACAGCCTTCTCTGGCACAAAGTAACAAAAAGGCATATATACAGTCCTGGTACTCTAGCAGAGTAGTCTCCTCAGAGCACACACACTGGAGGTCTCCACACCTCCAGCCACTCACACCTGTGGTCAGCAGTAGGACGAGGCTGAAGTTGGTTTCTTATTCGTTCAGTTTCTTATTCGGGGCTGAAGTTGGTTTCTTATTCGTCAGTTTCTTATTCGGCAAATTCTTTTCTGTTTTTTATAGGTTTAACAACAAAAAATAAGCATCAAAATAATAGAAAACACTGCAGCGAGGTGCCCTGATGTGAAAACACTTAAAATCTGCGCCAAAAATTATAAAACTGGCACAAAAATGGGCATCAAAGTGGGCACCAGAGGGCACTAATTAAAGGGTTAAATGACTTTGGGCCACAGATATGACACTGCAGACATATAGAACAGGGCGCCCCACATTAAAAACAAGTCTCTCCAGCCTGGCCCAAATGGGTTCTTGGCATCAGAATTGGCATCAAAGTGGGCAATAGCCAATTTTCACAGATTTGAATAAGTAACAAGATGTTTTTCAGGGGTTAAATGACTTTGGGCCACTGATCTCACACTAAGAATACACAGATAGTGATGCCCTGCATCAAACCCAGGTCCCTCCTGCCTGGCCCAAATGGGTTCTGGGCATCAGAATTGGCATCAAAGTGGGCAAACAGCCAATTTTCACAGATTTGAATAAGTAACAGATGTTTTTCAGGGGTTTAAATGACTTTGGGCCACTGATCTCACACTAAGAATATACAGAAAGTGATGCCCTGCATCAAACCCAGGTCTCTCCTGCCTGGCCCAAATGGGTTCTGGCATCAGAATTGGCATCAAAGTGGGCAAACAGCAATTTTCACAGATTTGAATAAGTAACAGATGTTTTTCAGGGTTTAAATGACTTTAGGCCACTGATTCACACTAAGAATACACAGATAGTGATGCCCCCATCAAACCAGGTCCCTCCTGCCTGGCCCAAATGGGTTCTGGCATCAGAATTGGCATCAAAGTGGGCAAACAGCCAATTTTCACAGATTTGAATAAGTAACAGATGTTTTTCAGGGGTTAAAAGACTTTGGGCCACTGATCTCACACTAAGAATATACAGAAAGTGATGCCCTGCATCAAACCCAGGTCTCTCCTGCCTGGCCCAAATGGGTTCTGGGCATCAGAATTGGCATCAAAGTGGGCACACAGCCAATTTTCACAGATTTGAATAAGTAACAGATGTTTTTCAGGGGTTAAATGACTTTGGGCCACTGATCTCACACTAAGAATATACAGATAGTGATGCCCGCATCAAACCCAGGTCCCTCCTGCCTGGCCCAAATGGGTTCTGGGCATCAGAATTGGCATCAAAGTGGGCACACAGCCAATTTTCACAGATTTGAATAAGTAACAGATGGTTTTCAGGGGTTAAATGACTTTGGGCCACTGATCTCACACTAAGAATATACAGATAGTGATGCCCCGCATCAAACCCAGGTGCCTCCTGCCTGGCCCAAATGGGTTCTGGGCATCAGAATTGGCATCAAAGTGGGCAAACAGCCAATTTTCACAGCTTTGAATAAGTAACAGATGTTTTTCAGGGGTTAAATGACTTTGGGCCACTGATCTCACACTAAGAATACACAGATAGTGATGTCCCGCATCAAACCCAGGTCCCTCCTGCCTGGCCCAAATGGGTTCTGGGCATCAGAATTGGCTTCAAATTGGGCAAACAGCCAATTTTCACAGATTTGAATAAGTAACAGATGTTTTTCAGGGGTTAAATGACTTTGGGCCACTGATCTCACACTAAGAATACACAGATAGTGATGCCCTTCATCAAACCCAGGTCCCTCCTGCCTGGCCCAAATGGGTTCTGGGCATCAGAATTGGCATCAAAGTGGGCAAACAGCCAATTTTCACAGATTTGAATAAGTAACAGATGTTTTTAAGGGGTTAAATGACTTTGGACCACTGATCTCACACTAAGAATACACAGATAATGATGCCCTGCATCAAACCCAGGTCCCTCCTGCCTGGCCCAAATGGGTTCTGGGCATCAGAATTGGCATCAAAGTGGGCAAACAGTCAATTTTCACAGATTTGAATAAGTAACAGATGTTTTTCAGGGGTTAAATGACTTTGGGCCACTGATCTTACACTAAGAATACACAGATAGTGATGCCCCGCATCAAACCCAGGTCCCTCCTGCCTGGCCCAAATGGGTTCTGGGCATCAGAATTGGCATCAAAGTGGGCAAACAGCCAATTTTCACAGATTTGAATAAGTAACAGATGTTTTTCAGGGGTTAAAAGACTTTGGGCCACTGATCTCACACTAATAATATACAGAAAGTGATGCCCTGCATCAAACCCAGGTCTCTCCTGCCTGGCCCAAATGGGTTCTGGGCATCAGAATTGGCATCAAAGTGGGCACAACAGCCAATTTTCACAGATTTGAATAAGTAACAGATGTTTTTCAGGGGTTAAATGACTTTGGGCCACTGATCTCACACTAAGAATATACAGATAGTGATGCCCCGCATCAAACCCAGGTGCCTCCTGCCTGGCCCAAATGGGTTCTGGGCATCAGAATTGGCATCAAAGTGGGCAAACAGCAATTTTCACAGCTTTGAATAAGTAACAGATGTTTTTCAGGGGTTTAAATGACTTTGGGCCACTGATCTCACACTAAGAATACACAGATAGTGATGTCCCGCATCAAACCCAGGTCCCTCCTGCCTGGCCCAAATGGGTTCTGGGCATCAGAATTGGCTTCAAATTGGGCAAACAGCCAATTTTCACAGATTTGAATAAGTAACAGATGTTTTTCAGGGGTTAAATGACTTTGGGCCACTGATCTCACACTAAGAATACACAGATAGTGATGCCCCGCATCAAACCCAGGTCTCTCCTGCCTGGCCCAAATGGGTTCTGGGCATCAGAATTGGCATCAAAGTGGGCACAACAGCCAATTTTCACAGATTTGAATAAGTAACAGATGTTTTTCAGGGTTAAATGAGTTTGGGACACTGATTCTCACACTAAGAATACACAGATAGTGATGCCCTGCATCAAACCCATGTACCTCCAGCCTGGCCCAAATGGGTTCTGGGCATCAGAATTGGCATCAAAGTGGGCAAACAGCCAATTTTCACAGCTTTGAATAAGTAACAGATGTTTTTCAGGGGTTAAATGACTTTGGGCCACTGATCTCACACTAAGAATACACAGATAGTGATGTCCCGCATCAAACCCAGGTCCCTCCTGCCTGGCCCAAATGGGTTCTGGGCATCAGAATTGGCATTAAAGTGGGCAAACAGCCAATTTTCACAGATTTGAATAAGTAACAGATGTTTTTCAGGGGTTAAATGACTTTGGGTGTGATGATACTGAAGCTTCATTTCTTGTGCTGTTTCCAGGACTCTCCCCCATAGTACTACAACCCCCACCGTTTGCAAGCACAGGGCAAAGTTACCCCTCCCTCCTTCTCTCTGCAGCGCACTCTATCTCTCATCCCTCCCACCTCAGGAATTTTTCTTTGTCTTCCCAAACCCTGCAAAAGTCCTATAGTAGCCATTTTGGAGAATTCATCCTTTTGGCTTATAACACGGTGGGAAGTTGCGTCAGAAACACGAACGTCACTGTGTTGAACCATGCGCCGACGGGCATCGTTCCCGTGGTACCGGTGAACCCGTAACTCCAACAGAGCCCGAGAAATGGAATTCTCGGGTGCCCCATGAACTAGCCCACCCAAGTGTGGGCTCATTGGAACCGTCATTTTAGAGTAAGATCATTGATAGGTCTGCCATTATTCTGCTAGGTTCACAGGACGAGGGATGGACCTTATGATATTTCAGAGCTCAAATCATACACTTCTGTCCCTGGGAGGTGGCCAGAAAAACCAGCCCCGTTTGTGAGGTCAGCAGCCCACATGTATAAGTCTGGCAGTGACCCCCCCTGAGTCAGTCCCTGCTGTGAGGTCCTGAGTAAGAGATCTGCCAATGAACTATGACGTGTGGCTCCTTCCCCCAGCCTGGCTTGCCTATGCATATGTAACTATCATGTGAGTTATCTTTCATTCTTAATCCCATTTTATTTTATAACTGCATCTGTATATAACGATATTGTCTCAGTTTGTTACATCTTTTTATATTATATAAGCACTGCCTGTTTTTTAAGGAATAAACCTATAAATTTATTAGTTTGTTTCTCCTGCTCTATAAACGAATTTGCACGTGCCTGAAGCACTACGCTACTGTTTTGGGGTTGCTACGGACCCTCTTGATAAATTGTTCATCAAAAGCCGTAGCTGGTGGCAGCTAAAAGGAAGGGGTGTAAAGTGTTAATCTATTGGGTGGCGCTGGCAGTGACGGAGCGGGTTTTATAAGAGTATTGCCCGGCCGCGGCCCGGAGTAATTATAATTCCCTCACTGCAGCGTGCCCAATAGCCAGCACACATCCAAGTGACCCGTCTGGCGACCAATTATCCTAGGTGCAGTTCCCTGACTGACCTGAGGGTAAGGGGGGCGCCAGAGAGCTGCAAGTTCCTAAGTGGAAGTGGGATAATTATAAATCCCTGCAGTTTACTGGGTCGGACGGCAGCAGCCGTCGTGTGTGTGCGCGTTTTCGTCACATTTGCAGCACGGAGGGATCACAAGCCGTGATACCCCGGGCTACCGTGTGGCGGACCGCGTGCCCGTTCATCACATTGGGCCACTGATCTCACACTAAGAATACACAGATAGTGATGCCCTGCATCAAACCCAGGTCCCTCCTGCCTGGCCCAAATGGGTTCTGGGCATCAGAATTGGCATCAAAGTGGGCAAACAGCCAATTTTCACAGATTTGAATAAGTAACAGATGTTTTTCAGGGGTTAAATGACTTTGGGCCACTGATCTCACACTAAGAATATACAGATAGTGATGCCCTGCATCAAACCCAGGTCCCTCCTGCCTGGCCCAAATGGGTTCTGGGCATCAGAATTGGCATCAAAGTGGGCAAACAGCCAATTTTCACAGATTTGAATAAGTAACAGATGTTTTTCAGGGGTTAAATGACTTTGGGCCACTGATCTCACACTAAGAATATACAGAAAGTGATGCCCTGCATCAAACCCAGGTACCTCCTGCCTGGCCCAAATGGGTTCTGGGCATCAGAATTGGGGGCATAACCTTTATGGAGCAGCATATGGGACATATTATTCGATGGAGCATCTTATGGGGCCATTATTAAGCTTTGTGCAGCATTATATGGGAAGTATTTTGTATGGATTATCTTATGGGGCCCATCATTAACTGTATGGAGAATTATATGGGGCTCCTGATTCAATATGGATATTCCAAAACATTTAACCTACTGATGTCTCAATTAATTTTACTTTTATTGGTATCTATTTTTATTTTTGTAATTTACCAGTAGCTGCTGCATTTTCCACCCTAGGCTTATACGCGAGTCAATACGTTTTCCCATTTTTTAGTGGCAAAATTAGGGGAGTCGGCTTATACAGGGGTCAGTTTATGCATGAGTATATACGGTAATACAAATTATTTAGTTGTCATGTGGAATGACCATACATATAGTGGTGAAAATATGTATTTGGATGCACTGCTGAATTTTCACTTTTTTCCACCTACAAACAATGGAGGGGTTTGCAGTAATTTTCTTAGTAGTTTCACTTGAACTGTGGAAAATATAATGTAAAAAAAAAAGAAAATACCATAGTATGATTTGTAAATAAATAAGTAGCATTTTATGGCATGAACTAAGTATTTGATACAATATAAAACCAGAAATTAATATTTGTTAGAAACCTTATTTTGCAATTACAGATGTCAAATTTTACATGTACTTCTTGACCAAGTTTGCTCCCAAGGCAGCATGGATTTTGGACCACTTCACCATACAGATGTTCTCCCGATCTTTGAGGTTTCATGGCTGTGTGACGGGGTAGGACACAGAGCAGGGACACCAGGCAAATAAACAATCTAATGAGATTAATAGGAACAGGGAACTGGGCAGCACAAATTAAGGTAATTCTGCAGCATCCACAATGAGTCTACAATGCGCCCACAGAAAAGGAGTAGCTCCTCAATGGATACAGCAGATGAGAGACACAACACAGTCCCACGTGGCAGCTTCTAACAATACGCACGGTCACGGGGATCTCGCCTCAGCATAAGATCACAGCCCTTCGCAAGTCACCACACAACTGACTCGGCCAACACATGAGTCTATTGTCCTGTATCCTCGGATCAGGCCATTGATGGGGAGGTTCACACCAACTTTTAACATGTGGCTACATTGAGAATTTTACAGAAGCTATCGGCTACATTCTATCTTACAAGTTTGTGTATTGGATGAGTCCCATGCTGAGATGAACAAAGACAGAATCCCTCACTAGATGCAGTACAAGTGAGGTGGACCTATGGCTGATTGCATAACAGTCCAGAAACACAGGCAGGGGGAGGGACACGCTGTTACAGGGAAACATTGAGTTGCAGCTCTCTCAAAATATTTTCTATTGGGTTCAGGTCTGGAGACTGGCTAGGCCGCTCCAGGACCTTGAAATGCTTCTTACGGAGTCACTCCATAGTTGCTCGGGTGGTGTGTTTTGGGTCTTTGTCATGCTGGAACACCCAGCCACGACCCACCTTCAATGATCTTGCTGAGGGAAGGAGCTTGTTTGACAAAAGTGCGGGACATATGACCCCATCCATCCTCCCTTCAACATGGAGCAGTTGTCCTGTCCCTTTGCAGACAAGCACACCTAAAGTATGATGTTTCCCCCACCATGCTTCATGGTGGTGATGGTTTTCTTACAGTTGTGTTCGTCATCCTTCCTCCAAACATGGAGATTGTAGTTGACACTGTGGTCCCACATCTCTTCAGGTCATTGACCATATCCTCCTGTGTAGTTCTGGGCTGATTCCTGACCTTCCTCTGAATAATCCTTACCCACAAGGCGAGATCTTGCATGGAGCCCTAGACCAAGTAATATTGACAGTCATCTTGTGTTTCTTCCATTTTTTAATAACTTAGCCAACAGTTGTTGCCTTCTCACCAAGCTGCTTACCTATTGTACTGTAGCCCATCCCAGCCATACCCAGGCAGGTAACGTAGTCAGAGGATTACTGGGGTCGGTAAACAGGAGAAGTAATACGTTAGAAGAGGAGCAGGTGGGTAGCGTAGTTAGATGGCACCCAGAGGTCGGTGCACAGGAGAAGCAATATGTTAGCAGTAATTCAGACGGTTAGTGTAGTCAGATGGAAGCCAGAGGTCGGTTCACAGAAGTGACACGTTAGCAGAGGAGCAGGCGGTTAGCGTAGTCAGATGGCAGCCAGAGGTTGGTACACAGGAGAAGTGATACGATAGCAGTGTAGAAGGCGGTTAGCGTAGTCAGATGGCAGCCAGGGGTCGGTACACAGGAAAAAGCAGTATTCATATAAGGAGCACATATATATGTGTCACTGACATATATATATATATTAGCTATGAACCCGTTCTACGCCCGAGTGGCAAGCATTTTTATTGATATATGGTCTCCCATCCTGGTATGTGCTGCCCCCTCCTATCCTGGTATGCATGGCACCCCTCATCCCTATCCTGGTATGCATGGTACCCCTCATCCCTATCTTGGTATGTATGGACCCATCACCCCCACCCAATCCTGGTATGAATGGCACCCCATTCCTCATCCTGCTATTCATAGTCCCCTCACCCCCCAATACTGGTATGGATGGTATCCCCTCATGCCTATCCTGGTATGCATGGTCCCCTCACCCCCAATCCTGGTATGCATGGTCCTCTCACCCCTCTATCCGGGTATGCATGGTCCCCTCACCCCATATTTTGTTATGCATGCTACCCGTCAACCCCCTATCCTGATATGCATGGTCCCCTCACCCCACAATCCTGGTATGCATGGTCCTCTCACACCCCAATCCTGGTATGCATGGTCCTCTCACCCCCTTATCCTGGTATGCATGCTACCCCTCACCCCTCTATCCTGATATGCATGGTCCCCTCACCCCCCAATCCTGATAAGCATGTGTCATGATACATCCTTTGCCCTGTCCTGCATTTCTGTATAACTTTGTTCCTTCATCATCATTTAACTTAGGCTTATGTCAACACAGCTAGCGGACTCCCCATTGTTCTCCTAAGCTGGGGGAGAACTCACAATACACATTCATATAGACATATCGGAGCCATGCATTGGACCAAACCATTGACTAGGAGGTGGGAACCTCTCCTCCCCTACCCTTGGGCTGTTCCCAGTAGCCCAAGACAAGGGACTTATGCGTGACCAGTGTTGTGTTGGGAGATCTCTAGAGAAAAAGGGTGAGGGCTCTTAGCTGCGGCAAGACCTCACGTCGGTCTGTGATTTTGGACTTATTATGGACATCAGGAATAACATGGATATTTGATTTGGTATGCTGCCTGCCTAAATAAATCCCATTGGATTGTTCTTAGCCCGGTGGTCTCTTCTTGCTCTGCCGCATACCCCGTCACAGCATGGTCCCCTCACCCCCTATCCTGGTATGCATGCTACCCCTCACCCCCTATCCTGATATGTATGGTCCCCCTCACCCCTATTAAACTGCACACATACCAAAAAATATATACACTGTGTTCCAAATTATTATGCAAATAAAATTTTCTCAGATTTTCCCAAATTACCTATATGAATTGCAGTCATTGTAATTTTCCAGTCAAATAACTATTAGAGTACAATTGAAAGGTTTTTGTACAAACTGCCTATGATAACAGTATATTTTTTTAAAAAAATAAAACACTCAAACTGCACTCAAAATGCATGTTCCAAATTATTATGCACAGCAGAGTTTTCAACCTTTTCATTTGAATAAAGAACAAAAAAAATGGTCATTTTTGAAATTATAAGCATTAGCAGGTTATTACAAACTGAAATCAAACAGTTTTCAACTCAAAACTTTATTCTAGGTGATGTTACATTTGCACATAGGACCCCTTGTTCGAAAGGAGCTTCTGAACTCTCTCGTCCATTGAATTTGTCAGGTTTTGGATGGTTTCTGCTTCAATTGCTTTGCATGAGGACAGAATACCCTCCCAGAGCTGTTGCTTAGATGTGAACTGCCTCACGCCATCGTAGACACTCCTTTTGATGATGCTCCAGAGGTTCTCAATGGGGTTGAGGTCAGGGGAGCATGGGGGCCACACCATAAGTTTGTCCCCTTTTATGCCCATAGCAGCCAGAGATGCAGATGTGTTATGTGCAGCATGAGACGGTGCATTATCATGCATGAAAATGATCTTGCTGCGGAATGCACGGTTCTTCTTCTTGAACCATGGCAGGAAGTGCTGTTTGAGAAACTCAACATACACTATGGAGTTCATCTTTACCCCTTCAGGGATCCTAAAGGGGCCGACAATCTCTCTCCCCATGATTCCAGCCCAAAACATTACTCCACCTCCTCCTTGTTGGCGCCGTAGCCGTGTTTGCATGGGGTGTCCATCAACCAGCCATCCTCCACTCCATCCATCTGGACCATCGGGCGTTGCATGGCACTCATCGGTGAACAAAACAGTTTTGAAGTCAGTCTTCATGTATTGTTTGGCCCACTGGAGCCGTTTCTGCTTGTGTGCAGTGGATAGAGGAGGTCGACAGGATGGCTTACGCACAGCTGCTAACCTCTGAAGGACCCTGCATCTTGTTGTTCGGGGGACGTTGGAGGCACCAGCAGCTTCAAAAACTTGTCTGCTGCTATGACAAGGTTTTTTTGCCGCTGCTCTTTTAACCTGACGTAATTGGCTGTAGGAAAGAGTCCTCAATTTTCCCTTATCAGCACGCACACGTGCGTACTGTGAATCAGCTTCATACTTCTTGATTGTGCGATGATCACGATGAAGTGTCTTGGCAATGTTGATTGTAGTCATGCCTTGACCTAAACACTCCACAATTTGTTGCTTCTCAGCAGCCGACAAATCCTTTTTCTTTCCCATTTTGGCAGAAAATGTAGGCTGCTTAATAATGTGGGACAGCCTTCTTAAGTAGTCTTGCCTTTCATTGGACACACCTGCCAAACTGATTAGCACAGGTGTCTGCAATTGCTTACAGTGATATAAAGAGCCCTGACACACATCACCATCAATGAGTTTAACTGACAAACAAAAAAATTCTAACCTTATCACTCCTAAACAATTTTTACATAATAATTTGGAACACAGTGTATATATACTCAACTTTCATCCCTGTGCTCCAGCGCTGTCCCGTTCTGCCGGAGGCCGGGGGAGGAGTGTGGCGCCAGAGTACGCGCATGGCCATACCGCACTGTCCGGCGACATATTGCTGAAGACACACTGCAAATGTGTCTTCAGTAAAATGGCGCAGGATAGCGCTATGCGCATGCTCCATTCCGTTCGCACTCATGCCCCGATCTCCTGCGAGAAGAGAAGAGCCGCGGCAACACTCCTCCTGGTCAGGTAAGTATATAAGTATGGCGCCGGAGATAGCGATATGCATCCAGTGTCTACACATACCGCGATCTCTGGCGTCATACACACTCCTCCTACCTGTAACCGCTGGATGCCGTCTTCTGTCTGGAGGAGGACTGCGCAGTCTATAAAGGCTTCAGAGTGACGCTCCCAGCGTTATATTATATATATATATTGTGAGACAGTGAAGGAATATGTGTTGAATGGGGTGTACATTTCACCTAGGTATAAGGGAAATGTGTGGCTTTGTAAACCTAGTGGTAGAGAAAGGTCACTACACCTCACATTCAGCACACATTTGCAGCTCAGGCCTGAAACTACTCAGGTCTTAATTAGGAGACCAGAAGTAGGTGTCTGCAAACACAGTCTGGGAGCTGTCTTTAGTCTGGACACAGGGAGGTGTCCCGGCACAAGGAAGCAGTCTCCAGGATTGAGAGCTGTCTTTAGCCTGGACACAGGGAGGTGTCCCGGCACAAGGAAGCAGTCTCCAGGATTGGGAGCTGTATTTAGTCTGGACACAGGGAGGTGTCCCGGCAAAAGAAGCAGTCTCCAGGATTGGGAAGCACGCTCAGTCTGGACACAGGGAGGTGTCCGGCACAAGAAGCGTCTCCAGGAGTGTGAGCTATCTCAGTCTGGGTGCAGGAGGTACCCCGGACACAGGAGTATTATCAGTGAGAATCCGTGCGAATAGCAGCTGAATAGGAGTGGATCTCTCTCAAGTCTGGACGCTGAAGGGGCCTTCAGACACAAGGAGGAGTATCTGTGAAACTCCATACTGGTAACATATATGATATGTGTTGTGTTGGGCCAGGCTGGTAGAGCCGGGACCCGGATAGACAGGGAAATCAATCTATGTGTAATTAGTGGCTAGACAAGCCCAGGTTTTCTGTTTATGATTTATTTTTATCTGTTTGCTGTGGACTTTAATAAAGCTGGTTGCGGCCAGTTTTACACCAGAACTGCTGTCTGAATGAACTGTTTTCATGCCATTCTGTCTACCCAGACAGCGATCCTAGAGCTAAATCCCCTGGAAATGTTACAATATATATATATATATATACACACATACATACACACACATATTATAGATATATAGAGCTAAATCCCCTGGAAATGTTACAATATATATATATATATATACACACATACATACACACACATATTATAGATATATATACACGCACACATGTATTCTATGTGTATATCTCAATTCTATCCATTATAATCTAAGCTGTCACTCTGTGGATACAATGTGCGCGGCAGATCGTTTTCCAGCTTTACATTTGTCTATCTGAAATCTATATATCCTGTATATGTGTTTTTAAGAATATTCCGTTTTAAAACTCTGTGTAATTGATTTAGAACATTTCTCTATGTAGAAGCTCATGTTACAATCGCTGCACTCGGATGTAAATCAGATGCTCGGTGTGAAAAATCAGATTATACTCACATAAAAAACGCCTGACACTCACATGACAATTGCATTACACTCATCCGACTCTGCTGCATCAAAATTGGAACGATTTTTAATTCGCTAGTGTGTCTCCAGCCTGACTGTGTATGTAATGGTGGAGTGACATCAATGGCCCAAGGTCATTTAACCCCTTAAAAACATCTGTTACTTATTCAAATCTGTGAAAATTGGCTGTTTGCCCACTTTGATGCCAATTCTGATGCCCAGAACCCATTTGGGCCAGGCAGGAGGGACCTGGGTTTGATGCGGAGCATCACTATCTGTGTATTCTTAGTGTGACATCAGTGGCCCAAGGCCATTTAACCCCTTAAAAACATCTGTTACTTTTTCAAATCTGTGAAAATTGGCTGTGTGCCCACTTTGATGCCAATTCTGATGCCCAGAACCCATTTGAGCCAGGCAGGAGGGACCTGGGTTTGATGCAGGCATCATTATCTGTATATTCTTAGTGTGAGATCAGTGGTCCAAAGTCATTTAACCCCTGAAAAACATCTGTTACTTATTCAAATCTGTGAAAATTGGCTGTTTGCCCACTTTGATGCCAATTCTGATGCCCAGAACCCATTTGGACCAGGCTGGAGGGACCTGGGTCTGATGAAGGGCATCACTATCTGTGTATTCTTAGTGTGAGATCAGTGGCCCAACGTCATTTAACCCCTGAAAAACATCTGTTACTTATTCAAATCTGTGAAAATTGGCTGTTTGCCCACTTTGATGCCAATTCTGATACCCAGAACCCATTTGGGCCAGGCAGGAGGGACCTGGGTTTGATGCGGGGCATCACTATCTGTATATTCTTAGTGTGAGATCAGTGGTCCAAAGTCATTTAACCCCTGAAAAACATCTGTTACTTATTCAAATCTGTGAAAATTGGCTGTGTGCCCACTTTGATGCCAATTCTGATGCCCAGAACCCATTTGGACCAGGCTGGAGGGACCTGGGTTTGATGCAGGGCATCATTATCTGTATATTCTTAGTGTGAGATCAGTGGCCCAAAGTCATTTAACCCCTGAAAAACATCTGTTACTTATTCAAATCTGTGAAAATTGGCTGTGTGCCCACTTTGATGCCAATTCTGATGCCCAGAACCCATTTGGACCAGGCTGGAGGGACCTGGGTCTGATGAAGGGCATCACTATCTGTGTATTCTTAGTGTGAGATCAGTGGCCCAACGTCATTTAACCCCTGAAAAACATCTGTTACTTATTCAAATCTGTGAAAATTGGCTGTTTGCCCACTTTGATGCCAATTCTGATACCCAGAACCCATTTGGGCCAGGCAGGAGGGACCTGGGTTTGATGCGGGGCATCACTATCTGTATATTCTTAGTGTGAGATCAGTGGCCCAAAGTCATTTAACCCCTGAAAAACATCTGTTACTTATTCAAATCTGTGAAAATTGGCTGTGTGCCCACTTTGATGCCAATTCTGATGCCCAGAACCCATTTGGACCAGGCTGGAGGGACCTGGGTTTGATGCAGGGCATCACTATCTGTATATTCTTAGTGTGAGATCAGTGGCCCAACGTCATTTAACCCCTGAAAAACATCTGTTACTTATTCAAATCTGTGAAAATTGGCTGTTTGCCCACTTTGATGCCAATTCTGATACCCAGAACCCATTTGGGCCAGGCAGGAGGGACCTGGGTTTGATGCGGAGCATCATTATCTGTATATTCTTAGTGTGAGATCAGTGGCCCAAAGTCATTTAACCCCTGAAAAACATCTGTTACTTATTCAAATCTATGAAAATTGGCTGTTTGCCCACTTTGATGCCAATTCTGATACCCAGAACCCATTTGGGCCAGGCTGGGGAGACATGTTTTTAATGTGGGGCTCCCTGTTCTATATGTCTGCAGTGTCATATCTGTGGCCCAAAGTCATTTAACCCTTTAATTAGTGCCCTCTGGTGCCCACTTTGATGCCCATTTTTGTGCCAGTTTTATAATTTTTGGCGCAGATTTTAAGTGTTTTCACATCAGGCCCTCGCTGCATTGTTTTCTATTATTTTGATGCTTATTTTTTGTTGTTAAACCTATAAAAAACAGAAAAGAATTTGCGAATAAACTGCGAATAAGAAACCACTTCAGCCTCGAATAAGAAACTGACGAATAAGAAACCAACTTCAGCCCGAATAAGAAACTGACAATAAGAACCAACGTTCAGCCTCGTAGCAGTAGGTCATTTATATCGCAGACATCCAGCTAACACAGAACACATGACTGGTCATGTGGCCATTACCTCATCACAGGTCCTCAAACCACATACAAAGGTATAGTGATGCCCTACTCTCCCATCTATGTGTTCATCATATCGCTACAACTGGATACCAGCGTGCTCGCTGGTCCTGATCGCTGGTGAGTCTGCCTATGTGACAGCTCACCAGCGATCAGCTAACGACGTCCCAGCGATCCCATCCACGTCAGATCGTTGGTGGGATCGCTGGGACATTGAAGAGTGTGACGGGACCCTTAATGCTCTCGTCAATTAGTGCTCAATGACTTCTATATACAGCATGTTGCTTGCACAGGTACTGTCTATGTACTACTGCAATACGAGCCCAGATTAAGTCGATAGCGATAGCGACTGCAGCATTTGATAGGTTTGACAGAGGGAGAGTGCTCCCTCTGTCAGCCCATCAGCACCCTAGCAGCACAACTACGGCATGTAAACGTGTTGACATGGCAACTGAAACCCTAAGGGTACATATGCATAATGTCTTTTAGACAAGTTTTTGAAGGGGAAAATGCTTCAGGAAACTCATGTCTTGAAACGACTTTTCGGTCATTTTTGGAGACATCTTTGGTTGCTTGATTTTTTTTTAAAAAAAGCTTGTAATGGATAGACTATTGAGTGACTTCTAGGCAGAAGCCACTTGAAGAATGGTAACGTCTCTTAAAGCCATGTTCATACGTTCAGTATTTAGTCAGTATTTTACCTCAGTATTTGCAAACCAAAACAAGGCGTGGAATATTCAGAGGAAAAGTGTGATAGAAACCCGTCACCACTTCTGTATTTATCACACACTCCTGGTTTTGGTTTACAAATACTGAGGTAAAAAAATTACCAATTACTGAATGTGTGACTATGGCCTTTTTCCTTGGCTTCTTTGGAAACCTGAAGCGATTAAAAGAGGCTTAAAAAACTGAACAAAAGGAGAAAATCCAGCTCAACGATGAAGTGAAGATAAAAAAATCTTTATTCACTTGTCATTCCAAATACAGAGGAGTATCAGCATAGATAGCAGCAGATGAATGCGTTATCAACGCGTTTCAGGTGACGCAGCACCCTTTCTACTTACTTAAAAAACTGAACATATGAACAGCAAAAGTTTGTTACATCGAAATGCATATGTGCGATACTTTTTGAGGTGGGTTACGGAGCGGACCTACCTGAAAAAGACGTGCATATACCATAACACTGGCAGGCTGGGATAACAGGGAGCACAGTGTATTATCTAAATCATCAAAGGATCGCATGTTCAAATCCCTTTGTTGGACTAAAAACAATAGTGAAAAAAAAATACAATTTTTAAGTAGTTAAAAAAAATCTCAGTTTTCCCAATAAAAAAATTGGTTTTATTTGGAAAAAAAAAATGGCCTAAAGGCACAGTCAGATGGCTGTATAACTGAGACAGAGATCTGAACGCGGTGTACGGACTGGCTGGTGGCTCTCAAATTAGGAGATCTGCCAGCCAGTCCGTGAACGGTGTTCTGATCTAGGTCCGATTTATACAACTGTCTGACTGCGCCCTAAAAGACACATATTTGGTACTGCCGTATCCATAACGACAATACTATACAACTAGATAATTATTTCTTTCATATTGTGAACGGTGAAAAAAAAGTTAAAACAACACTAAAATAATCACTCTTTGCTCATGCCACTGCATAAAAAAAAGAAAGTGATTAAAAAACCAAATCAATCCAAAAAGAGTGCCGATAAAAATTATACCTCATTACATGAGAAAACCAAGCCCTCACGCAGCTCCAGCGACAGAACAAGAAACAAGTTTCAGAATATCACTGCAAGCAAAGTTTTTTTGGGTTTTCATAGTTAATCAAGATTTACTTCAAGACCTATATTACCAATAATTCCACTATGTAAAATTAAATATTACCATAATAATCATAATACAGCAGCAATAATATTGCAATATAACAGACAAATACCGTTAGACCATAACAACATACTGTACACTGCTCAAAAAAATAAAGTGAACACTTAAACCACAGAATATAACTCCAAGTAAATCAAACTTTTGTGAAATCAGACTGTCCACTTAGGAAGCAACACTGATTGACAATCAATTTCACATGCTGTTGTGCAAATGGAATAGACAACAGATGGAAATTATTGGCAATTATCAAGACACACTCAATAAAGGAGTGGTTCTGCAGGTGGGGACCACAGACCACATCTCAGTACCAATGCTTTCTGGCTGATGTTTTGGTCACTTTTGAAAGTTGATTGTACTTTCACACTCGTGGTAGCATGAGACGGACTCTACAACCCACACAAGTGGCTCAGGTAGTGCAGCTCATCCAGGATGGCACATCAATGTGAGCTGTGGCAAGAAGGTTTACTGTGTCTGTCACCGTAGTGTCCACCGTAGTGTCCAGAGGCTGGAGGCGCTACCAGGAGACAGGCCAGTACACCAGGAGATGTGGAGGGGGCCATAGGAGGGCAAAAACCTAGCAGCAGGACCGCTACCTCCGCCTTTGTGCAAGGAGGAACAGGAGGAGCACTGCCAGAGCCCTGCAAAATGACCTCCAGCAGGCCACAAATGTGCATGCATCTGCAGAAATGGTTAGAAACTGACTCCATGAGCATGGTCTGAGTGCCCGACGTCCACAGATGGGGACCACAGCCCAACACCGTGCAGGACGCTTGGCATTTGCCACAGAACACCAGGATTGGCAAATTCGCCACAGGTGACCTGTGCTCATCAAAGATGAAAGCAGGTTAACACTGAGCACATGTGACAGACGTGACAGAGTCTGGAGACGCCGTGGAGAGTGATCTGCTGCATGCAACATCCTTCAGCATGACCGGTTTGGCAGTGGGTCAGTAATGGTGTGGGGTGGCATTTCTTTGGAGGGCTGCACAGCCTTCCATGTGCTCGCCAGAGGTAGCCTGACTGCCATTAGGTACCGAGATGAGATACTCAGACCCCTTGTGAGACCTTATGCTGGTGCGGTTGGCTCTGGGTTCCTCCTAATGCAGGACAATGCCAGACCTCATGTGGCTGGAGTGTGTCATCAGTTCCTGCAAGATGAAGGCATTGACTGGCCCGCCCGTTCCCCAGACCTGAATACGATTGAGCACATCTGGGACATCATGTCTCGCTCCATCCACCAACGTCACGTTGCACCACAGACTGTCCAGGAGTTGGCGGATGCTTTAGTCCAGGTCTGGGAGGAGATCCCTCAGGAGTAGTGTTGAGCATTCCGATACCGCAAGTATCGGGTATCGGCCGATATTCGCGTTATCGGAATTCCGATACTTAATTCCGATACTTTTTCAATATCGTATACCGGAATCGGAAGTTCCCATAATTCTTTGAGAGGCAATGTGATTTTAGTCAGCCAATGAGGAATCCTACGAAGTGTGGGCACATCCTGTAATGATGCGGTCATCTTAACTAATGGCATGGCTGTGATTGGCTGCTGAAATGATGTCAGAATGCACTATAAAAGGCGCCGCAGCCATTTTAGCGTCACTGTGCTGTGAACTCAGTTAGGGACAGAACGCTGCTGTGCTGACTCTGAGGGACAGTTAGATATTGCGATTTTGTGTACTACTGTGCTTGAGGCAGGCTAGTTTACCAACCGCTGTGTAAAGCTTCATTTTGCCAGTGTTGTTTTAACAGCTCTGTGCAAGGTGTGTGTGTGACAGTGCAGGTGACGCTGCAGTTTGCTCTGCATCCACCGCTGTTTGTAGGCATCTGCACGTGTCACTTTTTTTTTTTTTATTTTATTTAGTGGAATTGGTGCAGCTCCATTATATTAGAAAAAAATCAAATCTATTAGTGTGATGTGCTTCCATCCGTATACAATACATTGGTTGCAAACACTATAGAAGTACAGAAGGAGCTTTTCACAGATTGTGGACAGTTGTGTTTCAGTGTTCACTTCAGTCTGTGTTTTTTACTTTTTTGAGTGCAGATCACGCTCCAGTTACTTGTTCAAGCACTGCTGCTTGTACTCTGCTGAGCGTGTCTCAGTGGCTCATCCTTTTCATTTATCTCCAATTGGTTCTGCTACATTCCATTTAAAATAAATCTAATCTATTAGTGTGACGCGCTTCCATCCGTATACAATACATTGGTTGCAAACACTATAGAAGTACAGAAAGGAGCTTTTCACAGATTGTGGACAGTTGTGTTTCAGTGTTCACTTCAGTCTGTGTTTTTTACTTTTTTGAGTGCAGATCACGCTCCAGTTACTTGTTCAAGCACTGCTGCTTGTACTCTGCTGAGCGTGTCTCAGTGGCTCATCCTTTTCATTTATCTCCAATTGGTTCTGCTACATTCCATTTAAAATAAATCTAATCTATTAGTGTGACGCGCTTCCATCCGTATACAATACATTGGTTGCAAACACTATAGAAGTACACAAAGGAGTAGCCTTTCACAGATTGTGAATAGTTGTGTTTCAGTGTTCACTGCAGTCTGTGAGGTATTTTTATTTTTATTTTTTTTAAAATGCAGATCACGCTCCATTTACTTCTTCAACCACCGCTGCGTGTACTCTGCTGAGTGTCTGTCACTGGCTCATCCTTGTCATTTTTCTAAAATTGGTGCTGCTTTATTCTATTTAAAATAATTCAAATCTATTACAGTGACGTGCTTCCATCCGTATACAATACATTGGTTGCAAACAATATAGAAGTACACAAACGGGCCTTTCACAGCTACTGAACATGGGTTTTTAATTTTTAACTAAAATATGTATTTTTTCAAATGACACAAATATAAGTAATGTTGAAGAGGAATAGTCCTACATCCATTGTTTGCACAATATTACAGGTGTACATCATGTCCCTTAATCAACAATGTATTATTATATTTACTTGTATGCTTTTATTTAAAAGCCAAGAACACAGAAGGATAACCTTCGCACTGCAGCTGTTGTCAAAGTTCAACCCACATTATGCACTTCCAACATTGCAGCATTTGAGGCATGATGTGAGTTGGATTGGTCAAAGTTATGGAGTGAGAAGGTTCACCATCAGTACCCTATAGCATAAGTATGCTTTTGTGTTAGCATTTGTGTTAGACATGTGGATATCTGCCATAATATGTCACAATTATTTAGTTACAGATTTGTTACCAACACTAATCATTGAATGGTTTTAAATTTGACGTTTCACTTGTTTACAGCTTAGAAATAAGGGTGTAGCCTGATATCTATGTGTAGCACTAGCCACTTTAACATGTCATGTTTTTTTCAACATGTGTAGCTAGGTAGCAGTAATTTTTGCCGGACACACAGCAGGGGAACAGCAGGCGTTACTGAACCCCACTATCACTATAGCTTGTGTATTGGTCTGTGGACACGACACTTCTGAGCAGCAACTGGCAGTGTTGTAGCCCAGGGAGTATAGCTCAGGTGGTAGAAAGATGAACATAACAGGAGACATGGAAAACGTTGCCAACCAGTTAGTTAATCTGAAACCGGACAGGCAAATTCAGGCGAGATCCATGCCTAGTTCATTTTCAGAAAAGTAAGCCGTTCTACATTATCGTAGGATAGTCGCATGCAACGGTCTGTTAGTACACCACCTGCAGCAGTAAAGACGCGCTCCGATAATACACTGGCAGCAGATCAAGCCAGCACCTCCAATGCATACTGGCTAAGCTCTGGCCATGTATCCAGCTTAGAGACACAAAACTTGAATGGGGAAGAGCCATCTGAGAGTACACTGAGAGGGCAAGACATGTAGTCTGTCACCATCTTACGGAAATGTTGCCTCCTGCTGACTGGAGCCGTCTCGGATGGTGTAGACATTGGTGGCGCTGCCACAAAACTTCGACACATTTGGAACATACTGTTCTTGCCCTGTGCAGAGGCGCTGCTTGTGCTCCCTCTTGTTGCAGAGCTGTCTCCACTGCCTCGACGCACAGAGCTGCTTTGTAAATCAGTAGCAGCAGCAGTGCTCTCGGCTGGAATGGAGAACATTATGGATTGCACCAGTGTGTCTTGGTACTGCCGCATTTTACGCTCCCGGTTCAACGGTGTGATGAGGCTTTGTAAGTTGTCCCGGTAGCGAGGGTCTAGGAGGTGTACACCCAATAATCAGACGTGGTGTGAATGTGTTCGATGCGGCGGTCGTTTCTCAGCCACTGCAGCATGAAATCAACCATGTGCTGCAGACTCCCAACTGGCCAAGAAACGTTGTCCCCTGCAAGAGGCGTCATCTCCGCCTGCTGTGCATCACCCCACCCTTGGTCTACATACTGACTAGAGCATTGTCTACCTCCCTCTGGAGCGATGTCTTCCTCCTCCATTGACTCCTCCTCATCCTCCTCACAAAGTCCTTCAAATACATATAAATTTACAAAATTTAAAACTCAAAATTTAAAAACTTTGTATCATAATTCTGTAACATCAGTTTATGGAAACACAATAGCATTACAAAAGGATAGACAAAAAATGTACATTATGTGCTTTGTAAATACATTAAAAGTTTGTAATGGTTATGAAAATATAGACAGCGACTCTGGAGGTTCAATTGTTGATACAGCATGGTACTTTGAAAGTCCTCCAGCCCTTTGTGAGGAACCACGTTGCGCTGACTGTCCAGAAGGTGATGGAATTTGTGACTCCTCATCCTCCACCTCTTCCAAAACCTCATGCCTTAGTGCTTGCAGTGTTTTTTGAAGCAGGCAGATAAGGGGGACAGTCAGGCTGACTAGTGCATCATCTGCACTCGCCATCCGCGTTGACTCATCAAACGCACGCAAAACGTGGCAGATATCCTTCATAGAGTTATTCGCCACTCATTACACTGGCAGTGGCTGCCCATTCATTATAGGATCCAATTCTAATTACTGGTTCTCACCAACAAAGCTCTCCACAGCGCAGCACCCCCCTACATCTCCTCCCTTATTTATATTTATCGGCCTAACCGACTGCTGCACTCTGCAAACGACCTTCGACTAACCTCTGCACTAATCCGTACCTCCCACTCCCAACTCCAAGACTTCACCGCGCTGCGCCAATCCTCTGGAATGCTCTACCCCAAGAAATTAGGACTATCCGCAATTTGGATGGTTTCAGGCGCTCCCTCAAAACACATTTGTTCACAGTGGCCTATCACATTCACTAATCAAAGTCATTCTATGTGTAATTCTGTGTGTGTAGCCCATTCACTATCTCCATGCATCCCTCACTTCCTTAAAATGGCTGGACCATCATTGTAAAAACACCATTGTATATAAACACCTGTACTTTGTATCTCCCACACCTCATTGTAGATTGTAAGCTTTCACCAGCAGGGGCGGCTGATTTTGCTTTAATTATTGTATTGTTAACGTTGTTACTTATGACTCGTGTTTTGAAACTGTTAAACTGTAAAGCACTGCGGAATATTATGGCGCTATATAAATAAATAATATTATTATTCTTATTATAGAGGCCCACTCAGTAGTGGTGAAGTGTGAACGGCGCAAATTGCGAGTTGACTGCGCCTGATGCAGCTGATACTCCATTACTGTTGGCTGCTGCTCACACAACCGCTCCAACATATGTAACGAGGAATTCCACTGGTGGGTACGTCACATATGATGCGATGTTCATGAAGGTGAAATCTGCGTTGCAGAGCTGCAATCAGCGATCTGGCCATGCTGGAACGTCGCAAGTGAGCGCACTCTAGGCGGACCTTGTGCAGCAGTGCATCAAGATCCGGATAGTCCCTCAAAAAACTCTGCACGACCAAGTTGAGCACATATGACAGACATGGTATGTGAGTGAGGTTGCCAAGGCCCAGAGCTGACACCAGATTTCGGCCATTGTCACACACTACCAAGCCTGCCTGTAGATTCTCTTCCAAAAACCACACGTCGCTCTCCTGCTTTATGGCATTACAGAGCTCCTGCGCTGTGTGGCTAAGATTCCCCATGGAAATTAATTTCAGGATGGCCTGTTGACATTTGGACACGGCTGTGCTCATATCGGTCGCAACAGGTAAACGTTCACGGGTCCATGTGGAGGTAGACCGTGACGGCTCCTGCAGCGATGATTCTGAGGAACTGGAATAGGAGGAGGAATCAATGTGTACAGACTTGATTCCTGCAATCCTTGGAGTTGGCAGAACACGTACAGCGCCACTCGCAAGATCAGTACCCGGCTGCACAACATTGACCCAATGGGCAGTGAGGGAAAGGTATTGTCCCTGGCCATGGGTGTTAGAACCCTCTTGTTAGGTTTTGTTTCAGTTTGCTGGTCACATGACCTTTTTTCCCTATTTAGTCTGGCTCCGCCCTTCTGGCTTTGCTTGACTTCATTGTATTATCTACTGTTAAGCTAGCCGGGTGCTTAGGTGCCTTAATCTGTCAGTTTTGCTTGATGTTAGGATCACAAAGTATTTATTTTTCTGTTTAATTATCCATGCTACAATTTATGTTAGGAGGTGTCCACCTTTTCTCACAGTCCCTAGATCTTGTAGGGATTACTCCCTCGCAACTATAGGTCTTCGTTCACACTAGATGAGGACTTTAGCGGGTCTGGTCGCAGGATCAGGTTCCCGTTACATCGTAGGGATTCAGCTTAGTTGTATTGTAGGGACAGAATTCCCTTCTTTCCTTACTGGTTGTAGCAGATCATAACAATGGGTACTGGTCCACGCATCGGTGGTCAGGTGGACCTTGCTACTGAGGGCTTTTAGTAGCGCATGTTTAATTTTTCCCTCAACATGCTTTTGCAGACCAGGGACGGCTTGCCTGCTGAAATGAAATCGGCTTGGCACATTGTATTGTGGGATTGACAATGATATTCAGTTACGGAAACTGTCTGTCTCCACCAGCCTGAATCACAGCATTTCAAGGGACAGGAGTTTTGCAATGCCAGCATTCAGAGCCTGTGCTCGTGCATGGTTTGCGGAGTATGGCCGTCTTTTATCCCATGCCTGTGCTACCGCTGGCTGTTTTGTGGCCTGGGAGTGTGAGGATGACAGGGAACTTGCTGCTGTGTGTGGAATAACAGTTTGTCTCTGGACAACAGTGGCCGAGGTTCTTCCATGGCGATCCTGTGAGGAAGCATAACCAGCTGTGTGTGAGCTCGATGAAGAGGCTTCAACACAACCTGAAGATGTAGGTGCTGCTGTAGGTTGGCCTACATCTCTAGTGTGTCTTTGTAACTCAACTACGTGCTTTGTCCGCACATGTTTCCACATATTTGTGGTATTGAGGTGACTGACACTTTTAGCTATTTTTAATTTTTAATTACACAGCTTGCATTTCACATAGCAAATATCATGTGCAAGTGTGTGAAAAAAGGACCACGCAGTGCAAGTCCTGGGAGCGCACGTTTTGACTTTTGGAAGACAACTGCTCCGAACAGGTGCCAAACTGGAGGCTACAGGCAACCGAGTCTGCAGCCTAACTCTCCCTCCTGTTTGTACCGTTGGGGCAATGTCTTCCTCTATCTTCCTTCTATCACTAACCATTTCTCTAGGCCTCTCCCAGCTTTCAACCAAAGTACTGGTTCTCACCCACAAAGCTCTCCACAGTGCAGCACCCCTCCTACATCTCCTCCCTCATTTCTATCTATCGGCCTAACCGACTGCTGCGCTCTGCAAACGACTTTCGACTAACCTCTGCACTAATACGTACCTCCCACTCCCGACTCCAAGACTTCTCCTGCTCTACGCCAATCCTCTGGAATGCCGTACCCCAAGAAATTAGGACTATCCACAATTTGCATGGTTTCAGGCGCTCCCTCAAAACACATTTGTTCAGAGCGGCCTATCACATTCACTAATCAAAGTCATTCTATGTATTCTGTGTAAGTGTGTGTGTGTCTCTAGCCCATTCACTATCTCCATCCCTCAGTCCCTTAAGATGGCTGGAACATCATTGTAAATGCACCATTGTATATAAACACCTATACTTTGTATCTCCCCCATCTCATTGTACATTGTAAGCTGTCACGAGCAGGGGCGACTTATTTAGCTTAAATTATTGTATTGTTAACGTTGTTACTTATGACTTGTGTTCTGAAACTGCTAAACTGTAAAGCGCTGCGGAATATGATGGCGCTATATAAATAAATATTATTATTATTCCTCTGAGCTGCTCCCACCACCTTCCTGTTCTTCATGCCATGTTGGGTCTTGGACCTCATCATCTCCACTTCCCTCTTCCAACACCTGCTGTTGGGTGGTCTGGCCAGCACCATGCTCAACAGAAACTGGCACCTGGGTCTCATCATCATCATCAGATGCGTTCTGCGGTGTGCTGACCATCGGCACTGTCTCACCCGCCTCTTCAGATTCAGAGAGACACAGCTGTTGCGCATCACTGCATACTCCCTCTTCACATTACAGAATGCTGCTTGGCTGGGCCCCTGTTTGCAAGCCAATAGATTCTGAGAACAGAAGCAGACACTCAGCTGGCTCCTGTACAGAACTCTCTGACTGCCTGGGCAATTTGCCAGGCGGTGAAGAGACAGATGGTTGCCCAACAGTGCTGTGGTCCTGAGAGGAGGTGGAAGCAATTGAAGTCGATGCATTGGCTGACATCCAAACAACAACGGCTTCAATTTGTTCTTCCCGCAGCAGGGGGGTACTCCGAGCTCCTACAAAAGTGCGCATAAAGGAACGCTCACGGCCCGGGGAAAACTGGTGGATGCTGTGTCACTGGGGGCCGCAGCAGCCACAGAATCCCCACGTCCTCTCCCTGAAGAAACTCCACGACCACGTGCCTTACTCCCTGCCTTCTTCATCTTGGTAGATTGATAAAGAAAGTCTGAAAAGTTATAAGGTCTAAGTGTGGTTATTCCGCAGAGACTGCAGTGAACACTGCACACAACTGTTCACTACCCAATGCGTCTCAGCAGGAAGGCAGTCTGTGCGTCAAAACAAAGGCACAAGCATACATCCATGTACCCTGTTTATACAGCTATATAAAAAAAATATGTAGTAGTGACGCACACTTTATTGAGGTACAGTATTACATCGCCATTCACCATCTGTGGCTATGCAGTGTCATCTATATATACCTTATCTATCTGTTGTCATGCTTCCAAGTCGACAGTCAGCCATAAATAGCAATTTTCACTATGCACTATGCACTTTTTAAAGGTTATGTTTGTTAATAAAAATGATTATTGCCACATATTATGAGTATTACATGATGGAAATTGTATAATTTTGTATAAAATATTTAGGGACATTATTCAGCAAATGGAACATTTTAGTAATATCACAGATAACTTGTAATGCTGATGATGTTTTGAAGTCAGACATTCATTGTCTATACAATAAAAATGGTGTACATACTGTTACTTATCCATCATTAATGGATTCAGATATGTACTTGTATGCTTTTATGTACAACCGTATAGCAAATTCCTTAACTAATTTATTTTGTGGTTTGCATTGCTGTTCAACATGTTAATGTATGTGTTTATGTTTGTCAATTCTTTATTTATCTAGATATTAGTTTAAATGAAATCATCATCTTATGGTAGTAAAGGTTATCTTTCTCTTGTTTGAAGTATAGACATTTAAAATTGACAGGTAACAAGGAAATTACTTGATCTAGTATTTAAACATCCTCCTTGACCCTGGGCTCCAACACCGCCAGTTGTTGCTCGGAAGTGCTGTTAGCACAGTCAACACTTGCTCCTGTGTTACTGGGGTTCAGTAACGTCAGCTGGTCCTCGGTTGTGCCATTGGCTCTTTTCCTTCTGCTGCCCCTCCGGGTTCCAGCACAGTCAGCTGGTCCTCGTTACTTGCATTGGCTCTTGTACCTTCTGCTACCCGTCCGGGTTCCAGTACCGTCAACTGGTTCTCCGCAGTGCCTTTGGCCTAGGTGCCTCCATCTCGGTATCCGAGTTCCAGCAACGTCTGCTGGTCCTTGGTAGTGCTTTGGAGCACAGGTACCTCCTGCTTAGTAACCGTGTCCCAGTAACGTCAGCTGGTCCTCGGTTATGCCATTGGCTCTTTTCCTTCTGCTGCCCCTCCGGGTTCCAGCACAGTCAGCTGGTCCTCGTTACTTGCATTGGCTCTTGTACCTTCTGCTACCCGTCCGGGTTCCAGTACCGTCAACTGGTTCTCCGCAGTGCCTTTGGCCTAGGTGCCTCCATCTCGGTATCCGAGTTCCAGCAACGTCTGCTGGTCCTTGGTAGTGCTTTGGAGCACAGGTACCTCCTGCTTAGTAACCGTGTCCCAGTAACATCAGCTGGTACAAGATTGTGCTACAAATACAAGATACGGAACAAGAGACACAAGAACAATAAGCAGAAGATCTAAAAGCAGAAGAACATGAAGTATAAGACCAAAATGAAGAGCAAAATATATGCTCTAAATTCTAAGCAGAAGAAGACTAAGCAGTGTATGGGGGTGAGTCCGTTCCTCCTCGTGGTGCCCTGGAAAATGCCTGCTGCTGCAGGCTAAACTGAACACGGACAAATACTGTTGTAATTTAAATCTTTTGTGACAGCAAGAACGGAAGGATGAAAAATTCATACTTTGACAGATTACAAGTACAGGATTCTCTGTCACAAATAAGAATATGATGAAGAAGATGAAGCAGAATATGAATAAGAATAATAGTTTAATAAGAAGAATATGAGTAATGTTAACAAAGATGAATAGCAAGAAGTTTAAGAAGAAGATAAAGAAGGTGAAGATGAAGAATAATTTGATGAAAAAGATGATGCTGCAGAAGATTATGAAGGAGAAAGTGTGTGAAAAGTTAAAAAGGTGAAGATGAAGAGCATGGAAGTTGTGTAATATACATATTTGCCAAAATATAAAAAACGTTAACATTGTCAATTTCTTCGTCAATCCGAACATCTTTAAAAAAAAAATATTTATGCTATTCCATTTGATTGGGTTAAACATCTATGCCTTTAATGTCTCCTCAACCTTCCCCAATACATTCTACATTACTCTTTCTTGTTTTCCTTCATGTACAATTAACCAACAAGGCAAGAATGGGTTTTTTTTTATTTCGATATTTTGTTCCCATAGACTTACATGGGACTTCCGGTATCGGTATCGGGTATCGCCGATATTTTAGTGATATCGGCGATACCATTCCGATTCCGATACTTTAGGATATCGGAAAGTATCGCTCAACTCTACTCAGGAGACATCCACCGCCTCATCAGGAGCATGCCCAGGTATTGTAGGGAGGTCATACAGGCACAGGGAGGTCATACAGGCAACTCTCCACACACACTACTGAGCACAAAATTAAAGTGGAATGTAATGTCCTTAAAACAAGTCAATGTTTTAAGGACATTACATTCCACTTTAATTTTGTGGGTGACTCCAAATCCAGACCTCCATTGTTTAATAAATTCGATTTCCATTGATGATTTTTGTGTGATTTTGTTGTCAGAACATTCAACTTTGTACAGAACAAAGTATTCATTGAGAATATTTCATTCATTCAGATCTAGGATGTGTTATTTGAGTGTTCCTTTATTTTTTTGAGCAGTGTAGTTAGTGATATTAATGCCACACCGATCACTAATAAAAAGCCCTGTACGAAGACATTCCACCATCATACAGTGACCATTTAATGATAATAGCAGTTTTACACCAGGGCTCTGCAGACCATATTATTATTATTATTATTATTATACATTTTTATAGCGCCATTTATTCCATGGAGCTTTACATGTGAAGAGGGGCAAGTATAGACAAGTACAATAAACGTGAGCAATACAAGGCACACACAAGTACAGAAGGAGAGAGGACCCTGCCGCAAGGGCTGACAGTCTACAAGGATGGGTGAGGATACACTAGGAGAGGGTAGTGTGTGTACTGTACAGATTCTCACCAGTGATGCTCATTGATTGCTGTCATATCATTTTCCTCTCTTTTCCATTTTGCCAAGAGCGCCATTACCTCTTCTTCCATCCATAACTCTGCAAAATATAACAAAGAAACATCTTTGCTTCTAATGCATTTTCAGCCGCCTCTTCACATTCCCCCTACCTCTACACAAACCAGTTAGTGAAAAATCCAGTGCCATAGATAGTAATAATGCCCCTTCTGAGCCCTGCACAGTAATAGTACCCTCTATCACTACAAGTGGAATAACAGTGAAAAAGTATACATTAATGGTGGCTTTCATTATTTCTAAAGATCGAAAGTGAAAGAGGCTTTAAAACCCTGCAAGGAGTGTTGTAGTGATACATCCTGTTCTTTGTGTAAACTTTTACAGCCCCTATAAATTGCAGTAGATGTCACTTAACTCACTTATATAGCGCCACAGTAAAGATGTATATCTTTGTACCGTGTTAACCAGTAGATAGAAAAATATTTAGAGTTGAGAGTCCTCAGTGGTTGATACCTTTTAATTATTATTATTATTATTATTAATATTTATTTCTATAGCACCATTGATTCCATGGTGCTGTACATGAGAAGGGGTTACATACAAATTACAGGTATCACTTACAGTAAACAAACTAACAATGACAGACTGATACAGAGGGAGAGGACCCTGCCCTTTCGGGCTTACATTCTACAGGATTGTGAGGCAGGAGACAATAGGTCAGGGGGTTGCAGCAGTTCTGGTGTTGGTTGAGGCGATATCTCCGGTAGTGGTGAGGAGGTAGCAGGGTCATTGCAGGCTGTAGGCTTTCCTGAAGAGATGGGTTTTCAGGTTCCGTCTGAAGGATCTGAATGAGTTTGATTGTCGGATGTGTTGGGGCAAAGAATTCCAGAGGATGGGGGATATTCGGGAGAAGTCTTGGAGGCGGTTGGGTGAGGAGCGAATAAGTGTGGAGGAGAGAAGGATGTCTTGGGAGGATCGGAGATTACGTGAGGGAAGATATCGGGAGATTAGTTCAGAGATATATGGAGGAGACAGATTATAGATGGCCTTGTAGGTCAGTATTAGTAATTTGAACTGGATACGCTGAGGGAATGGGAGCCAGTGAAGAGATTTGCAGAGGGAGAAGCGGAGGAGTAGCGAGGAGAGAGGTGAATTAGTCGTGCAGCAGAGTTAAGGATGGACTGGAGAGGTGCGAGGGTGTTAGCAGGGAGGCCAGAGAAAAGGGTGTTGCAGTAGTCGAGGCGGGAGATGATGAGGGCGTGCACAATCATTTAGTAGATTGAGGGTTGAGGAAAGGACGGATTCTTGAAATATTTTTGAGCTGAAGGCGACAGGAGGTAGAAAGAGCTTGGATGTGCGGTTTGAAGGACAGGGCAGAGTCAAGGGTTACTCCGAGGCAGCGGACTTCTGGTACGGGGGAAAGCGTGATGTCGTTAATTGTGGTAGATAGGTCAGGTAAGGAAGATCTGTGGGATGGGGGAAAGATTATGAGTTCAGATTTGTCCACATTGAGTTTGAGGAATCGGGAGGAGAAGAAGGAGGATATGGCTGATAGACACTCCGGGATTCTGGATAGCAGAGAAGTGATGTCTGGGCCAGAGAGGTAGATCTGAGTGTCATCAGCGTAAAGGTGGTACTGGAATCCGTGGGACTTTATGAGTTGCCCCAGGCCAAGTGTATAGATTGAGAAGAGTAGGGGTCCTAGAACAGAGCCTTGGGGAACTCCAACAGAGAGAGGGTGGGACGAGGAGGTAGTGTGGGAGTGGGAGACGCTGAATGTGCGGTTGGAAAGGTATGAGGAGATCCAAGATAGGGCGAGGTCTTTGACGCCAAAGGAGGAAAGAATCTGTAGTAGAAGGCAGTGGTCTACTGTGTCAAAAGCAGAGGACAGGTCAAGAAGCAGGAGTATAGAGTATTGTCCGTTTGCTTTGGCTGTAAGTAGGTCATTAGTAATTTTGGTCAGGGCTGTCTCAGTGGAGTGATGGGGGCGGAAACCAGATTGTAGAGTGTCAAAGAGCAAGTTAGAAGAGAAGTGGTAGGAAAGCTCAGCGTGGACATGCAGCTCCAGGAGTTTGGAAGCGAATGGGAGCAGCGATATTGGGCGATAGCTGGACATAGCGGTTGGGTCGAGGGTTGGCTTTTTAAGGATAGGCGTGATTGTGGCATGCTTGAAAGCAGAAGGGAAGGTACCGGAAGTTAGTGATAGGTTGAAGAGGTGGGTTAGGGATGGAATAATAGTGGTGGTGAGGTTGGGGAGGAGGTGGGTTGGGATGGGGTCAAGTGCACAGGTTGTGAGGTGCGATTTGGAGAGAAGACAATTAAGCTCCCCTTCAGTTATATTGGAGAGGGAGGTTATGGGGTTAGGGCATTGGTCTGGTATACAAAGTGGTTGAGGTGGTTGAACAATGAAGACTTGCCTTGTTTGGTCGATCTTATTTTTGAAGTGTGTGGCAAAGTCCTCAGCAGAGATGAGGGAGGTAGGAGGGGGCAGTGGTGGGCGGAGGAGGGAGTTAAAAGTTTTGAATAACTGTTTGGGGTTGTAGGATAGGGAAGATACGAGGGTTGTGAAGTAGGCCTGTTTAGCAGAGGTGAGGGCAGATTTGAAAGAGAGTGTTGCTTGTTTGAATGCAGTGAAGTCGTCTTGCGAATTTGTTTTTTTCCAGCGCCGCTCTGTAATCCTGGACACTTGCCGGAGCTTTTTAGTGGTGTTATTGTGCCAGGGTACGTCGCACTCTGCCATGAACGAGAGGGGCGACCGTGTCAATAGCCAATGTGAGAGTGGCATTGTAGAAAGCAGTGGCACTGTCTGTATCGTGGAGTGAGGATATTGATGCCAGTGAAAGAATAGAGTCAGAGAGTGTGTGGATGTCTAGGTGTGCAAGGTGTCTGCGGGGGTGCACGTGTTGCTGGACATGGGTGACAGGAGAGGAGGACAGGGATGAGAAAGTGAGTAGATGGTGGTCGGATAGAGGGAGAGGGGAGGTGGTGAAGTTAGATAGAGAGCAGAGGCGGGTGAAGACCAAGTCTAATGTATGACCATCCGTGTGGGTGGCTGAGGAGGACCACTGAGTAAGTCCAAAGGATGAAGTAAGGGACAGAAGTTTGGAGGCTGCTGACTGAAGGGTATCAGTGGGGATGTTGAAGTCACCCATGATGATGGTGGGGATGTCAGTGGAGAGAAAGTGAAGAAGCCAGGTAGTGAATTGGTCGACGAAGGCAGTGGTCGGGCCTGGAGGTCGGTATATGACGGCCACTTGGAGGTTGGAGGGAGAGTAGATGCGGACAGAGTGGACTTCAAAGGAAGGGAGGATTAGGGAGGGAAGAGGTGGGATTGTGTTAAAGTTGCAGTTAGAGGAAAGGAGAACACCCACTCCTCCACCATGTCTGTTTCCAGGGCGAGGAGTGTGGGTGAATTGGAGGCCACCGTAACACAGCGCAGCAGGGGAGGCGGTGTCAGAGGGTGTCAGCCATGTTTCTGTGAGGGCGAGGAAAGCAAGATTGCGAGAGAGAAAGAGGTCATGAATCACATGAAGCTTATTGCAGATGGAGCGGGCATTCCAGAGTGCTCCAGAGAGAGGGAGCAGGGGGGTGGGTGTCAATGGCACAGGTTTTACGTTGGAAAGATTGCGGTAGTTCCTATTAGATAGGGAGCGGTAGGAAGGAGTACTAATGGTGAGTATGAACTGTGGAGGTCCAGGATTGGGAGATATGTCACCAGCAGTGAGGAGGAGCAGAGAAAGGGAGAGCATGTGGGAGAAGGAGAGAGGGAAGCTTGTTTTGTGTTTTATTAGGACAGATTTGAGGTTGAGGAGCAGGTCAGCAGAGGAGGATAGGTGGGGAGGAAGGAGGTAAGGGGAGATGATTATTTGATTAGAGGGTGCTGGGGTTTGGGGATAGCGAAGGAGAGAGAGGATTAAAGGAGCAAACACTGTGAAGGCATATGTAAACATGGTGAAAGAGTAAAGGTACTGCCACACTAAGCAATCCCGCTAGCGATCTCGTTAGCGTTGCATACTAATGAGATCGCTAGCGGGATCGTTTCTATATCGCTAAATGCGGCCACATTTAGCGATATAGTTAACGACGCTATCGCCGTTAGCGATCTTCTTAACGACTTTAGCGGTACAAAAGTACCGCTAAATCGCTAAGAAAAGGTGCCACACAGCGATAAGATACTTACCCAGCGGGAGCGCCGACGAGAAAATAGGGTCCGGAACGATTCCAGCGACGAGCGAGATCACAGCAGGAAGCTCGTCGCTGGAAGCTGCCGCACTGAACAATATCGCTAACGGGATCGCTAAATAGTGACGTTTTTTAGCGATCTCGTTAGCGATATTGTTTAGTGTGGCATACCCTTTAGATGGGTAATTAGAAAAGCCAGGTACAAGTAATTAGAAGTGCTTACTCAGCAGACATACCCAAAAGAGACATAGTGTGGGGTCCTGACTCCTGCCGTGACTAACTGCCGTTGAAATAACTGCAGCTTCTCTGTACTTTTGCTGCAGTGGTACTTCTGCTGCAGTTGCGTGCCTGACCCCACACGCGTGCCCCCCTTAGACTGCTACTGAATATATAGGACTGAGTAGAGGATCAGGGTGGGAGGAGTTATGGTAGCTGCTTTGGGATAAATTAGCAGCTGCCCAGCACACCAGGGGAGGATAGACAATCAAAGGCACAGGGCCTGGCTGCATCCATATGCTGGTAACACCTTGCACCTGATAGCATCTCTACTGGCCCCAGCCTGGCTATACAGCAGTAAGTATTGAATACAATGCAACAAATTAATTTAGCAAACATTCAGCAGCCACATTTAAAGGAAAAGTTGAATAGTAGTCAGATCCCAGCAAGCAGAGGTTGTAGAGATTGTACCATTTAAAGGAAAAGTTGAATAGTAGTCAGATCCCAGCAAGCAGAGGTTGTAGAGATTGTACCATTTAAAGGAAAAGTTGAATAGTAGTCAGATCCCAGCAAGCAGAGGTTGTAGAGATTGTACCATTTAAAGGAAAAGTTGAATAGTAGTCAGATCCCAGCAAGCAGAGGTTGTAGAGATTGTACCATTTAAAGGAAAAGTTGAATAGTAGTCAGATCCCAGCAAGCAGAGGTTGTAGAGATTGTACCATTTAAAGGAAAAGTTGAATAGTAGTCAGATCCCAGCAAGCAGAGGTTGTAGAGATTGTACCATTTAAAGGAAAAGTTGAATAGTAGTCAGATCCCAGCAAGCAGAGGTTGTAGAGATTGTACCATTTAAAGGAAAAGTTGAATAGTAGTCAGATCCCAGCAAGCAGAGGTTGTAGAGATTGTACCATTTAAAGGAAAAGTTGAATAGTAGTCAGATCCCAGCAAGCAGAGGTTGTAGAGATTGTACCATTTAAAGGAAAAGTTGAATAGTAGTCAGATCCCAGGAAGCAGAGGTTGTAGAGATTGTACCATTTAAAGGAAAAGTTGAATAGTAGTCAGATCCCAGCAAGCAGAGGTTGTAGAGATTGTACCATTTAAAGGAAAAGTTGAATAGTAGTCAGATCCCAGCAAGCAGAGGTTGTAGAGATTGTACCTGTGTGAGGAGAGGAGAGGAGATGGATGTTAATTGTCAGCCGTTGAAATAACTGCAGCTTCTCTGTACTTTTGCTGCAGTGGTACTTCTGCTGCAGGGAGATGACGCGTGCCAGACCCCACACGCGTTAATGGCTAACTGAAAAGATTGTAACAAATTGCAAGCTTTCCAGACTACTCAGGTCTCTTCATCAGGCTAAACTAATACAAAATCTGAAGAATCACATATTTATACACCACACAGCACAGAAAAAATGCAATAGATAAGACAAGTGACGTAAAGCAGAACTGTCATTATGGGAGATAGAGATGAACATAAATATTGGAACAGTTCATAGATAAGGAGTGTGAAAGTTTTATTGCCCTCTGGTAATGTTTTGTGATGTTTTCACAGGGTCTTTGGAGTAAATTCCTTAATTGATGTAAAACGTCATAAATCCGTGTGACAGGTTCATTCATTCATTCATTCATTCATTCATTCACAGGGTCTTTGGAGTAAATTCCTTAATTGATGTAAAACGTCATAAATCCGTGTGACAGGTTCATTCATTCAATGAACCTGTCACACGGATTTATGACGTTTTACATCAATTAAGGAATTTACTCCAAAGACCCTGTGAAAACATCACAAAACATTACCAGACCCCAATCAGAGGGCAATAAAACTTTCACACTCCTTATCTATGAACTGTTCCAATATTTATGTTCATCTCTATCTCCCATAATGACAGTTCTGCTTTACGTCACTTGTCTTATCTATTGCATTTTTTCTGTGCTGTGTGGTGTATAAATATGTGATTCTTCAGATTTTGTATTAGTCTTCGCCTGATGAAGAGACCTGAGTAGTCTGGAAAGCTTGCAATTTGTTACCATCTTTTCAGTTAGCCATTAAGGCTACTTTCACACATCAGGCTTTTTGAATCAGGCGCGGTCAGGCGTCGCGCCGGAGCGCCGGATGCGGCAATGAAATAAAAAACCTGATACGCCGGATGCCTGATCAGTTTATCGGATCAGGCAGAAAACCGGATCCGGCGCATCAGTTTCATCCGGTTTTTTGACGGATTCTGACGGATCCGTTTTCCAATCACGCCCCTTTCATTTCAAAATCTGATTGGCTATTGTAAATCCTATATATACAGTGTTCCTACAGAACATCTTTGACAGGTTGTAGAGGAGCATTTTTGAGAGAAGAGCAAGTGACTGATGAAGATGGAGGCGATTATTGGTAATATTTTCCGGAATCTTGTGGATTTCACAGCAGAGGCGAATCGCTTGTGTTTTATCGTTATGGAGAAGGAGAGAGGGATCGAGCAGCGCCTAAAGCGTCAGCGACAGCGCCGCCGTCGGATGTGGATACACCCCATCACGGCACAGCGACTAACCCGTGGAGTCTATTCAACACTCAATATGGAGTTAAGAGAGAATCCACATAAATTTTTTTCTTATCTTCGTATGAAGAAGGCAACCTTTGACATGTTGGTGGAGAGGATTGAAGACAAGATCAGGAGATGTGACACGTATTGCCGGTATTCGATTTCTCCGTCGGAGCGTCTCATGGTGACAATAAGGTAAGCTATTACTTTTGAATGTGTTTGCTTGCACACAGTTGTATTGTTGTTTCGTATTCTAGGACTAAAAGGCAACAGAAGGATTACTACCAGTGCAATAAAAAATGGTCAAAAACTTGTGTGTGCTTATTTCATTCAATTGCATATTTTTGTGTATCTTTGCGGGAAATGTTTAATACAATGTGGTTATTGTTATATTTTTTTTTTATTTCAAACTTTTATGCTATGTGGGTAGTGCCATGTTCTGTTTTTGCGTACTTTTAATAGTTTGTGGGTAGTGCCATCTTCTTTTTTTGCGTAATGAAATACAATGTGGCTATTGCTCTATTCTGTTTTGGCGTACTTTTAATAGTTGGTGGGTAGTGCTGTGTTCTTTTTAGGGATACTTGTAAATGTTGTCATTATTGTTTTATACTATGTGGGTAGTGATATATTCTGTCTTTTCACTTTTAAAATTTTTATACCTGAGATCTGAGCATTGATAGTGTATTTTTTTTTTTTTTTAGATTCCTTGCAAGTGGAGAATCACTCTCTTCACTCCATTTCCAATTTCGTTTGGGAATCTCAACCATATCGGGCATAATAAAGCACACATGCCGTGCACTCTGGGACTGTTTGGTCTCGGAATATATGCCTGAACTGACCACACAGCGGTGGATGGAAATAGCTGATAAATTCGAAAAGATATGCCAATTTCCAAATTGTCTTGGAGCGATAGATGGCAAACATGTCAGAATTGTGAAGCCATCAGGAAGTGGATCACAATATTTTAACTATAAAAAATATTTCTCCGTTGTGTTGATGGCCATCGCCGATGCCGAATATAGGTTCATTGCAGTTGACATAGGGTCATATGGTCGATCTAACGATTCTCAAGTATTCAAAATTTCAGCAATGGGCCGTCGACTGTATGGCAACACATTCAATTTCCCAGCCCCTAGGCCGCTGCCTCAAACCACAGGCCCACCTATGCCATATGTGTGTGTTGGTGATGAGGCTTTCCAGCTATCAGAACATTTACTGAAACCATATGCCAGCAGAGGACTGAACCATACCAAACGTATTTTCAATTACCGGCTCACTAGAGCCCGAAGAATGGTGGAGTGTACATTTGGAATACTTACTGCAAAGTGGAGGGTGCTAATGACAGCCATCAATTTGAAAACGGAAACTGTTGACGAAGTAATAAAAGCTTGTGTGGTACTCCACAATGTTGTGATCTCAAAAGAACAATTGACCATTGAGGACCACCATCAACAAACAAGTTTACATGATTACCATAATAATACTAATAGAAGTTCTGTTGCTGTTTCTAGGATGAGGGACAGATTTGCCCAGTACTTTATTTCAGCCGAAGGACAGGTAGACTGGCAGGATGACCGTGTGTGATCAATTGTTATGTTTGTACCTAAATGTAATGTTTCTGTCTTTACCATTGGTACTGTTATTAATGTTTAATACACATGTAACCTTACATAATCTGTAACATTATAAATAAATGAGAGACAAAAAATTGAATCAACCAATTCAAAATTTATTAAACCAATATTTTTAAACGTTTGTAAATGTTAAATTTCAAAATATCTTTGATAAAAATTTTTTTGTCATTCAAAGACTGTTTTTTTTTTTAGAAAAAACATTTGTACATAACATTATAACGATGTGTATTGTGTGGTGGACATACTATTGGAGGGGCTGCGGGACAATTCGACTGTGGGAGTGTGTAGAGAGGACTGTGATGCTGGTGGGGAAGGAACAGTAAGAGGTGAAGGGGTGGAAAGGGTTAAAGAATGGGAAGACAAGTTGGAGACTGATTCGGTGATGGGTGGTGGAGTGCAGGGTGGGGCAGGTACTGGAGGAGCAACTGACATGGTAGGGAATTGGTAGGGGGAAGGAGATTGGTAAGAGGTGGGAGTGGTACGGGGTAGGTTGTTGGTACGGGGTAGGTGGCTGGTACTGGGGAGGTTGTTGGTACTGAATAGGTGACAGGAGTTGTTGAGGGGACTGGAGTTGGTAATGTGGCTCAAGTTGGTGAGGTGGCTGAAGTTGGGAAGGTGGCTGAAGTTGGGAAGGTGGCTGAAGTTGGGAAGGTGGCTGAAGTTGGGAAGGTGGCTGGTACTGGGAAGGTGGCTGAAGTTGGGAAGGTTGCTGAAGTTGGGAAGGTGGCTGGTACTGGGAAGGTGGCTGAAGTTGGGAAGGTTGCTGAAGTTGGGAAGGTGGCTGGTACTGGGAAGGTGGCTGAAGTTGGGAAGGTTGCTGAAGTTGGGAAGGTTGCTGAAGTTGGGAAGGTGGCTGAAGTTGGGAAGGTGGCTGGTACTGGGAAGGTTGGTGATAGTGGGGAGGTTGCTGGAACTGTGGAGGTGGCTGATAATGAATAAGAGGGGGAGGAGGCACGCTCACTGTAGGGGGTGGAGGTGGAGGAACAACTGGGGTGGATGTAGGATGGGAGACAACCTGCACTAGAGCAGCATGGCACGTGTGCATCACAAACATCTGCTGGTCAGCAGATAGAGGATCTATGCGCTCCGCAACCGACCAAAAAAAACTGTGGTTCGGGGATCCTCTTACCTCAGAACGCACACTTTCCAGAAGTGTCTTCACCTCACCAACTAGTGAGGTTATCTGATTAACGCCTGCGGTAACTTGCTCAGATAGCAACTTAAGGCAGTTCTGGAAAGATGCGTTAATGTGTAATAACTCGGGCGCATAGTTACTTTCCTGACCCCTCTGCCGTTGCCGCCCAGTAGCCGCAGATGTACTAGAGGTGGCAGGGGCAGAAGGGTGGGGCAAAGGAAAATCTATCTGTTGACCAGCAGATTCATGTAATGCACTCGGCCACGCTGCTGCAGCGCTGGTTGAGGGGAAAGAGGGCTCACGTGTGGGTGCAGATGGGTCGGGGCGGTCAATCTGTCCCTCGGTGCCGGTCTCCTCAGGGATCGCCTCAGAAGGGCCCAACTCTGCGGGCGCCCGAGTGCTGCTCACCGTGCTGTGGAATAAAGAGAAAATATACAATTAATAAACTGTATTTAAATGGCCCTGGCTGTGAAAAAAAAATGTAGACATACATGTAATTTTTAATATTTACCTTCTGGTGACCATTGTTTCACGCAGGAACGCCAGAGCTCTTGCATACTTATATTTACTCTGGCGTCCTGAAGAACCACTCGGGGCCCGCATTTCTTTGTTGAACTCTTTCTTGAAGCGATCCCTGATAGACCGCCACCGCTTCACAATTCTCTCCCTGAAACGAGATAGCACAAATAGGTTATTATTTCATACATACATGTTTTCAAAACAGTCCTCATGTCAACCATGGGTCATGTTTTCAGTATTTACATAGTGTTGGACCTAAGGAAATCCAGAAAACATGACCTCTTGTGGTTCAAGAGGACTGGAGTTGTGGAAACACAGGTTTAAATCCAGCATCCCTACTGAACTGTATATACTTACGCATTTTAGTCTGTGACCGAGCTTCGAGGTCCTCCCAGTATCCAACAAGTAGGGAACAAACTTCATCCCAGAGCCGACGGGTCACTATCTGATCAGAATGGCGGCGGTCCCCCATGTTCCACAGCGGCTCCCGCTCTCTAATCAGATCTATCAATAGATCGATGTCGATCCCCTCCTCTCCGTCTGAGTCGGGAGCACGCTGTGAAGCCTTTAAAAAAAAATGTGAATAAAAAATTTTAATTAATAAAATTATTAAAAACATTTTTTTAAAACTAAAAAAAAAAAAAAAATTATACTTACAGATGGAAGACCGCCGCGTTCTTCATGTCGACTCTGGGAGGCACTGGTTTGACCTCTTGAAGCCACAGGTGCGGAAGACTGCCAAAAAAAAAAAAAAATATTAATTTTAATTTCCTTTTTTTTTTTTTTTTTTTAGGATGTGTTGTGTAGTGAGATGTTGTGTTGTAATGATGGATGCAGGAAACTTACGAATTGCGAGCCCACTCCGGGTATCTGTCCACCACGTCCTTCTTCTGGGAGCTCCTCTGGTTCAGATTCCTGTATTGAAAAAAAAAAAAAGGAAAATAATAAAAAAAATTCACCAAATGATTTTGGAAAAATATTTGGTTAAAAATTACCGTTAAACGCTGCCGATGAGTGAGAGGGCTCCCAGAAGAACTACTGTCCTGCCGCCTGTACTCCATTCCTATCAGAGATGGTCGTCTGATGTGCATTAAAGAGGAAAATAAAACAAAATAATAAATAGCCACAATCATGCTCCGTGCTGAAAGAAAAAAAATCTTGGTTTCAGTTATTTGGTATGTGATATTTACCGTCTCCTGGATGGCGCCTGCTCCTCTTCTTCCTCTGCCTCTGGTTGTGGTGGTGTCACAGACCGCGGCCTCCTATGCTGTACTCTGCAGTGTAACAAAAGTAACAAAAAGGAGAAAAAAAAATGGCTCAAAACAGGGACCGGTATGAAAGACAAAAGTTCTGTTTGCGGTTATTTGTTATGTGATATTTACCGTCTCCTGGATGGCGCCTGCTCCTCTTCTTCCTCTGCCTCTGGTTGTGGTGGTGGTGGTGTCACAGACCGCGGCCTCCTATGCTGTACTCTGCAGTGTAACAAAAGTAACAAAAAGGAGAAAAAAAAAATGGCTCAAAACAGGGACCGGTATGAAAGACAAAAGTTCTGTTTGCGGTTATTTGTTTTGAGATATTTACCGTCTAATTGATGGCGCCTGTTCTTCAGCCTCCTGTTGTGGTGGTGATGGTGTGGCTCTACGTGGCCTACGATGCTTTCCTCTGCATTTTTACCAAAACAAACAAAAATAATAAAAAAAATTTAAAACCATGTACCACTATGAAAGTCAAAAGTTCTGTTTGCGGTTATTGTGTTTGTTATATTTACCGTCTGCTAGATGTGGCCCGGTCACGCTGCTGTCCTCCATCTCTTCTATTTTGTGCAGATGCAGTCGCAGCCTGCTGCCTCTGATGTCCTCTGCTGTGGAAAAAATACAATTCAATTTAATACATGGACACAATCATCATATACATGATACATTGAGCTAATCAAAGCATGATTAATTAGGATATTTTCACTGCATAGCACAACCCTCATAGCATACAGAAATAACAACATAATAGAGAAAATAGGCAATACTGTATAGATAAATAACCATAATATAGAAGTATGTCAAAACAGTATATACCAAAACACAACTAGTATACATCAATTCAAAAAGGATATATCTTTTGGCACATTGTATACTACTGTGCCAACCTAGTATATATCAATACCCCAATTGTATACAAGTACCCCAAAACTCAATATTGCAAAACTAACATTTATTTAAGTACTAGCCACATACATTATAATACCCACATTGCATTAAACATTACCCACAAAGATACACAAAAATATGCAATTGAATGAAATAAGCACACACAATTTTTTGACCAATTTTTATTGCACTGCTGGTAGTAATCCCTATGTTAACTTTTATTACTAGAAAAAAAAAAATGCAGACAAGCAAGCTAATTTATGTATGCAAATAAATAACATAGCAGTACCATCAAATTCAGAAAGTATAAAAAACCAGAAAATAGAAAAACACACGTTTATTTAAGCAAAAGCCACATAGCATATAAGTAATGAAAATAATAATATAACAATACCCACATTGCATTAAATATTACCCACCAATATACACAAAAATATGCAATTAAATGAAATAAGTACACACAAGTTTTTGACCAATTTTTATTGCACTGCTGGTAGTAATCCCTATGTTGCCTTTAAAGTCCTAGAATAAAAATCAACAATACAACTGTGTGCAAGCAAGCTCATAAGTACGGCAAAATAAAAATTTGCACTACTCACAAATTATTCAAGTATATTAAAAACCATCATACAGCAATACCAACAATGTATTAAAGTACGCCAAACCAGAATAGAGCTATGCCAACAATGTATATAAAAAAAAAACCAAACCAGAAAAGAGCAATGCCAACAATGTATTGAAAAATAATCCAAAACAAACAAGACTAATATCCACATTGTATTGAACACAACCAATGCAAACACATAAAATACACGCTATAGTATCATGGGGTGATATTTACCCTCTGCCATTTTCTCCGGTCTCCTCCGCTCCCACATCTTGGTGGTCCCCAGAATCCATATTGATGCGGTTTGAAATGTGGAGACGTGGCTCTCTTGCTTGCTTCTGTGGCTCTCTTGCTTCTGTGGCTCTCAAGCTTCTTGTAATGCATGTGGCACAGTGTCCCACAGGTGTGGTCTATATATATGTTTGCTTCTGTCTAGACCCAATTAACATTCCCAGACAAAAAAACAGGATCAGGCCACCGGATCCGGTTGCTGACGGATGCGGCGCAATGCGGCGCTCATAGACTTTCATTGTACACAAACGCCGGAAGCGCCGGATCCGGCGCTTCCGGCTTTTTGGCCGGAGAAAAAAAACGTTACAAAATGCGTCTTTTCTAGACGCCGGAAACAAACCAGACACCGCATCCGGAGGACAGCGGACAGAACGCAGGTACATGCGGCGCAATCCGGCGCTATATCTTTTCAATGTTATACCCACCGGATCCGGCGTGTCCGTTCGCCGCATACGGTGTTCAAAAAAAAGGCCGGATGGCGCCTGATTCAAAAGCCTGATGTGTGAAAGAGGCCTAAAAGGTATCAACCACTGAGGACTCTCAACTCTAAATATTTTTATATAGCGTCATTAATTCCACAGCGCTTTACAGACATTATCATCACAGTCCCCATTGGGCTCACAATCTAGATTCCCTATCACTATGTCTTTGGAATGTGGAGGAAACCCACGCAAACATGGGGAGAACATACAAACTCCTTGCAGATGATGTCTTTGGTGGGATTTGAACCCAGTGTTGCAAAGCTGCAGTGCTAACCACTGAGCCATCATGCTGCTCTCCAAGTAATCTTTTCGAAGGTGAGAGATTGTCCCATAACAGAATCTAAAATATCTCAACAGAAGAACAACAAATGTGTCCTTTACTTCAGATAAGTGTTCATTGTGCCCAGATAAAAAAAAAAGTTGCCAATTTATTCATTAATTACCAGGATGAATAACAGAGGAACAGAACAAGGTAGAGATCTAAGAAATTCTGCTGCAGAACTGGTCCAGAGAGCTGATGATAGTTCTGAGCGTAGATGACCAATTCCCCCATTGTAAGAGGATAGAGAGTGGCAGATTTCTTGTGAAGTAGTGACAAAAATTTGGTCAGATGGAATATGGGTTTTCGGGTCCGGACTTGTTGCCCAAGGGATATGTACGGTACAGTGTCAGTACTGATCTACCCCGGAGCACATTCCACTTCCTGTTCCCACATGATCAGCGTGTGTACGATATATCAGGACATTTTTATTTTTTTTCAGGCTATTAGGCAAATGTTGTCTGCCCAGGGTTACTTTATGAAATTGCTATTTTTTTTTCATCCACACAGGCATGATCCAATCACTCATGTACCAAGCTGTTGTAATTCTGCAGTTCTTCTGCACACAGCAGGGGTATAACTTCCGGAGAAATCGCACAGAGATCACCAATATCTCTTGGTAGTTTAGGTCCAAAATTTGCCATAATAGACTGTAGGTAACATTTATTATTATTATTATTATTATTATTACGCATTTATATAGCGCCATTTATTCCATGGCGCTTTACATATGAAAAGGGAAAATATAGACAGGTACAATAAACGTGTGCTAGACAAGGGACACACAAGTACAGAAGGAGAGAGGATCCTGCCCGCGAGGGCTCACAGTCTACATTAGCTAATTTTTAGTAAAAATTGTATAAAATCAGGAACAGTCTGGAATATGCTAGAAGTGCAATAATCCTCAAAATCAGACAATGGGTATGAAGATAAAAGTCAGAGTTTCGCAGCGTTTAGTGGTTGCGTAGGTGTAGAAACGCTGACAGGCGCACAAGTTGTGGTGGCTCGGAGGTGGTAGGTGTGGAGTAGCGCCGGTGTAGCTGCGGTACAATGTGTTTGTAGGTGTAGTAGACGCAGGGCCGGCTCCAGGTTTTTATGGGCCCCGGGCGAAAGAGCCTCAGTGGGCCCCTTTAACACAGACCACGATTCATGATGCACAGATACGACAGAGAAATATGGGTATAGCACAATGCCCAATACTTCACTTCTTCCATTACATGACTGATATCTATTGTAAATTGTACAATAGCTCAAAAATCGCCAAATCCTCACAGCGCACAGTACAGACTGGACAGTACAGTCCTCCATACAATATTATGGGCACCACATAGTCTCTCCCTCATCACCCATATAATACCCCATGCAGGATGTCACCCCCCATCACCCATATAATGCTCCATACAGAATACTGGACCCAAAATAATGCTCCATACAGAATACTGGACTCAATATAATTCTCCATACAGGATACTGGTCCCCATATAATGCTCCATACAGGATACTGGTCCCCATATAATGCTCCATACAAAATATGGAGCTCTCCTCTGCACTGTGCTGCGTTCTGCACTGTTACGGCTCAGGAAAGGGCGCTGTGGAAAGACTCCCCATTATCATCATCATTGCCTCCCCATCATCATCATTGCCTCCCCATCATCATCATCACCTCCCCATCATCATCGCCTCCCCATTATCATCATTGCCTCCCCATTATCATCAATGCCTGCCCATCATCATCATTGACTCCCCATCATCATCATTGCCTCCCCATCATCATCATTGCCTCCCCATCATCATCATTGCCTCCCCATCATAATCATGGCCTCCCCATCATCATCATGGCATCCCCATCATCATCATGGCCTCCCCATCATCATCAATGCCTGCCCATCATCATCATTGCCTCCTCATTATCATCATTGCCTCCCCATCATCATCATTGCCTCTCCATTATCATCATTGCCTGCCTATCATCATCATCACCTCCCCAACATCATCAATGCCTGCCCACTATCATCAATGCCTGCCCATCATCATCGCCTCCCCATCATCATCATTGCCTCCCCATTATCATCAATGCCTGCCCATCATCATCATTGCCTCCTCATCATCATCATTGCCTCCCCATCATCATCATTGCCTCTCCATTATCATCAATGCCTGCCTATCATCATCATCGCCTCCCCATCATCATCAATGCCTGCCCACTATCATCAATGCCTGCCCATCATCATCATCGCCTCCCCATCATCATCATTGCCTCCCCATTATCATCAATGCCTGCCCATCATCATCATCGCCTCCCCATCATCATCATCGCCTCCCCAATATCATCATTGCCTCCCCATTATCATCAATGCCTCCCCATCATCATCATCACTGCCCTTCCCCCACCACCATCACACAGACAGCACCGCAGCACACAAGCACTCTCTCACATACACACACAAAGCACCGCACTACATACACACACACTGATACACACAGACACACAAACACACACACACATACACATCACATCTCACCTGTCCGGCGTCCGTGCGCTCTCTGCCACAGCCGGCCGCTGAATGATGACGTCATTCAGCGGCGCTGCTGTGAGAGGAAGCACAGGCGCCCCCTGGAGCCCGGAGCTGCGGCAGTGGAGGCACAGGGAGAAATAAGTATTGTGCCAGCTGCTGCCGGGGCCCTAAGCAAGCGGGGGGGGGGGCCAGTGGCGGCGCTGACACCGCTCTCCTCCGCTAACGGGCGCCGGGGTGCCCGACGGCGAGTGGGCCCCCCGCCTGCTCAGGGCCCAGGCACTTGCCCGGGTATGCCGGGTGCTGACGCGGGCCCTGAGTAGACGTATAGTGGCGGTGGAGCATCAAGATTGATGTTGCAAGAAGTCGCGGCTGTGGAACAGAAAAGTTAATAAAGTAGTAATGATGGGAAAATGTTATGTTCATGGGAACTGTATAAATCCCTTTAGAGGCCGCTAGAATTTTACCATTTAAAAGGAATCTGTCAGCATGTTTTTGCTATGTAATCTGAGAGCAGTATGATGTAGAGGCAGAGACCGTGATTCCAGTGATATGTCAATCCTTAATTGGTTCTACAGGCTTTTTATTTAAAACGGTTTTCTTCCGCTGCAGATCTAGCAGATCGGTCACAGTTACCCAACTGTTAGAGCTTAGGCACATTTTGGAGAGTTTTTTGATGTTGCAGATTTTCTGCACCATTTCTCTACCCTCTAACTAAAATATGTTACTTTCATTTCTTTGAAACTACGCAGTGTAAAAACCTCACCAAAAACACATCGTGGGAATGTAGCATAACATCTCCAAGATTTTTCCAGAACACTTGGGCTGCTTTTAAAATGCAGTCATCATGTGAAGCTTTCCTGATGAAAAGGTCAGTCCGACCCTGAAACACATCGACTTTTTATTAAATAAGGCTGCGTTCCCACAATGATTTTTTTTATACGTTGCGTATTTTCTAAAAAATGCAATTAACCTATTTTACTTAATGGGTGCAGAAAATCTGCAACATCAAAAACTCATTGTGTGAATGTAGCATAAAGTAGAGAAAGCGATTGTAACATCACACAGTGCAGTCCCAGAGTGACTGCAGACTTATCAATTCGGGCTGGACAGCCCCTTTAATGAGTCCATAATTCAGCAGCACATATGAAGTAGGTGGTTTTAATATTGTGGCTGCTGGTGTACATCAATCTCTATAATAAATAATGTTTGTGTCGTACAGAAGCATAGACAGAAAACCGAGTCTCGTTCTGTCACTTAGCAGCATGTTAA
>JARQOD010000009.1:20274021-20321377 GCA_033576555.1 Oophaga sylvatica | reverse complement strand
TTATCTTGCCTGTTTAAATTTTTACAGTAAAACTTTTTTCTTTTGTATATTAGAGATCACCAATGCACTTGATTCTCCTAATTTGTGCAGCACTCAAAATAGGAGCTGCTAATCAAATGGTTTACACCTCCGGCTCCCAGTTGCAGTTCTATTAGTATCTAACAGTAATGTCTTTTTCTACCATTCATCTAAAAGCACATGGGGCCAATTTACTTACGGTAAGCTGTCTAACTTTAAGGCTAAGTGCACACGTCAGGAATGTTTGCAGAATTTTCCTGAGCAAAAACGGACTTTTTCCGCGGTAAAAAACCGTGTTTTTTGCGTTTTTTGGTGCGTTTTTTGCACGGATTTTGCACGTTTTTACCGCAATTTTTTCCTGAACTTTCTAGGGCAATAATATAGCGGGAAAAATGCTAGAATTTCGCAAAATTAATAAACATGTTGGTTCTTTTTCCGAGATGTGTTTTTTTTTCGCGGAAAAAAAACGCACCATGTGCACAAAAATTGCGGAATTCATTCTAAATGATAGGATGCTTAAATCATGCATTTTTGACGTGTTTTTTTCCTGCGAAAAAAACGCAAATAATCCTGAACGTGTGCACTTAGCCTTAGACAGTGCAAACTGAAGGTGTACTTACAATGCATGATCACAGTCATGAAACAACTGATGAGCAGCTACATTTAAGCAGCAGTCACTTAAAGGAGTTTCCACTATTCGGGCAATCCCTTCTCAATCACTATGTTTTCCCCATTGTAGCTGTTAATATTTTATTAGGGGGTAAACAGTGAATGAGAAGAGTTGTCACAGTAGTGGACAATTCCTTTAAGAGCATGCTTAAACAGGCCGACTGCACTCATCACGACGCATCCCACAATTGGTCGTTAATACGCATTGGTGAGGCATAGAGTGGTTCTGATCATTGTTTCTGCAGAGGATAGTGCACTGCAGAAAACAATGATTTTTTTTTAAACAACGTAAGGCCGGGGTCAGACATGCGAGAAACTCGCACAAGTCTCGCATGTCTATACCCGGCACTTCCACCGGCACTCGGGACCGGAGAGTGCGGCTGCATAGAAATACATGCAGCTGCATGCTCCTATCTGAGTGCTGGCGGCAGTGCCAGGTATTGACATGCGAGACTTGTGCGAGTTTCTCCCATGTCTGACCCCGGCCTAAAAGTGAGTCTTTCAACATAGAAGAATGACTGTTCAAAGCAAGCCCGGGAAATTGGTGCATCCACGGTGGCCAAATATTTAAGTGCAACTTACCACCTACTTTGTTTCTCCTTTATCTCGACCTTCCTTTTCTTCGATTGAGTGTTCTGGTTTTGTAGAACTGGAGGTAAATGGAAAGCAGGTGAGAAGGTGCACTGAAATGTTTGTCTTCCCTCCCTCCCTGTCTTCCTCCCTAGCTGTGTGATCAGTAACCCCTCTCTTCTTCCTCATTCTGTGTATGTCAGTCATATTCTGAAGCTCACGTTTTTGAATCTCCAATTCAAAATAGTCTTTTTTACCTATTGTAAGTGTGCAAAGCTACAAGAATTCAGCTTAAAAATAAACCATCTTCTAGAATCTTCATATGTGCCTCTACAGTCCAGTTAAGCTATCTGACAAAATCTCTTTGTGTGAGTACTAGCACATAGAGATATCCTAGAAACGGAGTCTCAAGTGCCCTAAGCTCGCAGCCTAGTTGTGGAGTCAGAATAATGGGGATTGTGTGGGCAAAAGATTTGTGCCCTGCGTGATCAACAAAAAAGAAGTACGGTTGCATATGAGCAAATTAAATATTTACAAAGCCCCTAGGTCAGATGGCATTCATCCATGGATACTCAGGGAGCTGAACTCTGTAAATGACAGACTGATGTATCATCTTAGACTCTCTTGTAACAGGGTCGGTGCCACAAGATTGGAGGATGGCTGATGTGGTACTGATATTTAAGAAAGGTAAGAAGGTGGATGCAGTAAACTACCGTCCAGTAAGTCTGACATCGTTGGTGTCCAAAGTTAGAGATATATATTGCAAAGAATAATATAATCACTGAGAAACCGGCATGGAGTCATGAAAGATAAGTCGTGTCTAACCAACATGTTGGGTTTCTAAGAGGAAGTAATCTAAACCTAGATGATTGTCATGTAGCTGATATGATTTATCTGGACTTTGCAAAGGCTTTTAATACTGTACCACATAACAGCCTTAGGGATGTTTCAAGATGTCCGTGTTAATAGGTTTGATGTCGGATCGCAATGCACAGGTGGGCCGCACATCTCCTGACCTGAGCGCGATAGCTTCATATATTCCCTAGCCACACGCAGACCTGAATGCTGACACACCTGCTCTCAATCAAGAAATCACTTAAATAAAGTGAAGCAGAACAAAAGTGCCTCAAAAGCTAGACAAAGCTTTGGGACTCCAGCAAACAACAGTGCGAGCCATTATCCACAAATGGCAAAAACATGGAACAGTGGTGAACTTTCCCAGGAGTTGGAGAATGACCAAAATTACCCCAAAAGCGCAGCAACAACTCATCCAAGAGGTCACAAAAGAACCCACAACAACAACATCCAAAGAACTGCAGGCCTCACTTGCTTCAGTTAGGATCAGTGTTCATGACTCCACCATAAGAAAGAGACTGGGCAAAAATGGCGGGCATGGCAGAGTTCCAAAACAAAAACCATTGCTGAGCAATAAGAACATAAAGGCTCGTCTCAGTTTTGCCAGAAAACATCTTCATGATCCCCAAGACTTTTGGGAAAATACTCTGTGGACTGACAAGACAAAAGTTGAACTATTTGGAAGGTGTATGTCTAATTACATCTCGCATAGAGGTAACACAGCATTTCAGAAATAGAACATCATACCAACAGTAAAATAAATATGGTGGTAGTAGTGTGATGGTCTGGGGCTTTTTGGCTGTTTCAGGACCTGGAAAACTTGCTGTGGTAAATGGAACTATGAATTCTGCTGTCTACCAAAAAATCCTGAAGGGGAATGTCTGGCCATCTGTTCGTGACCTCAAGCTGAAGCTCTCATGGGATATGCAGTAGGACAACAATCCAAAACACACCAGCAAGTTCACTTCTGAATGGCTTAAGAAAAATAAAAATTAAGACTAGTCAAAGTCCTGACCTTAATCCGATTGAGATGCTGTGGCATGACCTTAAAAAGGCGGTTCATGCTCGGAAACCCTCCAATGTGGCTGAATTACAACAATTCTGCAGCAAAGATGAGTGGGCCAAAATTTCTCCAAGCGTTGTAAAAGACTTATTGTAAGTTATCGCAAACACTTGATTGCACTTGTTGCTGCTAAGGGTGGCCCAATCAGGTATTAGGTTTAGGGTCAATCACTTTTTCATACAGAGCCTGTAGGTTTGGATTTCTTTTTCCCTTAATAATAAAGACCTTCATGTAAAACTGCATGTTGTGCTTACTTGTGTTATCTTATATATAATATATAAATTTGTTAGGTGATCTGAAACATTTAAGTATGACAAACATGCAAAAGATAGGAAATCAGGAAGGGGCCAAACACTTTTTCACATAACTGTATATTAAATGGAAATATACTTGTGACTACAGAACAGGACAAGGATTTGGGTATTCTGGTTACAAGTAAGCTGAGCAGCGGTACAGCTGCAAAAGCAAAATACATTTTAAAGTGTATAAAGAAAAAAAAAGAAATCCCAAAGTATTGTTACCCCTCTATTTATCACTTTAAGATGTGCTTAAACATTGGATCCAATTTCGGGCTCCACATTTTAAAAAGGATATTCGGAAGTTAGTCAGATCTAGCGATAGAATCATAACATATAGATGGCTTTGAGAAGCACCCTATTTAACCCCATCGGTACTCCAGCACTATGATCAGGGCGCTAAAGGGGAAGGTTTTCATGGCAACTGGAGGTTAAATAATGCTCTCTGGGTCTGTCAAGTAAGATGGCCTGTTAGACCCTGAAACAAGCATGGTATAAAAGACCTATTGTCAGTGTTACTATCACAGGTTTACGACGACAGAGAGGAGCCAGAAGACCGCAGAGTCTGATTTCTCCTACTACTGCACTTATTAGAAGAACTTCACCTTAATATTAAATGGTGCAGGTTTCTTTTAGCAGTGCAGAGGTTAATCTGCTCAGTTGAGACCTCTTGGAAGCTTTCCTGCATTAAGGCTCTCAGCTGTTCACTGTTGGTGTGTAGCCCTGGTGTTAGGCACACGCAGTACCCTGGAGAGTGTGTGGCGAGACAGCAGTTTAATGCTAAATACCCATTCACTCAACATACACTAGACACACCCTTAGGGTAGTGTAGTTACTATTGAGGGAGTGGTCAGGGTGTATGTTTGTTGAGTGATTTCCTGTTCAGTTCCTGTCTTCGGACGGAGCAGACGTCTGGAGTTTAGCTGGAGGGAGGAAGCAGTCCAGCCTGCTCATCATCAGTTCAGAACGTGGAGGCTGGTACAGGTGGTCTAATTCACCTTAGCCTAGTCAGAGCTGTACCTCATCAGAATACATCGGAAGAAAGAAGAAGCTTAGTGCAGAAAGACTTCAGTCACCTGTCTCCAGGACAGTGAAAGGTTCAGAGACGTGCTCCTGCCTAGTGATAACTGAGCATCTGTAACTAACTTTGAAGGAAGTGAATGAAGGAAGTGACTACCCGACTTTATGCTAGTGTGAGTGCTTATGCTACCAGCGAGGACAAGGCGAAAGGCACAGTGGAAAGTTTATTGGAAAAGTGCGTTCGGATTGAAGAAGTCCTGCACATTGCAACCGGTCACTGGGGACCGAAGGATCACTATTAGCTTCAAGCATAGTGGTAAGAAAACCAGGGATTTACCGGACCTTAGGTCGCGGCAAACAGCCCCTTATAGTCAGTACGTAACTGGGGTCAGGGGGAGTGAAGACTTTGAGCCTGATCAGCAATATAGGAATTCAGCTCTCTCGCAGGAAGGCTCCTAACACAAAACTGACTGGGCAGTACAGCTATGGATTAGCTGGAGTTATTGAGGGAACTACGCTTCAGGCTGGTTGTACTCATTGTGTTGAAAGTAAAGGAGGCCCCTAACTTGTCCAGCTGCTGTCTCAAGATACACTCTCCTTGGATCAGCCTCCCTGGGACCTGCCTGAACATCTTACAAGTAAAGGTATGGAAAGACGCTGACCGTGTGAGACTGTGTTATTTATCTGCACTCGACTTCACTATCTTCATAGACTTTGAGGGACCAGTCCCACCTGTAGGGGACCCGACATCTAGCTGCCTCACCATCCCCTCAGAGATCTACAGCAGCGCTGGTACAAATTACCAGAGACTACAGGTGGCGTCACGAACTGTATATAAATCTATCCCCTGTAAATATATCCCTAACATACGCCAGACCGCCAGGGCCACAGACCGAGCCACCGCTACCTGTGACAAACCCCATAGACTTCCATGGGCTCGGCTCTGAGTACCCCATTGCCCTGGTAACCCACAATTGTGGTGGCGGGTCGACACAAATTGGCGTCACGAACAGGATGCGAAACTCGCAAAATTGCGAGCCCTGTGTGCCTAAGGAATTGTTTTTGTGAAAAAGGACTGTTTGCACTTTTGGCGCCAAAATCGCCATTTTTGTCGCCATATTCGCGCCCTCAGGCGCTGGAGAAGAAGGTGGGCGTACCTTCGTGGGCGTCTACCCCCCTGTGGCGCGAAGAAAATGCCTGCCCTCTCAAAGTGCTATTACAATATGCGATCCTGCCCTACAGCAAAGGAGGTCCGCCTCCTCTTCACCTTCCCTGCGAGGAGGAGGAGACGCAAACCCCACCTCCACGGAAGAGACCGGATGTCTCTGGAGGAAGAAGAAAGAATCTTCTGGAACATCATGGAAGCAGGACGTGTGCAGCCGAGCAGGGAAGCGGAGGAAGGCAGGCCCCGTGCCCCAGCCAAGCTGCCACCAGCACCGGAGTTATCCGTGGTCCTGCACCTGCAGCAGGCGTTGCTAGAAACAAAAGAAGAAAATGCACGCCTGAAGAAGATGGTCCAGTACCAACCTGGCTTTGAAGAGATCGAGAGACGCCGGCGTACCCTGGAGCAGCGGAGGCTGTGGGACACGGTGATCTCTCCCCTCAACGACCCCCCACGATTCCAGTTACCGAAGATTCTGCTGCCCAAGGCGAAGGAGCAACCGGAGGCTGCCCCCGAAAGTACCAATCCTGATCCCACCGGTGAAGCGGTGGAGGCGAAGGAGGTTGAGGAGGTATCGCCAGTTCCGGAACGCCCGCCCGGCCAGGAGGCCGCAGCAGATGATCGGTCCCCGGCAGGGACACCGGAGGGGTCCTGTCCGTCACTACCAGACGTGGACTGGGACGAGATGGCGCGCCTGGATGACTGTCATGGGTGCATCGCCACGAAGATCGTCGCGATTGCACATTCTGACTTCTCACAGCTGAGCTTCTGTTTCTTTGTTTTTTGGTGATGTGAGAGTTAATTTTTCCTAGCTCTTTGCTAAGGCTAGGTGCAGCCTCGCCCGGCTGCTTTTGTTTATGTTCTAATTAGTTTCCTTTATATTTCTGCCAGTCTGGGTGTTAGACGCCGGTGAAAGCATTCATGTAGTTCAGCAGACTGGATCGGTTCTGAGAATATTTAAGCTAAGAGTTCATTAGGTGTTTTTACTCTTATAGCTTATAGTTAAATCTCTGAGACCTTAGGTGTTCCTACTGTGTGTGAGTGTTGTATGTAAGACTTTATTTACTTTATTCCTTCTCTTTCTTGTATGTCTTTCTGTTCATTATCCGTTACCTGTTCATTCCCTTTGGTGGTATTCAGGGTCCTTCTTAGGACTAGAATACAGTTGGCAGGGATTGATAGGAGACAGGGTTTACGCTGGTGGCCTGGACCTCTGTACCTTTAACAGTACCTCCAGGTTGAGGGATTAGTTAGGACCCCAGTTCAGGGTCAGCTTAGACCCCGGTCACCCTCTAGCCGGAGACAGCGTATAACGGATTCCGTTTTGACCCAGTGGACATTCTGTCAGGTAAATCCATGTTATAATATATCTATGCGCATGTTATATAGTATGTTGCCCTTTTTGATATAGATTACAGACATCTCATATATATATCTGCTATACAGCGTGACATTTTCACCGGCCATACTAAAGATTCTCCCCAGCTGTCATGGATCCAGTAGCCCAGCTGGCCCGGCAGTTGCAGGGGTTGTCCATGGAATTTGCAGACATTAAGTCCAAGGTTTTGTCCCTCCCAGAGCAAGCCAGATCTGAACCTAAGGTTGCTCTCCCGGACAGGTTCACTGGTGGGCGGGACAAATTTTTTACTTTCCGGGAGGCATGTAAATTGTACTTTCGGCTGCGGCCTCGGTCATCTGGGAGTGAAGAGCAGAGGGTGGGAATTGTTATCTCGCTCTTACAAGGGGACCCTCAATCTTGGGCGTTCTCTATTCCTCCAGGCTCCCCAGATCTCCAGTCAGTGGATCGATTTTTTACTGCCCTGGGTCTGGTATATGATGATCCGGATCGAGTTTCCCTTGCTGAAACAAAGTTACGTAAAATACGGCAAGGAAATCGTCCAGCGGAGGAATATTCTTCTGAGTTCCGTAGATGGGCAACAGATACTCAGTGGAATGACCCAGCTCTTAGGAGCCAGTTTTGTCAAGGGTTGTCTGACAAATTAAAAGATGTGTTGGCTCAGTATGATTCTCCTCCATCACTGGAGGCTGCTATGGCCCTCGCTATTCGCATTGATAGACGACTTCGGGGAAGACGCGAGGTAACTCCGCCCCCCATGATGACTCCACCTACTACTAAAGTCCCTTATACTGAGGTTCCCCTGGTCTGTTCTGAGGAACCCATGCAGTTGGGAGGGACATCATTTTGTAGGAGGGAATCGGCGGTGCGCCGCAAGACTAGAAGGTGTTTCTTTTGCGGGAGAGAGGGACATTTTGTTGGGGGTTGTCCATCCCGGACCTCTTTGACCCAAGGAGTTAACCTGGGAGTCTGTATTTCGTCCCCAAATCCCTCTCAGTTTATCGTGCCTGCGGAGGTGGTGATTGGTACTAGAACTGAGAGGATTTCTGTTTTTCTTGATAGTGGGTCCGGGCTAATCTTGTGGACGCTCGGTTTGCCCAGGTGCATGGTATGCAACTGAGTGTATTGGCCAAACCGGTCCCTATACTCTCTATTGATTCTAGACCTCTTGGTCAAGGTAGCTTGGTTCAAGCTGTTCATAACATAGATCTTCGAGTAGGGGCAATACATAAAGAGCAATTGTCTTGTTATGTGTTGGAGGGTCTACCTACTCCTATTGTGTTGGGACTTCCTTGGTTGGCTAAACATAACCCAGTGATTGATTGGCAATCCAGAAAGATTAGCCAGTGGGGTGAATTTTGCAAGAATAACTGCATGAGCACGGTCATCGGTGCGGTTGTACCTAGGACTTTGCCTCCTTTTCTGGAGGACTTTGGGGAGATGTTCTCAGAGGAGGGGTGTAAAGAGTTACCTCCTCATCGCGCATATGACTGCTCAATAAAGTTGCTTCCTGATGCCTTATCTCGTACTTTCCCAGGGACCGGGAGGATGGATGATCCGGTTCCTATTCCTCAGGAGGGAGTTGTAGTGTCAGCTGTATGCTCTGAGCTTGAGGGGGAGGTATTGGGGGCTCAGGGGGACGCCCCTGTGGACTTCCAGGGAGACTGATAGTTCCAGATCAGTTAAGACTGAAGGTTACGGAGAACCGTTACAAACGGATGGCTGATAGGAGGAGAGTTTCTGGTCGAGATCTGAAGGTGAATGATCTGGTGTGGTTGTCTACCAGGAATATTAAACTTAAAGTTTCCTCCTGGAGGTTGGGTCCCAGATTCATCGGGCCGTACAGGATCAGCTCCATAATTAATCCTGTGGCATTTCGTCTGGACCTCCCTCCTACGTTTAAAATTCATAATGTGTTTCACAAGTCATTACTTAAAAAGTATGTGGCACCAGTCATACCGTCACCTCTACCTCCTTCAGTGGTGGTCAATGATAACGTGGACGGACCTTTCACACAACTCACCCGGACAGACCTGGTCATGAGGGTCCGGAGGCCCCTCGTAGAAGGGGGGGTACTGTCATGGGTGCATCGCCACGAAGATCGTCGCGATTGCACATTCTGACTTCTCACAGCTGAGCTTCTGTTTCTTTGTTTTTTGGTGATGTGAGAGTTAATTTTTCCTAGCTCTTTGCTAAGGCTAGGTGCAGCCTCGCCCGGCTGCTTTTGTTTATGTTCTAATTAGTTTCCTTTATATTTCTGCCAGTCTGGGTGTTAGACGCCGGTGAAAGCATTCATGTAGTTCAGCAGACTGGATCGGTTCTGAGAATATTTAAGCTAAGAGTTCATTAGGTGTTTTTACTCTTATAGCTTATAGTTAAATCTCTGAGACCTTAGGTGTTCCTACTGTGTGTGAGTGTTGTATGTAAGACTTTATTTACTTTATTCCTTCTCTTTCTTGTATGTCTTTCTGTTCATTATCCGTTACCTGTTCATTCCCTTTGGTGGTATTCAGGGTCCTTCTTAGGACTAGAATACAGTTGGCAGGGATTGATAGGAGACAGGGTTTACGCTGGTGGCCTGGACCTCTGTACCTTTAACAGTACCTCCAGGTTGAGGGATTAGTTAGGACCCCAGTTCAGGGTCAGCTTAGACCCCGGTCACCCTCTAGCCGGAGACAGCGTATAACGGATTCCGTTTTGACCCAGTGGACATTCTGTCAGGTAAATCCATGTTATAATATATCTATGCGCATGTTATATAGTATGTTGCCCTTTTTGATATAGATTACAGACATCTCATATATATATCTGCTATACAGCGTGACAATGACGTCGCCTACACCGCCCAGTGGGAATATGAGTGGCAGCGTCGTGAGGAGAAGCAGAAACGCCACAGGAGGAAGAGCGGAAGCTCAGCGGAACCGTCAGCGACAACATGCAGAGCTGATCGCGGACAAAGAGAGTGTCGGAGAGAGAAAGGTACCCTGAGGGAACCGCGGCGGCAGGGGGTGTGACTGAGTTCCAGCTCCGGAAGGGCTGGGGCTTCATCCGTGAACCGGGCCTCTACCCAGGGGTCTTTGTCAGCAGGCGTGACGTAGAATCCCACCTGCCACAAGGCCATCCCGGGAGGGACTTAGTAAATGGAGACATTGTCACGTACACACGGCATTGGGGAATGAAGGGATGGTATGCCCTTAACGTCACCATCGTCCGTGACCCCGTCCCAGACGCAGGTAACGTCACCACTACCGCAGCGTCCCCGTCTCCAGCTCAAGCAGTATCCGGCCGTGCCCCAGCATCGCCCCTGCAAGTTCATCGCAAATTAAAGCAATTTCTACATCGCAACTAGCGACCCAGTCTCAATCGCAATCCATGACACGGTCCATATCGTTAACTGTGATTGAAACGCAATCGGTGTCACGTGAGGAGAATGTACCCGTTGCGCCCCTAGAGGTTCGCACGAGAACTGTGGCGACCCAGACCCTAATCGCAGCGCATGATTTGTTAGTCCTGGGATCTAGGGCCCATTGCATTGTTCCAGCCCCCGGGGTGGAAAGTGTATTAGAAGTAAATGAATAAATAGTAAAGAAGAATCGGTGAGATCCCTATAGGGTCTACCATAAGCAATATTGTAGAAAGTTTGAGAATGTTTTACAAAATTTTGCATAAGTTGAAGAGTATAATGCATATATATTTTGCTAACCGTAGAATGCCCGGCTGGGTAACCAGAAAAAGTTTTGCACTTTAGTATTGTTATAATGTGATATTATATCTATGTCTTTGGTTTTACAATGGACTTTGAGGTTGAGGACTGTGCCAACCCAGAACTTATTTGTACATAGTTGCGCTTCGGTGCCTTATCTTGGTTTTACATAAACCAGCACAACTACCTCTGAATACAAAAACCCGTGTGGTGTGGCACTGAGTGAGGTCTGCATTTGGATGTCCTGCAGCCCACCCAGGACCTACGTTGAAGGTTTGGTGCGGGTCCTTCACAAGAATACTGTATATTTATTGAATGCTATTTAATATTTGTATTTTTCTATAATGTTTGCAACGTTCAAGATATCCTCACCTCCCGGATGGGACGAATTAATGTTATTGTTAATGTTTTCATGCATAAACAAAATGTCTCTTTTGTATTTTACAGCCCGGGAGTGCTGTCTTTTACCATGGGGGAATGTGTAGCCCTGGTGTTAGGCACACGCAGTACCCTGGAGAGTGTGTGGCGAGACAGCAGTTTAATGCTAAATACCCATTCACTCAACATACACTAGACACACCCTTAGGGTAGTGTAGTTACTATTGAGGGAGTGGTCAGGGTGTATGTTTGTTGAGTGATTTCCTGTTCAGTTCCTGTCTTCGGACGGAGCAGACGTCTGGAGTTTAGCTGGAGGGAGGAAGCAGTCCAGCCTGCTCATCATCAGTTCAGAACGTGGAGGCTGGTACAGGTGGTTTAATTCACCTTAGCCTAGTCAGAGCTGTACCTCATCAGAATACATCGGAAGAAAGAAGAAGCTTAGTGCAGAAAGACTTCAGTCACCTGTCTCCAGGACAGTGAAAGGTTCAGAGACGTGCTCCTGCCTAGTGATAACTGAGCATCTGTAACTAACTTTGAAGGAAGTGAATGAAGGAAGTGACTACCCGACTTTATGCTAGTGTGAGTGCTTATGCTACCAGCGAGGACAAGGCGAAAGGCACAGTGGAAAGTTTATTGGAAAAGTGCGTTCGGATTGAAGAAGTCCTGCACATTGCAACCGGTCACTGGGGACCGAAGGATCACTATTAGCTTCAAGCATAGTGGTAAGAAAACCAGGGATTTACCGGACCTTAGGTCGCGGCAAACAGCCCCTTATAGTCAGTACGTAACTGGGGTCAGGGGGAGTGAAGACTTTGAGCCTGATCAGCAATATAGGAATTCAGCTCTCTCGCAGGAAGGCTCCTAACACAAAACTGACTGGGCAGTACAGCTATGGATTAGCTGGAGTTATTGAGGGAACTACGCTTCAGGCTGGTTGTACTCATTGTGTTGAAAGTAAAGGAGGCCCCTAACTTGTCCAGCTGCTGTCTCAAGATACACTCTCCTTGGATCAGCCTCCCTGGGACCTGCCTGAACATCTTACAAGTAAAGGTATGGAAAGACGCTGACCGTGTGAGACTGTGTTATTTATCTGCACTCGACTTCACTATCTTCATAGACTTTGAGGGACCAGTCCCACCTGTAGGGACCCGACATCTAGCTGCCTCACCATCCCCTCAGAGATCTACAGCAGCGCTGGTACAAATTACCAGAGACTACAGGTGGCGTCACGAACTGTATATAAATCTATCCCCTGTAAATATATCCCTAACATACGCCAGACCGCCAGGGCCACAGACCGAGCCACCGCTACCTGTGACAAACCCCATAGACTTCCATGGGCTCGGCTCTGAGTACCCCATTGCCCTGGTAACCCACAATTGTGGTGGCGGGTCGACACATTGGCCACTCCGCTCTCCTATATATTCTGGATATTCTGGGCCCTGGCTAGCACTCATTGCCAGAACTAGCTTATGCTGCATGGTTACGATATGGTGGTTTGTGTTTGTTGTTTGAGAAGGCGTCTGGAGAATTTATGTGCGGCCATTGCTACGTTTTGGGCGTGTGTTAATTCCCCTCCTTCTCCTACTTTGGTTTAACCCTATCCTCCACTCCTCAGTGTTTACCTCTGTTGTTTATGTGTGTATATTTGTATGATTGCTATTTTCCTTTATCTGCGTTCGTATTACCTTGTAAGTCTGGTTTGTGTATTACGGTACACTACTACTCCCCTCATCCTGGGGTGAGGGAAGAGTACAGACTGAGGGTGGATTCAGGAGCTAAGACAAGGTAAGTGGCCCCTGCGTCTTCACCATCAGAAGTAATCCGAGGAACAGAGCAAGCTAGGGCGCCTCTAGCGTCAGGGACATGGAAGGAGCCTCTGGTCCCAGAACAAAAGACAACACAGTCGTGACAGTTACACTGACAGGTCTAGTGCACTGCAATATATAAAATATTAAAAGTTTAACATTTTTGTTCATGCTACTTAGCAAAAATCAGACTAGAAAATGATCAAAGATTTATGGAAAAGCAAAAAAGCACCCCTCCAATTGATTAAAATGTTCAATGTACATGGTCCAAGAGTATAAATTTCTGTGAAATACATGTGGTGCCAAAATGCTTACCACACCCCTATGTGAAGTCATTGAAGGGTGTAGTTTGTGAAATAATCACTTTTGGGAACAATTCCAGCAAAATCTACTCTCAAAAGTAGCGCCCCTTTCCATCTACACAGTTTTTGACAATATGTATTGCCACACTAAGGAGAAAAATAAATACTGCAACTTCTTCTTTGGGAATTTGACAAGTTTGGGGTTAAACAATATTCACAAGAGCCCAATGTTATAAGATTCTGTAGAGCAAAGCTGCTCACTACACTCTTAAATGAATTACTTGAAGCATATGGTTTCCAAAATGGGTGCATTTGTGGGGTTTCTGCAAATGCAACATGGCACCTGCAGTCTACATCAGTTAAAATTTGTCCTCAAAGTCAAGTAGCTTTCCTTTGTAAGCCCTGGTGGATGCTCCAACAGTAGTGTGTGACCGCTATTAAAATATTGCCACATTTAAGAAACTTTGAATAATGAAGAGGGTGTGGGATGGACCATATTTCCTTGTGATAAAAAAAATTTGCAGCTGAGACATTGTTAAAACTATTTCAAAAAAATTCCACTGTGTTAATTCCTGTGTAATACCTTGAAAGCAGTTATACTTTTAAGGGTGCAAATTTAATTGTAAAATGGGGTCTTGTTTAGGGGTGAAGGTTCTCATTAGCGGTGTGATGACTGTGGTCGCAGATGTCGTCACCGCGACTGGGTCCGCCAATGCCAGCATAAACTTCAACTGGATGTACATCCTTGGATGGACATTCAGCTGAAGTGTATTGCAGTGCAGAGACCCGTCGGGTCCGTGTGCAGCAATACACGCTGCCGGCCAGCAGCTGACATCTACGTGCATGTGGATGAAGCGCATGGCAGTGACATTATGTACTCCCGTCGCTTGAACGCTGAAGTCAGCTGCCGCCTTCAGAAGAGGACGCCGTGTGGCGTGGATGCAGGGGGAAGATGAGTAAAAATTGTTTATTTTTTCATGAATTAAAGGACAGCGACCGAATGGAGGGACATATATACCTGAACGGGGATATATATAAAGGGATGTGGGATGTACTGTATATATATACCAGGATGGGGACAGGATGCTGGACATATACCAGGATGGGGCAAATATATACCAGGATGGGGCCAGGATAACGAGCATATACCAGGATCAAGGATATATACCAGGATGGGTGATATATATACAAGGATGGGGCCAGGAAGGGGAGCATATATACCAAAATAGATATTATATAAATAAAAAAAATGGGGGTGGGGAGGGTCGGTAGGTGCCCGGTCCAGGTCTTGCCCATCGAACTCTAGTTATGCCACTGGTTTTTGCATATGCCCTTGAAAGTCACTTCATAGGGAAGCTGTTAAAAATATTAAAATACATTTAAACAACCAATAGTGTGCATTTTGCTGTACAACCACTAGAGGTCAATGTTGCATTATGGCACTGCCAGGTTTTTTAGCAGTGCCACAAGTGCTACTTGTTGATATAGAAGTGGAGGAAAAGTCCAATAAAGTACCTCTCTCAATGGAGTTTTCTCACCATATGGGGTTATGCTCAGAATTGTATAGCAACAGGCAAGTGGTTTTAGGATGACATGCAATACAATACACTAATGTGGTCTCTTAAAGTGGTTGTCCACTACTCTGACAGCCCCTTCCCAATTTCTATATCATCCCGTGAAAAATAAAAACTGACTATACTCACCACTGGTGCTATCCCGGCGACATCAGGTCTCATTTCACATTAAACTATGTGAGCCCTGCGCCGCCACCAAGCCCAAATAGCCGCTTCCCCCTCGCTTCTTTTTAACAAAACTGACATCCGGCACAAGTGGCGCTGCGGCTGCTCTCACTTCCGCTGAATGTCATTTATGTATGAAGGCAGTGAGTGACGTGGCCTATTGGCAGTCACTGATTTATTTTTATGTCATGAGCACCGCAGCCAGAATGACACGAGGCACAAGAGACACAGCGCCGACATGGCTGGAACAGCACGAGCCGTGAGCGCAGGCTGTCTTTTATTGTACAAGGGAGAACATTGCGATTGAGAACGGGGATGTCCGAGCATTAAACACCCCTTTTAACTACCTTTAGGTTTAAAGCACTGAAGTTTAGTCTTTGCTGTGCAACACGGAGTAATTACTGTTCGCTCATTTCTGAATATATAGAGAGAGAGAGAGAGAGAGAGAATCGCACAGATTCTCAGCCAGAAAAGTTGGCGTATGTCATGCGAGTGCTATGTGAGTGTGCGATTTTTGTCTCTCCTAGCATCCATATGCGATGCGTTTTTAGCATAATTTTTTACATACTATAATACTCTATGTAAATTAAATTTAGTTGTGAAATAATAAAGCAATTTTATATAAACAGAATAGAAATAGATACCCTGCAAATCTATAATTTCACAACCTGTTTACATATAATGAACTTGCACCCTTTAGTGCGTTTCATGTGGACTTTATGGTCCAGCTTTTCAGGCGAGTTTAACCTAATAAATAATTCATTTAAAAAAACGACATGGGATCCCTCCTGTTTTTGATAACCAGCAAAGGTAAAGCAGACAGATGAGAGCTGATATTATCAGGCTGGGAAAGTCCATCATTAGTGGGCCCTTCCCAGCCTAAAAATACCAGCACACCGCTGCCCCAGAAGTGATGCATCACATTAGACGTTCCAAGTCTGGCTCTTCGCTTTCGTTCTTCCTGATTACCTTGGTGCAGTTGTAAAGGTCGGCCAGGGCCGTAGTCATGGCTGAGAACACCGGGGCACCTAAGCCCTGGCCTCCCTTCACAGACACACCACATTCCTTATGTAGTACACTTGCCTCTCCATTGCCGGGGCTGATGAGGTTCTCCCTCCTTGTTGTGAGGTTATCCTTGCCCTTAAGTGAATGATTGGAGACACAGTCGAAGTAAAATCCAAAACTTTCCTCTCAGAACTTCGCAGTACATCCAGATCCAGTACAGCATTTACAGCAGCTTTAACATCACACATCACATCTTCCTTCTTTTCCTCCCTTGCGCTTTCACACAGCTCCTTAAAGGGACATACCGCATTGTACATTTCCTCGGTATTCTCTCTGTGCAGCCAGGCTTCTTCTGGGAGTTCCCCTGGCTGTTTCGCCCCAGCCTTAAAGGCGTCTGCCCATGCTAGTAACTGCCATGATGAGTAACCGCCAGTCTGTCCTGCGGTGTAGCTTCTCCTTCAGTCACTATACTGGTAACTCCTCTATACACTGCTGCAGCTATGGCTATGCTGCTAGCACTGCTGCTGTAACTTGTCTGCTTCTTCTATAGCTGTCTCACTGCTGTTTCCCCACATTCTGGATGACTGGGCCCTCACTTCTATACAAACGTTGTGGGGTATTGAACTTGCTCGGGCCAGAGGTAACCCAAAGCTATAAGGGCTCCCCGCCCTGACTGGCACTAACCAGGAAGCTCTCTCCCTCTAAACTAAGTGACCCCTCTTACAGTAACTATTTACATCCCAGCTAAACCTTAATTGTATAATATATGCTCTAATGCCCCGTCTAGTGGCCATAACCCAGACTGCACTGTCCCTATAATACATATGGTGCAGTTACATGAAATATACATATTTGGACATGGAATTACTCAACAACGGTACAAATATATACATATGCGTTAAACATAGCATCACGAAACAACGATATATATGAATATCTACATTAGCAGCATGGAGGGCATAAAAGGTTTAAACCTACAACCCCTTACATTCCCCCTTCCTTAAACCATTGTCGTCCTCGACAATGCCATGCCCATCATAAAACTTTATTAATTTACAATATATACTCCACGCAGGGAGAACAATTATGTACAATAGCTCAGTATGAGCCAGGTCCATGCGAAGTAATGTCCACTTCTTTTTTTTCCATTTTTTTTTTTTTTTTTTTTTTTTTAAATCAAATGCCTGTACCAACAGTCCTCAGGTGATGTCATTCAAAATACAAATGACCCTCCTTGTTGGGTGTATGGACCTTAAGGGTGATCCCCCCTTCCTTTGTGGGGAGCACTAACTACAACTAATATGTACAAGTGGGTGCACGGATACCGTCAGTTCATACTTTAATATATTTACACCGTATAAGTTTGTACCTTCCGATACGTAGTCTTTAAGGGAGACGTCCCCGTCCCTTTAATGATAGCACAGTCCCGTGCTCTGTACATGAATAAACTGATCCACAAGTCCAAGGACCCAAAGTCAAGTCCTGCTATTCAGCAGAGGGGGCACAATGGGTGCAACAAAAACATATTTACAAAGTAACGGTTACTTTAGGCCATTCCAGCCACACAGCTCTTTCTTTCGAGAGCACATCAGTATTTCTTAATTCATGGGGACGCAGAACAGTCCCGTATTAAACAAAAACAAATATAGTGCAACAAGCATCAATCATTAGCTGGAGGGTGCAGTCATCGACGCGCATCTCGTGTTGCGTTATCATCAGGATTTCAGGCCCTAGTATGGGCCGAAGAGGACTCTGCAGCCACAGAATCCCTGTACTGCCGCGAGACAGTAGAAGAGGAACTGGACACTGACGTCCCACATGGGACTGACTGTTCCTGACTGGTATCTGCATCCACTGTAGAGCTGCCGTCCTTTTGACACAGCATTACAGCTAAACCTTAATTGTATAATATACTATACAGTATATTATAATGCCCCATCTAGTGTCCATAACCCAGACTGCACTGTCCCTATAATACTTATGGTGCAGTAACATTAAATATCCATATTTTGACATGAAATTATGCAACAACGGTACAAATATATACATAGATGTTAAACATAGCATCACGAAACGATATATATATCTACATTAGCAGCATGGAGGGCATAAAAGGTGTTAAACCTACAACCCCTTACACAGTGGTAATCGGGATATTTGGGGTTGATGTCAGCTGTGAATTGTCTAAAATTAGAGCTGACTGAAACACCAAGAACTGCTCTGAACAGGTGCCTACCAAAAAACAATTTACATATCAAAATAGGAAAATGGTTGCACTCAATCGTGTTAAAGCATGTCAATGTGAAATACGTGAAATGTGAATAGCAAAATGGCTTTTGAAATTTGTTCACACTGGACAGGGAGCTCAGGGACCCATCCGATTCATGAGATTACCTTGACATTGGTGGATGGACTCACATTATTTGACCAAATTTTGTGCGAAGCGTCTCATGTATTTTTCCTTTTAAAAGTTCCTTTAAAAATTTTAAAAGGCCGTGTTCACACACTGCATATACACTGCGTTTTTTGTTTTCTGCAAGTGTCTGAACCAAACTACGCAATAACAATCTTCTCTGGTTATTGCTGTATTTCTTTTAATTTAGATGCCTTTTCCCTAACACTAACTTAACCTACAGCAGCTCCTCCTACATCTAGAAACTTCCTACAGCTATACCTATCAAGGCCCACTAGTATACCTCCATCTAGTGGCCCTTTGCAAAACTACACTTACCCAGTCTATAAACTCTATACTACAAGTGCCCTCCTCTAATGTTCCCAAAGGATGCACTACCTTACCTAAATCTATACTGAAATACAAACCAAAAGGCATTAAACACATACTGTACATACAGGCTATGCAATTTACATAAATACGCTGCAGTAAGATAAATGACAAATATATACATAGCACCATAAACATTTAAAGGGTTAATCCTTGACCCTCCTTACAGTTCGCTGTGTGAATACTCTCTACCGCAGGGCCAAGGAGCCAGATCGACCCGAAAGGTAGAAAGAAAAGGAGGCTGCCAGTGTAAATGCGGTTATAGATGCAAATTTGACATAGACTTCTGGATTGAGTCAGTCAAGAGACTCCGATGGGCCCTACCCATCTCAGCATGGCAACACTTGTTAGCTGAAATTAACTCATTATTATCACTGCCAAAAAGGAAGACAATATAGCCATCATGATTTTAAAATTGATCATATCAAGGGTTCGCTACTCATTATACTGAGATCTTCAGTAGGTGTCAGTCATTGGAACAAATGCAATCTCCATGCAATATGCTCGTATATAGGTTACTTAAAAACATTATGTAGTTTGATGATAAAACTATTGCATATTAATTAATATTTTCGTAAATGAAATCATAGTTTGTATTCACTTGTTTTTATAATATTGTCCTTTTAATATATTTTAATCAAGTTAGAAATTACATACAAATTAGTAAAGGAATTCTATAATATCAGTAATCTAGTTCAACCCATTAAGTTTTAAAGGTGTTCAGCTTGTAAATCCAATAAATTTATTTTCTATTTAAATGTTGAGTTCGGTCTTGTGTTTGAATAGGGACATGTTCTGTCGGGCTGAGACGCATATCCTCATGAGTCTTCTGTTTAATCCTGAAATGCTGATAGTCCATGATTGAAAAAACCCTGCCGTATATTTATGTGAATTAATTCTAATTCTATTGTGTAAAGGCTGAATGGTGCGTCCCACATATTGCTTATAACAAGGACATGCTATCATATATTACAAGTTCTGATGTGCACGTGAGATATTGATTAATTGGAAACGTTGTGCCAGCACTGGACAAGAGGATACCATGTAATCCATGACAGATTGAAGGACAGCACAGACAGTTTTTACTGTTGCATGTAAAAATTCTACATGGCAATTGTGATTTAACTGTTTCAGTTGTGGCGGATCTTGATTTTTAGTTAGCTTGGAGCTATAAATTTTTTTTTTTTTTTTTTTTTTTTTAATAGTGAAAGCTGGCACGGTTCCACCCCTCAGTGTGTCTGGGATGCAGTTGCTGACAGCTGAGCCATCCAATCTGGTACAGGAGCATGCTGACCTGTCAGTATGTTGATTGACAACTCAACTATCCAATCAGAGACTGGGAGGCCTCAGCTGTCGAAGCATTCATTAGCCAGGTGATTGCCATGCTACTTAGGCTCGGGTCTCACATAGCGATACACCAGCGATCCCGACAACGATCAGGATCGCTGGTGTATCGCTACATGATCGCTGCTGAGCTGCCAAACAGGCAGCGATCAACACAGCGACACTGCGGGTAACATCGCTTAGTTACCCGCAGTGTACATTGGATACCAGCGCCCTGATGCAGGGAGCTGGTAACCAAAGGTACACGTCAGGTTTCCAGGCGCTGCGCGATGCCTGGAAACCCGCTGTGTACCTTGGTTACCAGCTCCCTGCATTAGGGCACTGGTATCCAAGGTACACAGTGGGTTTCCTGGCACAGCCCCACACCTGGAAACATGCTGTGTACCTTGGTTACCAGCGGATCGCTGGTCTCCCGCCTGTCACACGCAGCGATGCGTGCTGGCCAGCGATCAAAAAAATGTCCAGGACATTCAGCGACGATCAGCGATACCCGGCAGGGGGGCTGATCGTCACTGAATGTCAAACACAGCGATATCGCTGGGGAGATCGCTGCTGCATCACAAAACTAGTGACTCAGCACCGATCTCGCTAGCGTGAGACGGGGGCTTTAAAGTGAATCTGTCACCCCATTGTTCGACCATCAGCTGAAGTCACCGCCATCAGAGGCTTATCTACAGCATTCTGTAATGCTGTAGATAAGCCCCTGATGTCACCTGAAAGATAAGACAGACAAGTTCCATTATACTCACACAGGGGCGGTCCGCCGTCCGGTCTGATGGGTATTGCTGTCCGGCGCCTCCCATCTTCTAGCGAAGCACTCCTCTTCTTAGCTTTCCGTCGTGGCTCTGGCGCAGGCGCACTGCTCTGCCCTGGTGATGGCAGAGCAGAGTAATGCAGTGTGCAGGCGCCAGACCTCTCCGACCGGAAAGCTAAGAAGAGGAGGGCTTCGCTAGAAGATGGGAGGCACCGGTCCGCCCCTGGGTGAGTATAATATAACTCGTTTTTCTCCTCTTTCAGGTAACATCGGGGGGGGGGGGGAGGGAAGTAAAAGGCTTTTCTACAGCATTACAGAATGCTGTAGATAAGCCTCTGATTGCGGTGACTTCAGCTGATGGCCAGATGCACATTCAGCCAAGCGTGGTTTGTTTCCTCTGTGCCTTGAGTTCTGAATGTTGATCTTTTGTTGCCTGACCTTAGACCTCTGACCATCTGTCTGTTTAACCCCTTCTCTGATCCGCTAGCCTCCTGGTAATCTGACCTCAGAACATTACCTAACTACACTTTTGTCTCTTGTTTAAAACATGGCCTCCTGGCTCCTGACCTTGGACTTCTTGACTAGCCTAACTCACGACTTGGCAGTGAAACATGACTAGAGTCACAGGAGCTCTGCAAAGTATCAAACCTGGGGTTTTGGGTAATAATTTACCCATAATTGGATCATTCAACAAGTTGTGTCAGCGATCCTGAAAGCTTTTCTGGATTTCTTTGTTGTGAATTACAGGAAAGATGTGTATCTTTGTACCGTGTTAGCCAGTAGATAGAAAAATATTTAGAATTGAGAGTCCTCAGTGGTTGATACCTTTTAATGGATAGCCTGATGGAGACTTGAGTAGTCTCGAAAGCTTGCAATGTGTTACCATCTTTTCAGTTACCTTTTAATGGCCATCAATCACTGATGACTCAATCCTGAATACTTTGTTGTGAATTATAAGTTGTAGTCATTCATCTTATGTCTAGATTTTTCTTTCACTTAAGCAAAAAATCTTGTTTGATTTGCTTTTGAGAGGGTTCAATTCATGAGATTTGAGGTATTTTGAAGTCTTTCAGGATGCTAGCTCAATTGTTGAAATCACCAACCAGAGCGCAGTGTTTTCTAACTTTTAAATTGGTTTTGTGGGAGGTTTTCTAACCATTTAATATAAATGTCCACTGCCAAAATGGATGTAGCCATTTGCATACAACTTTTTTGGAAAAAAGTTTTGGTGCAAATGTGATTTGATTACCTAGATATAACATTTTATTCCATCTACTGTATATAGATGGAACAAAATGGGGGAGAAGATATAGATGAGTTTTTCAAAAAGACCCATGAACAAGTTTGCATATGTGGGTGTGACCTTCAACCCCATTGCAGTCCCACATACCCAATGGTAGAAAACTCCCTGGAAATTGATAAAATTGTTCTGTAATATGAAAGGCAATCCTTCAAAAGAGAAAACCCTTGGTTTTTAGAGAGTTGTTATATTCAAGGAAAGCTACATCTAATAGCATAAATACATATGAAGGTTCCCAAGTGATGTCTTGCAAGTGTACATACATGTGTGCGTGTCAGATGGCCATTTAATCATAGCACATGAAGTTACATGATTCCATCTACATACACAAGATTACTTGTCAGCGAGGCAATTCTAGAAATTATAGGTCCCCCAACTGGATCAGTTATACTTGTTTTTTGGGATAATAAAAAAAATGGGAGGGGGAAGGTGTTGCAGGATTTAACATTTTTAAATTCTTTTTAATAGGATTGGCAATTGCTTTATTGATTATCAGATTGTTCTGTGGGATTGCACCAAGGATAAATTCAGAGGAGGATCACATAATTTGTGTTGGATAGAATTTGATGGGCTTCCAAGCAATAAGCCTCAATTCTGGATAACAGCACCTCCTTTATCTGCTGTTCTGATCACAATACTCATTTTTGTTTAGTGACTGCAGAGCTTCTTTCTGCTTTGGTAAGAGGAGCAGTCAGTGCTTTTTGTCATTTAAAATCTAATTTCACCGATTTTATTCAATTGGTGACCCTTGCTTCCTGCGGGGTAAAAAAAAAAAATTGGATTTACCCCCACCGTAAATATGGAGGCTAGTGTCTTTCTAGACAGTGGACAGTTTTGTTTGCATTATCTTTGTTCATGATAAAATGTCTTTTCAGAGTCAATTCTCTCATGTATATTTGTAGATGCAGAAAAAAAAAAAATAGTTTGGCTAAAACTGATTATTCAGCCTCAATTAAATTGAATATATAATATTTTATTTTTCTTTGTGATTGGTAGAGGGACTTATTTTTTCTTCTACCTTCTCTGAAAGATGATTTTTTTTTTTTTTTTTGAGGGGGGGGGGTGCCGCTCCTTTAACCTCTCCACACCCCCTCCCCTCATACAGCACCACTAGCCTAGCCAAAAGTAACAAGCATTAGTGGAAATGCGATGATTTACCTAACTGACCAAGTAAAAAAAAATAAAGCTCATTGAGATTGGTAAATGTTTTTACTCCCCAAAACAAGTTTCTGGCATGCTTTGCGTGCAATTTTAGTACTAAGCCATCACTCACCCCATGAATCTGCAGGCTTGAGTGGCTGTCTCAGCATTTCACACCTGTGTTGCCATCATTATTAATTGGGTTTGCTGAACTTCTGATCATGCATTAGTATTTGACCTGGGCAGGCATCAACTGTTGCCCTTTTTGTGCTGTGTAAGGGAAGGTGCACATGATCAGTAAACGCTGTGGGTTGGACGCTGCATACTTGTGCCGCGGCCATATTTTACAGCATAGTGGATGGGATTCTATGAAATCCCATGCCAACTACATGTGCACAGACACCTGTGGAGACGCACATGCGGCAGGTCTTTCCAGACCACAAAGTCCATTTATCTTGCTGAAATGCCGCAAGATAGGATTTTCACCTGTACAATGCATTGGATGCAGTGAATCTGCACGGTTCAGAGAACACATCAGATTTACCTGCACTCAATACACAGCAGCAGACATGTGCCATGTCCAAAATGCCACCAATGCCTGATCTGCACATACCCTTAAGGTTTCTTTATTATATTTTTTTTTTTGGGGGGGGGGGGAGGGAATCAGAGTTGTGGATTTGCTTTTTAAAGTTTCCCGTACATGATATCTTCGACTAGAATTGCAGATAATAAAGTCCAAAATTAAGAGGTTGTCATCTTTATTTACATTTTTAAACACTAAATATAAAATACCCTTTTCATAGCTTCCAACACATGAGACAGTAACAAGTTCTACTACAACATTTTAGTCTTCCCATTCATCATCTTCCACCTCATCTTCATCTGAAATAAATGATAACTTTATTAATACAGAACATCTTAAAGGGAAGGTGTCAGTAGGATCAATTCTAAGCCGTCTATATAGGCACACAGGTCATAGGAAGCTGAATAAAATCTCTATAGCTGCGATCTTAGGTTTTATCAAGAAACATAGACTTCTCTTAGAAAGTGTAATAAGCTGTTAAGATCTATGGGCTGGAGAGATCTTCCCGAGAAGATGGCTCCAGAAATTTTACATGAAAGGGGGTGTTACCACTGGGAGACATGTAATGACTGACAGTCTCCTCTCCTGATCTACATGCATCACACAGGCTCCTACTTAGAATATTTAAATTAGTTTCTGCACAACAGAGGCACCAATTAAACACTAGTGATCTATTTTACATGGCCCAACCAGGAGCAAGATTAGACGACTAATCGATAAGCCTTTACCGATTGGCAGTTCTTTGCTTTGGTCTGTAGAGCCAAACAGGCACTGAGCAATTTATACCATTTACCCTCTTAATATTTTGAAGTCATCATGTTATATAGCACTGACCATACAATTGCTTATTTTGCCTTTCTACTCAGATTAATCTATTGCCGTGATTTAAAAAAAAAAAAAAAAAAGCTGGGTAGAAAGACAAAATGAGCAGTTGTAAGTACACAGTGTTTTATAGTATGATGACTCCAATATATTAAGAGGATAAGAGCTTTGATTGAGGAGAGCTTGTTATAAGGTTGAATTTGGATAGAGCCAACACATCGTACGTTACAAGGTTCAAACCATCAAATCACAAGTAGAATGCCCAACGCAATCAAATGTTAATTCTACATATGAGCAGACCAATATTCACCAACTCATCATCGATTGTCACCTACCTGAGGAGTGTATAGCCTTGTGCCTTCTTTTTATGACATCCATTAATGCTGTGACTATGTTAAGACTTTCTGCACTCTCAACCTTTGAAGATGGTGTTACCTTAGGGCAGGGAGGGAATAAGTAATTAGGCTTGCTTTCAAAGTATTTGTTATTTTGAGGTTAAAAGGATTTTAAGTCAAAATTAAAATCATAAGTTTGCCACCAAGTTGAAGTTATTGGAGAGTCAACCACCATTGTAACACCCAACTGGTCCATTTCCATAATTTAACAGATTCCATTGACTCAAGGAAAGATCAATTCCAAAAGGGAATCTCATCATGTATTTGAAAGCTGTGATGTTGAAACAGACCCTCGATTCCAGCAATGTCACTTACTGGGGCTGCTTGCTGTACTTCTGTAAAAGTTGATTTTATCAGCAGGAGACCACCACTAGAGGACTAGTAGACCTTCTGCCATCTATTCCTCCATACTCATGAGTTCTGTATAACACTACACACCACTGATTGCCAATTAGTGAGGGGACTCTGCTATATGCAGCCCAGTATTCAGAGAACTGATTAATCTTTAGAGAAAGTGTATATCAAAGCTACAGCAAACAGCCCAGTAAGTGTCACTGGAATCATGTGCAGGAGCTGAAGGGTTGAAAGCTAGGTGGGAATGTGTACCGAGTAGTTTATTCACACTGAGGGTCCACCAAATACCTGGTCTTTGTACGATTGGAGTCTTACTACAAAACTAGCTCAAAGAGAAGCAAGCCCTTAGGCATCTATTGGCAAAACCTAAAAAATAACTTGGATGGCTACTTTATGGGCATTTAAATATGCACCATGCTGCCAGTGACCAGAATATATTACAACAACTACCCCTCACCGATTGTGCAGCACAGCTCCTGAGCCCAACATTGCTATGACATCGAAAAGTACATGGTTCTTCCAGTGCCATACTTTCCTGGCACTTGCAGAAATCCAAGTGGCAGAATAGGTCAGCAGCTAGGTAGTACTATTCTTTTCAAAATTCTCATTGTGTGCACTTACAGATTTCAGCTGGACTCCCTGCTTGATCTGGTCCAAGAACATAGGATTGTTCTGTTGCTCAGGTTCTTTAATGGAAGCCATGGTGTCTTGTACACTTACTGGATTGTTGGTTTCTTTGATCTGGGAAACGATTGAGCACTCAGATCGATGGCACATTGGATTTTGAGAAGACTGTTTAATTGCAAATGGGGGAGTTGGCGGAGGAGGGATATTATCAGGCATCAGACTCTCTTTGGAAATACATTGGGGAATAGTTTGGGAATTTTGGTTATCGAGTTGTGGAAGAGGTGGAGGTGATGAAACATCTCCCAGTTTAATAGGTGGCTCCATGAATGGGATAGAGGGAGGAAAAGTGTCAGCTGTGCAGTTTATTTTATCCAAGGAGCTAACAAAGTGAGGAAGTGATGAAGGTGGGGAGACCATGTTAGAATTATGACAGCGATGGCCTGGAGGAGAAAGGATAGTTTCTAAAGTAATGCCTTTTGCAACTGGAAGTAGAGGGGGTGGCATTTTCATGGAATTTTTTGCAAAAACAGATTGTGGAGGGGAAGCCACTTTCTTTGAATGAGGTCGTAAAGGGAAGTTAGCTGCCGGAGAAAAGCTTTGTGACAACTCATCCAAATAGGGAGGCATCGGAGGAAGGGATCTAATTGATTGGAAGTGGCTGAAAGGTGGAGGATTTCCCATAGGTGGTGGCACTTTGCTCAGAGATGGAAAATAACAAAATGGAGAACTATGTGCCAACATTTTTGCAACATGGGGAGAGTCCTGTTGAAGGCCATTTTGTCTTTTTGATGGAGTTATGCTTGAAGATGACAAAGAACGCAGTCTAGCCCGTGTGCTTGGCCTGTCCACAGTTGCTGAAGAAAAGAACAATGATTAGTAATACATCGGAGCCCTCAATCATCACTAAAGTCCAAGATTCGTAAGTCGGAAGACTTCTGAAAAGATTAGTACATACTCATTCTCCGAGTCTGCTTCCTCACATTTTCCAAGCTACCTGCCTTTTCTAGCACAGAGAATATTTTCTGGGACAGTTCCTGGTCTTCAAGATGTTCCTCTTTGACACCTGCCATGGTGAACAACTTGTCCAGGTCTAGATTAGGCTACAAAAAAAAAAAAAGTTGTGAAGATTTCACAACACTCCTGTCAACCTTGAAAATGAGTAGCGTTTTGCAGGAGGTGTGTGATATACAGCCAGCAAGTTGATAATTTATTCTCCGACTGAAGGTGCACGATAGACAAGTGCCTCATCTTACTCTAGCACATTTTATTTAGACTCGCCTGTGTGCATGTTCATGAGTCTTGAAGGGCATCGGTCACCATGTTTTTTGTTACCTGATCTGATGGCAGCAAGAAACCCAGATTTCAGCAGCTTAACTTACTGTAGTTTTGATAAAGTTAAGGTGGTCTGAAACCAAGATAAAAATTATTTTGGTAATCTACATAAATTAATTTTGTCTTTCATGATGCTTCATTTGAGAATCCCAGTGCATGCTGGGATACTCAAATGAGTGGTCAGTGCTACAATCTCTGCCCCCTCCCTGAAAGGAAGCAGTGAGCCAACGCAATTAACACGTGATGGTCCGGTGTCGTTGTGAAGGAGTTGATCCAGTTTTCGGCAGGGAGTCTTTGAAGTCTTGTACAGGGTCTAGGAGTTGTTGTGCAGAGTGGTACGCAGTCTCCAACACTGCCGGAGCTTAATGTAGCTCGACAGCTGTATGCGGGAGAGTCAGGGGACCGGTCACAGTGAGTCACCTGGTCTCTCTTGTTCAGCACGCGGTTCTTGACAGCCTGGAGCGTTTGACACCTTCATTTGTGGAAGCCAACATGCACTTTGCATGTCTCTGGTGACAGTCTGTGCGTGAAAGAAGGGCCTACACTGTCACGGTGCTCAGAGGACAGAGCACCGAACCTCTCCTGCTGCGTGTTCCCGCCAAGTCTCCCCGTGCGCTCAGGCTTTTTTAGCTTAGCCACGCCCCTGCTGAAGAGTGCAAAGGTCGGTCTGGGTTTCTAAGCTTTCCCCTGAACAACAAAGGTGACAGCCCCGACAGTTCAGGACTCGACCCAAAAGAGGTACCCCTGATCCAGTCCTTCTTCCAAGTGCACTGAGGAGACCAGTGACAAGGGCTAACCAAGCATTTGTTGGATGCCCAGTAGAGCATTGGGCTAGCCCAGGCCTTGAAAAGGAGGTCTCTGATGCTTTAGGCTAAGTGCACACATTCAGGAATGTGTGCAGAATTTTCCTGAGCAAAACCGGATTTTTTTCGCGGTAAAAATGCGCATTTTTTCCCTGAACTTTCTAGGTCAATATAGCGGGAAAAACGCTAGAATTCCGTGAAATTAATGAACATGTTGCTTCTTTTTCTGCGGAAAAAAAACCCACCATGTGCACAAAAATTGCGGAATTCATTCTAAATAGGATGCTTTATTCATGCGTTTTTTGCCACGAAAAAAACGCAAATAATCCTGAACGTGTGCACTTAGCCTTAACAGAATTTGAGTATCCCAGCATGCACAGGGATTCTCAGATCATCAAAAGTTAGTAGAAAAGTTCAATAAAATGAATAAGGAATTTTTAATTAAATTATATTAGAAAAGATTAGATTATGACATTAGAGATTTTGGAGTGAAATTAAAAAATTGTTTTGGACCATCACTAGATTATGCTTAAATTTGATGTTATGTAGTCCAACATGGCCCACCCAACTGATTGGCAGCTCTCAGTGTACACACTGCATAGGCAGACAGCTGCCAGTGATGTGGGCGGGGTTATACAGAGCTCAGCATTTAGATAACATGGTGAATCTGCAGCAGATCTGGGCCTTTAGCAAAGCTACAGCAAGCTGCCCAGTAAGTAAAGGTACTGTCACACTAGGCGAGATCGCTAGTGATATCGCTTAAGCGACACCGATTTTATGACGCAGCAGCGACATAGTCAGCGATGTCGCAGCAATGTGGCCCCTGCTGTGATGTCGCTGATCGTGCACGAACAGTCTGGGCCGTATTTTGATAGTTGGTGAGCCTGAATCGCTGCATTTGACACTTTATGAACGACCTCATTGGTGACTCATGTCAGCGGTGCAGGCAGGACTAGGTTTTCTTTAATAACGCCCCTCAGCTCCGATTGGTGGCCACAACATCACCTCAGCAATAGATGAAAACGGAAAACCGCGCCCCCATCCATTGTTCCAGATCACAGTAGCTGCAAAGCGGAAGGCTAGCAGGACGCAGTATGGAACGATGCTGGAAATTCGTATGAACCACTTGCATCGTCTTTTATGACGCGGACGTCCAATCACTAAGCGAGAGCTGTGACATATGACATACAGTGACCACCAATCTGTGCTGAGGGGCGTGGTAAAGGTTGCGCTCGATCACGCCTATCAAGGTCGGGATCTTTAACAATACATGCTGTGTGACCGGTCCCAACGACCGCCGAGGTCGTTATGCAGATCGCTGATGTGTCATTTATGAGATTTTCCTGTTTGGAAGCTAATAGCGACCATATAGCGATGTACAAACGATCTCCCCAGGTCGTGTCGTTGTCGTGAACGCTGGTGCGATCGCTTAGTGTGACAGTACCTTAACACATCACTGGAACAAGGGTCTGAATTATGCTGCTCTCAGATGGGGCAATTTGCAATAACATGGTGAAATTACTTTTATGGGAACCTTCAGTTGAATTTATTGCTATATCAGAAGCCTGTGCACTGTCACATTTCAGCACCTCCATATAAACAGTGCTACAAAAAGTCACACTAGATTTTACACACCATTTATTAAAATCTCATCTACTTTGCTAGAATAGTGAATGATCTTTAGCAATAAAATAAAAGTTATGACTAGGATGAGGCAGTGACCAAATAAATCTAACTTACATCAAAGCCTGGCACAGCTTTAAGTCCCACATGAGTGACATGTCTGTGGAGAGAAAACAAAACTAGGTTTCTGTTCTTCCGGCCAACAGTTGACGCTTGTGTGTGGCCCAGCTGCGCTTGGTACACATGTTCCAGGAGTATGCACTAAAAGGTAACTGCAAAATCTGATATTCATTCACAACACTCACTTCCCTAGATTACCACTAGAGGGAACCTTAGACTATTTAAGGGTGGGAGTTAGGCAGCAGTACTCAGTTCAGTTCCTGTCAGAATACATTCCAGACAGGAGTCGTATGTTTCCTGTCAGAGCTCAGTCTGAGCTAGAGACAGACGTGTGTGGATTTCCTGTCAGACAAGACAGAAGGAGAGAGAGAGATTGCAAGCTGATAACTCAGAACAGACAGACTGCTAGAACCCTAGTAAGTGGAAAGTGACTCTCGGAGCGGGCTTGTAATCAGTCTGACGAAACGTCCTGAAAGCTGCTTTGGACAGAGTCATTGAAGGAAAGAAGAAAGGGGACTACAGTTGTTAAGAACATCGAGTTAACTGAGAATCAGTCAGCGAGCTTTGGAAAGAAGGAAGAAAGCTAATGACAGAACCTACTGCTGCCCTGTGCTTATGTTAAGGAGGAGAGTAGGGCGACGGGCGAGTGGTGACCCTAGGAAGGAGTGACTTCGGTGACAGACCACTTTCACTCGAACTAACCAGACACCGGGTACGAAATATTGCTAGTACCTTCACGGCTAGTGAGAGAAAACCGGAATCCCTGCTGGGCTTCAAGTCGCAGAGGGTAGCCCTAAGTGCCGATACGTAACCGGGGTCAGGCAGAACAGGAGTTTAGCAGTGCACTGCAATATATAGACTTCGTTCTACCAACAGAAGACTTCCACCACAAAGTTGGCCGGGCGAAGCTATGCTATTCAGAGTTAAACTTGACTTCACGCAGGTTAGGACTCATACACTTTAAAGGGAAAGGAGGCCTTAAACCTACTTGGCAATTACCTGGATGTGCATACTCCACCCTGAGCAGCTTCCCAGGACATACCTGCAACCTTCATCAGTAAAGGTATGGAAAGAGACCAGCTTGTGTGTGACTGACTTATTACCCTGCACCGCCATTACACCCTGAGGGGTCCATCTAGTCTCACCTGTGGGACACCTACCACCTTGCTGCCCCAACCTCAGAGGATTCACCCTGCAGCGCTGGTCACCTTGATCAGAAACCACAGATGGCGTCACAAACTATTCCTAAAATCCCCTGTAAATATCCCCTTTGTATGAGCGCCGAGGGCCACGGACCGAGCTGTGCTACTTGTGACATTCCCCATAGACTTCAATGGGCTCGGTGCCGAGTACCCCATAAGCCCTGGTACCGTGTGTTGTGCGACTCACTTGCAAGGATTGAAAACCCAGAAGGCAAGGTTACAGGTGTTCTCCAAGAGCAAGGCGTCATTCAGAAGTCAGGTTTTCATGGATAGAATGCGTTCCTATGAAAGTTTGTGGAGCTGTTCACAGGTCAGATTTTATACACAGTCTGTGCAGAATGGTGGAGGCATGTCTAATATTAAATCGGAGTGTTGGATTAAACTCAGCAATGCAAGTCAATGGGTTTGTAAATGGTTTGGGTCACTTGAGATACAGCACTTTTCTCTGCTTTTCCCTGCAAGCAGTGCATGCTATAACAAAGTGAACTGACAGTGCGCTCTTGCTAGCTCGTTACTTAAAGACAGTGAACGAGTGCACAGTCACTATGCATATTGCACTGCCACCTCTGACTTCTACACCTGTCAGTGTAGAAAGAAGTGGTAAATGGCCATGGCTTTGGGGTGTGGTTAAGAGGTGTGCTGCCTGGATTGTCCTTTCTATTCTGTAAGAGTTAGGAGGTATGGTGAGTGGTAGCCACCTGAAGGAACCCAAGTTTTTAGGGCTGGGCAAGTGACTTGAAACCCAGGACAGTACTACACAGCCATCATGAATGTGGGCCTGGAGACGCAAGACCATTAGTGTAGTAAAGAGAATGCTATCCAGCAAGATGGCTGGGGAAGGGGCAACATTAAGCCATAGGAAGCAAGTCCCATGGTCCTGCCTGGAGCAATAGCGGCTTGTGTATGAAAAGTCAGAAATAAGTTAGCGGTTCAACGTTCCAAGAAGACAGTGCCTTGGAAGCTAGAGTAAAGCATGGCAGATGTCCTGCACTGGGGATTCCTCCCTCTTGTTGAAGTAGTAACTTTAAAAAAAAAAAAAAAAATGTAATAGTTTCAGGCTGGGGGCTGACAAGTTATGACTTACTTGAAGTTAGAGGGTGAGCTAATATCAGATTTGCTCAATTTTCCTCTTTGAGATCGCCCTGTAATGGACTCCTTAGGCGTGAAATAGACTGATCCATTGTCAACTCGCTCCTCTGATGCTTGGAATATGGAGCCTGGATAGAGGGGATAAAAAGGTTATACTACGCAAGTCAACATGAAATGGAAGGTGACGCAGTAGCGATCTCGTTAGCGATCTCGCTTAGTGTGGCATACCCTTAAGTCTGTCCATGTATTGTTCACAGAATACAAGGACAGAAACCTCAGAAATCAGTTCCCTTTGATCCCCTATTTGGACAGGGCTGTAGGTGGGCAGAGCAGTCACCATTGCCAGAACATCTACTGCTCATAGAGACCATTAGTCATCTTCTAAATGAAGGTAGAAGGACAGAAGGGAGGAATAAATTATGTTTTATTTTCATGCCACCAAGACTTGGCAAGCTCATCTTAGATGTGCTAGAGCAGCTCAACATTTTACAGCCCTTTTCTTGCTCTCCCAGGGTTTGTGCAATACTGAAGGAGGGCTCAGCCAGACATGTTAGTCTACATTCACACAACCATGTTACACAGTCTGAAATGCACAGACTGGTCACCTGTCCCAAACTCAGATGAGCAGACAGATGCTGAACCAGGGTCCTGCAAATCTCTTTATTGTTCCTGGACAGGAGGCCCAGCAACAGCTTTTAAAACAAAGGGCTGGATGATTTGAAGTACACATAACTGTGATATATTTAAATTAAGTGACAAAAGTGTATAATTAGTGAAGGTTGGGGGGAATGCTCATCCCTACCATTTAGCTTGGGTCAGTAGACCAGCAGACAGTCAGTCCAATGCGGTCTATAGACAGACTGACATCTGAATATAGCCTGAGACCAGAGTCACACGCTTATCACTGCATATTACCCACGTGCTTAAAAAGGGAAGGTCAGTACCATCTGACAGAACAAGCCCCCCCCCCCCCATGTAAAACTAACATGGAGTGTACTACAGCCAAGTGTCCACCTCCAGTAGGCGTAGACTCCCAAGAATAATGCACATAAGAGTGGATTCATTCTGCTAGCACAATTATAGTCTATGGCCCCTATAGCCAAATCCAATTTTTTTAAATGCACATTTACAGGTTACAAAAAAAAAAAAAAAAAAAAAAAAAAAAAAAACCCACCCTTGTGTGAATAAAGCCCTACACTACAGAGACCATGGGTGGTAAGGCTGACCCACCAACATGACTTGGTGGAATGGCTTCACATACAGAATGGTGGAAACTCACTTTGCAGTAAACATCATCCAACTGCACATTTTAGACTCATGTAAGCTGAGAACAAGATAACATGGAACATGCACAGCTGCAAGAGCCACACGCCAATTTTGAAGATCCACAACAGACTGGTATTTATCCCCTACTACAAGTGTCCCTTAACTTGGCAGCTGAATCCAGAGCAGCAGGCCTCAGTGGTGAGGTTCCATATGGTAGTAGATTTTGGCATGGATTACAACAAGACGCAAAGTCCACCATCTCTTTATCCCTGAAAAAAGTTATGCTTTTCACTGCAGCTTCTCAATCAGATTTATCACCAGCTAGAGTGTGATAAGATCTGCACAGCACCATTGGTTCACATGAATAAAAAAAAAATAATATATACACACTGACACACTACCCAAATGTATCTCAACATTTTTTGTTTTATCCAGGACTCTTGAGCAGAACATTAAAACAAGCAAAAGCTTCCATACTTCTTCCATACTCACCAATCTTATAAAAGAACTCCATCATTCACACCACAGTCAGTGCTGCCTGCTGGGAATGCAGCATTTTATATGTTGAGACCTTATCCAACCGATCGCCTGATCACTGTGATAATCTGCACCTGAGTGGGAGGAAGCTGGAGTCCGATCACAGGCCATGTTTCCATGCAGCGTAAATGCTGTGATTTTTTTTTTTTTGTCCAGGCATATTGGATGTAATTTTACGCAAACTCCTGCCCACTGAGCGTCTAAGGACTCACTCATACTACCTTAATAGGCCAGGATCACCCTTGCGAGAAACTCGCACAATTCTCGTGCGAGTCTCTCACTTCGACACCCGGCACTGCTGCCAGCACTCGGACCAGAGTGTGCGACTCCATGTATTTCTATGCAGCCGCACGCTCCGGTCCGGGTGCCACTGGCGGTGCCGGGTGTTGATGCAAGAAACTCGGAGGAGAATCGTGCGAGTTTCTCGCAAGGGTGATCCCGGCATTAATCGAACGAGTGCAATGGGAGAAAAAATAGGATTGTACTCGGACCAATGTTATTCCATGATGCTGTGCAGATCTGTGCATTTTTTCTCAGCTGTATTCTTCATGAGAAAAAAAATTGCAGAATGCTTCTAATTCGCTCCGAAATCTGATGGATGTGAGATAAAAGTCACACAGACCATCAGTATGGCATCCGATTTTTATGGATATATTGCAATTCTGTACTGATGGTCCGTATGACATCTGATTTATTTCTTGCACCAATCAGATTGCGGAGTCAGAAATATGCAGATCTGCTTCATTGAATAACTTTGGTGCGAGTGCAATACCTTTTTTTATCAGATTGCACTTGTCCTATTTATACCCTACTGTGAGCTCAAAAGAGTTTAAAGGGTATGCCACACTAAACAACATCGCTAACGGGATCGCTAAAAAACGTCACTATTTAGCGATCCCGTTAGCGATGTTGTTGTGTGCGGCATCTACCAGCGACGAGGCCCCTGCTGTGATCTCGCTCATCACAGCGATCGTTCCGGACCCTATTTTCGTCGCTGGCGCCCCGCTGGTAAGTATCTAATCGCTGAGTGTGGCACCTTTTTTAGCGATTTAGCGGTACTTTTGTACCGCTAAAGTCGTTAAGGAGATCGTTAACCGCGATAGCGTCCTAACGACATCGCTAAAATAGGTAGCTACTAGCGATATAGAAACAATCCCGCTAGCGATCTCATTAGTATGCGACGCTAACGAGATCGCTAGCGGGATTGTGTAGTGTGGCAGTACCTTAACTGTGCAAATTTTGTTGTGTTTTCCTCTTTTGGCTTCTATGAGGAGCCTGAGAAGATAAAGGTAAAAAACGCATGTAAAAAAACAAAAAAAAAATTGTTGCATTTTTTTGGCTAGAGTCACAGTAGCATCCCACGATGATCCCCGATTCTGCTACATCCGGAGGCTGTGATGACCGGTGACATCAGTAACGTGACCGCTCACCACAGTCGCCGGAACACACTGAGAGTGGAGCAAGAAGCAACGGCAGTGACGAGCAATGACGCCATTAAGGTAACAGCAGCTCACAGGATGCCGGCTCACACAGAGGTTACCATGAGCATGTAGTCTGTGTGACGGCAGACTTATGAATCCCCCCAGCGCGTGAACTGCGGGGATTCGCCAGTTTCTGAGCCGGGACCAGAGGCTATATATGCTTTATGGGCAGCACGGTGGCTCAGTGGATAGCACTGCAGCCTTGCAGCGCTGGAGTCCTGGGTTCGAATCCCACCTAGGACAACATCTGCAAGGAGTTTGTATGTTCTCCCCGTGTTTGCGTGGGTTTCCTCCCACACTCCAAAAAAACATACTGATAGGGAATCTAGAATGTGAGCCCCATCGGGGACAGCGACGATAATGTGTGCAAACTGTAAAGCGCTGCGGAATATGTTAGCGCTATATATAAAAAAATAAAAAATAAAGATTATTATTATTATATATACCCCCGGCCATTGGGCATGGATCCTCTCCATACACTTGTATGAAGCGAGGCTGCACCCTATAGTCGTCCACGCCCACTCTCTCGCATCAATACCTGGCACTGCCGCCGGCATTTCTATGCAGCTGAACGCCCACACATAGTCTTGTGAACACTGTAATGGGCCCCACATAGCCCTCTATACCAAGGGTTTCATACACGCGGACCAAATGTGGCCCCTGAGGCCAGGGCCATCATCAGGGCATTTACAGCTCTGACTGGCGTATGGGGCCTGATCAGCAGAGGGGGCCCGCACCGCCCCCCGTCACCTACCGTTCGGGCCCCGCCCCCAGATTCTGCCGGTTAAGTAACTGAACCTGCGTCCAGGACGCAGGCTCAGTTACTCTATTGCCGTACTGGGGGGACAGGATGGAGACACTGGAGGGGCAGGATGGAGACACTAGAGGGGCAGGATGGAGACACTGGATGAAGATGGAGCAGAATGGAGACACTGGAGGGGCAGGATGGAGACACTGGAGGGGCAGAATACAGACACTGGAGGGGCAGGATGGAGGTGAGGCAGAATGGAGACACTGGAGGGGCAGGATGGAGACACTGGAGGGGCAGGATGGAGACACTGGATGGGCAGAATGGAGATACTGGAGGGGCAGGATGGAGATGAGGCAGGATGGAGACATTGGATGGGCAAGATGGAGACACTGGAGGGGCAGGATGGAGACACTGGAGGGGCAAGATGGAGACACTGGATGGGCAGAATGGAGATACTGGAGGGGCAGGATGGAGATGAGGCAGAATGGAGACACTGGAGGGGCAGGATGGAGACACTGGAGGGCAGGATGGAGACAATGGAGGGGCAGGTGGAGACAATGGAGGGGCAGGATGGAGACACTGGAGGGGCAGAATGGAGACATGGAGGGGCTGGATGGAGACGGGCAGAATGGAGACACTGGAGAGGAGGGATGGAGATGGGGCAGAATGGAGACACTGGAGGGGCAGAATGGAGACACTGGAGGGGCAGGATGGAGACACTGGAGGGGCAGAATTGAGACACTGGAGGGGCAGAATGGAGACACTGGAGGGGCAGACTGGAGATACTGGAGGGGCAGGATGGAGATTAGGCAGAATGGAGACACTGGAGGGGCAGGATGGAGACACTGGAGGGGCAGGATGGAGACACTGGAGGGGCAGAATGGAGACACTGGAGGGGCTAGATGGAGACGGGGCAGAATGGAGACACTGGAGAGGAGGGATGGAGATGGGGCAGAATGGAGACACTGGAGGGGCAGAATGGAGACACTGGAGGGGCAGGATGGAGACACTGGAGGGGCAGAATTGAGACACTGGAGGGGCAGAATGGAGACACTGGAGGGGCAAAATGGAGACACTGGAGGGGCAGGATGGAGACACTGGAGGGGCAGAATGGAGACACTGAAGGGGCAGGATGGAGACACTGGAGGGGCAGGATGGAAACACTGGAGGGGCAGAATGGAGACACTGGAGGGGCAGGATGGAGATGAGGCAGAATGGAGACACTGGAGGGGCAGAATGGAGACACTGGAGGGGCAGGATGGAGACATTGGAGAGGCAGGATGGAGACACTGGAGGGGCAGGATGGAGATGAAGCAGAATGGAGACACTGGAGGGGCAGAATGGAGACACTGGAGGGGAAGGATGGAGACACTGGAGGGGAAGGATGGAGACACTGGAGGGGCAGGATGGAGACACTGGAGGGGCAGGATGGAGACACAGGAGGGGCAGAATGGAGACACTGGAGGGGCTGGATGGAGACGGGGCAGAATGGAGACACTGGAGAGGAGGGATGGAGATGGGGCAGAATGGTGACACTGGAGGGGCAGAATGGAGACACTGGAGGGGCAGGATGGAGACACTGGAGGGGCAGAATTGAGACACTGGAGGGACAGAATGGAGACACTGGAGGGGCAAAATGGAGACACTGGAGGGGCAAAATGGAGACACTGGAGGGGCAGAATGGAGACACTGAAGGGGCAGGATGGAGACACTGGAGGGGCAGGATGGAAACACTGGAGGGGCAGAATGGAGACACTGGAGGGGCAGGATGGAGATGAGGCAGAATGGAGACACTGGAGGGGCAGGATGGAGACATTGGAGGGGCAGGATGGAGACACTGGAGGGGCAGGATGGAGATGAAGCAGAATGGAGACACTGGAGGGGCAGAATGGAGACACTGGAGGGGAAGGATGGAGACACTGGAGGGGCAGGATGGAGACACTGGAGGGGCAGGATGGAGACACAGGAGGGGCAGAATGGAGACACTGGAGGGGCTGGATGGAGACGGGGCAGAATGGAGACACTGGGGAGGAGGGATGGAGATGGGGCAGAATGGAGACACTAGAGGGGCAGAATGGAGACACTGGAGGGGCAGGATGGAGACACTGGGGGAAGAACTGAGACACTGGAGGGGCAGAATGGAGACACTGGAGGGCAGAAGGGAGACACTGAAGGGGCAGGATGGAGACACTGGAGGGGCAGGATGGAGACACTGGAGGGGCAAAATGGAGACATTGGAGGGGCAGGATGGAGACACTGGAGGGGCAGGATGGAGACACTGGAGGGGCAGAATGGAGACACTGGAGGGGCAGAATGGAGACACTGGAGGGGCAGGATGGAGATGGGGCAGAATGGAGACACTGGAGGGGCAGAATGGAGACACTGGGGGGGCAGGATGGAGACGGGCAGAATGGAGACACTGGAGGGGCAGGATGGAGATGGGGCAGAATCGAGACACTGGAGGGGCAGAATGGAGATGGGGCAGAATGGAGACACTGGAGAGGCAGAATGGAGACACTGGAGGGGCAGAATGGAGACACTGGAGGGGCAGAATGGAGACACTGGAGGGGCAGGATGGAGATGGGCCGAATGGAGACACTGGGGGCAGGATGGAGACGAGGCAGAATGGAGACACTGAGGGGGCATGATTGCATACAGGGGGCAGGATTGGATACATGGGGCAGGATTGGATACATGGGGCAGGATTGGAGACAGGGGGCAGGATTGGAGACAGGGGTATGAGTGGCAGATTGGAGGCACTGGTGGCAGGATTGGAGACACTGGTGGCAGGATTGCAGACATGGTGGCAGGATTGCAGACAGATGGGGCAGGATGGATACGATGGAGACAGATGGGGAGATCATATGGGACAGAATGGATACTCATGAGGGTGGGGTGGGAGAACATATGGCTGAAGCCAGGAATGAGACACACGGGGGCCAGGATGGGGGATATTATTACCATATTGGCTAATTAAAGGATATTATTACTGCAGTGATGTATTTTATTTTTTGAGTATACTATTTTAAATGGGGGGGGCGGTCCTGTTACTGTGTAGAGCGACACTATGTCGCCTTTTTTTTCTTCAACTGGTGTAGTGTAGAAGTTGGGAAAAAAATAAGTTATGTGTTTTGCAAGCGGAGCTCTAGATAACTGTTATTTCCTACAGAGACGAGCCCTGGCTGGAAGAAGTGATGGCGGTCTGTGCTGGATGAAAGATGAAAAGCGAGGATGGAGGACTTCACCTAGAGACGTCACTGGTGAGTTAGTGTGTTACCTTTACACTGACCTTATACACAGGACCTCTGTATATAGTATATAATGTCACCAGTGATCACTATCACCTGTACATTATATACAGAGCTCCTATTACCTGTACACAGACACTGCATACTTAGTACAGATCCCCTGTGTATAATGGCACTTATGGTGATAGTATTGTGGGCTTTTTTTGTTACTGATCAGTATTGTAGTATTCAGTCACTATGTGGTGGTAATATGTGGTCTGGACATGGTGTTGAGGTATTTGTCCCTTGAATGTGATATTATTCAGTCACTGGTGGTAAAATATGGTCTGGACATGGTGCTGTGGTATTTGTCCCTTGCATGTGATATTATTGGTCATTTTAAAAATTGAAAAATAAATAAAAATATACGTAAATAACTTAATTTTTATTGAATATTTTAACAAATATTTAATAGGTTAGTGTAGAGTAGAGCTCGGTAAAAAGTGTCTACAGTGTTGTGATGGCGGCTTAAAAAAATCTTTTGGCCAAAACAAAAGCTGCCGGCTGTATGTGTGAGAGAGCGGTGGGACTGTGGACAGTTCGAAGGGTGGAGGCGGGGCTGGGGTGGAGCCTCAGAGGGGCCCCAAAAATTTTGCCAGTATGGGGCCCCGGAATTCCTAGTGGCAGCCCTGCCTGAGGCTGCTTCATGCGGCCTGCAGGAAATGTAGGCCCCTTGACGGTCCTAGTCAGGTCCAGGGGGCGCTGATGGCAGCAATTTATTTCAGTTGAATGTGCATCCTTGGATCTTTTTTTTTATGTGTATGTAAAGAACTGCACAATAGGGGTCATAACTACAATATGGAGACCTGAATGGGGACATAACTACAAAATGGGGACATAACTACAATATGATGACCTGGATGGAGACATAACTACAATATGAGGACCTGGATGGGGTCATTACTACAATATGGGGACATAACTACAATATGAGGACCTGGATGGGGTCATTACTACAATATGGGGACATAACTACATATGAGGACCTGGATTGGGTCATAACTACAATTTGGGGACTGAATGGGGACATAACTGCAATATGGGAACCAGGATGGGACATAACTAAAATACTGGGACCTGGATTGGTAACATAACTACAATATGGCGATCTGAATTGGGACCTAACTACTATATGGGGGCCAGAATGGGGCAGCAATGACAAGGTGAAGACAAGGTCACATTACTAAAAGGGTACCAGAATGGGGCATTAGTATAAGAAGGGGACCAGGATGGGGGACATTACTACAAAATGGGACCAGGATGGGGGACATTACTACAGATGTTTGCTCTAAGTACTATATGGTGCTCATTGTAAGACAATATTTCTGTACGTGGTCAATTGGGGAAAAAAAAGAGCACAAAAAAAATTTTGCCACTAAAAATGCTGTTTAATATTATAAACTAAAGTACACAAAAAGAAGTGCACATTTATCGCTGCATCCATAACGACCCAAGCTATAAAAAATAAAATAAACACTGAAAAAATATCATGGGCAGCACATAGTCCTTCATACAAAATTATGGACACCACAAAGTCCTCCATACAGTATTACGGGCACCACATAGTCCTCTATACAGTATTATGGGCACCACATAGTCCTCCATACAGCACTATGAGCACCACATAGTCCTCCATACAGTATTATGGACACCACATAGTTCTCCATACAGTATTATAGGCACCACATAGTTCTCTATACAGTATTATGGGCATTACATAGTCCTCCATACAGCACTATGGGCACCACATAGTCCTCAAGACAGTATTATGGGCACTACATAGTCCTCCATACAGTATTATAGACACCATATAGTCTTCCATACAGTATTATAGGCACCACATAGTCCTCCATACAGTATTATGAGCAACATATAGTTTTCTATGTTACGCCAACCATGGTGCCTGTGGATTGTGGATCCACTGTGCCACAGGACCAGTCCTGCCCAAGAAGGATGTAGTTAAGTGACAACCTGGAGTTCACTGGAGCTCCTGGTGATGGAGTCAGACTGAGCTGCAGGTATACACCAGGTACCACTACTGGGCAGGTACGCTGACACTGATTTAGGGCTTAGTTCGGACACACCAGTCTAGGATACTGGATTAGGGTTTGGCCTCTCATGGCATAGACAGGGGGACAATGTTCATGCGCTGGCCGCACTGGGACCAGGGGGACTTCGGATACAAGACCGGCCACATCGGGACTAGGGAACTTTGGGTACAGGACTGGCCACACCAGGACCAGGGGACAATGTTCAGGCTCTGGCCACTGCTGGACCCAGGGGACTTCGGATACAGGGACTGACCACACTGGGACCAGGGGACCTCACAATCTCACTAGTAGTACACCCTAATGATTCTATACGTTGCTTAGTGACTCCCTAGGGAAGAGGATGACTGCCAGCAATTGACTGGGAGCCATCTTGCAGGTGTACTAATTATACTAAATGCCTCTCAGCTACCCGGAGAGAACATTTAGTATATGTGAGTGCTCTCCCTTTAAGTACAGGGGAGCGCACACACACGGGTACTAGGCACGCTGCTGGGACTGCGCTGCACACACCAGAAACATGAAGCAGGAGAATGCCAGGGACTGCGCCGAGGGCCGGGGCAGTGAGTCAGCCGGCGTCCCTGCATGAAGGGAGAAGGGGCACCATGCAGGGGCCGGCAGCAGTGCTACACTCCATATATAAAAAAATAAGCAATTACTCACCTCTCCCTGTTCCCACTGCTATGGTTTCTGCAGCGCATCTTCTGACCTTCTGCACTGCTGGACACAGAGTGCACGCTGTAGTGATGTGGGGTGAGATGTCACAGAGCTCAGACACTGAGGGGGAATGATGGTAGAGGGAATGTCAGCGGATGGCCCCCTCTCTCATCATTGTTTTCAATTGTATCAACATCCAGGTTACCAATACAGTTTGAAACTACGATGCAGAGTGCGGGGGCCCCTAAACTCACGGGTCCTATAGTGGCCTCGTGGTCTGCCGCTATTGGCGGTACGCCACTGCTTGTAGTGGTTATAAGATGCTGAAAACCCTGAACACATGAGGAACTAGTAATTTTTACACTGAAATGCATGTGTTCATTGTTTTGAGCGTTAAATGCATGTGTAAATTGTTTTTGAGCGTTTAGTTTGTGCTTTTTCAGGTGGTTTTAGGTGATAAAGGCCTAATGAATAAGTTAAAACAATGCAATTATTGTGGACTATTCCAAACAAAAACACAAAGTGGTACAAAAAGGGAAGATATTATGTTGGCATTGAAAATGTAGTACTGACTCATTGTTCATTATTCTGAACAAAGGACAAGAGAAAATTCTGCAGTGAGGAAACAGGTAACATAAGATGCCGCCTATTTCCTGTAAGTCCCTGAGAAAACAGAGAAACGAAACTCAGGGCCTGAATTCTCAGGATCTGCTGGATAGAACTGCAGCATCACGCCTACAAAAAGGAGGGAGGGGACATGGAACATGGACATGTGGAACATGGACACATGGAGCGTGGAACATGGGGTCATACACGCTTCCTCATACAGTCTATTACCAAACTGCAAGGCTGGAATAGATCCAGAGAAAGAACAAGCATAAAAGTGTTTTGTAGCACTAACAATCGTAGACACTTCTGTGTTTGGCTGCGTGGACCAAGCGTTGGGCTTCTTTGAGCTCCTTCAGCCAGAGGAAAACATTAATTAGGACTGGTGTCTAAATTTATGTGTCAATCTTGTTATGAACTTGAGTGAAGTAAGATTTCTTCTTAATAAATTGGGTAAATCTCCGCACCAGACAGGCAAATGTGCATCAGCAATTTCCGGTGTAAAGTCTAGTACATGTGTTGGGAAGTGGAAGGCTCTGTTCTTCCCGATAAGTCATGGTGGCTTTTCAAAAAGTTGTCAAGAGTTGCAGAAACTTGAAAAAATTACAGATTGTGATTCACTTCTTTAGCTCAACAAGTTTCTTCCCCACAAAACTGTCTCAGGCCTCCATCACACGTCCGCATGAAAACATGTACGTGAAAAAACCAGTGCCGGTGTCATCAATGTGTCTGTTTTCACCATCAGCGCATCATCAGTGTTTGGTCCGCGTATCTGTTTTTACCATCAGTGTGCCATCAGTAGGCCCGATTTTACCATCAGTGCATCATCAGTGTTTGGTCCGCGTATCTCTTTTTACCATCAGTGTGCCATCAGTGATTGGTCCGTGTGTCTGTTTTCACCATCAGTGTGCCATCAGTGATTGGTCCGTGTGTCTGTTTTCACCATCAGTGTGTCATCAGTGTTTGATCCATGTGTCCCTTTTCACCATCAGTGTGTCATCAGTAGGCCCGATTTTACCATCAGTGCATCATCAGTGTTTGGTCCGCGTATCTCTTTTTACCATCAGTGTGCCATCAGTGATTGGTCCGTGTGTCTGTTTTCACCATCAGTGTGTCATCAGTGTTTGATCCATGGTGTCCCTTTTCACCATCAGTGTCTCATCAGTAGGTCCGATTTTACCATCAGCGCATCATCAGTGTTTGGTCCGCGTATCTGTTTTTACCTTCAGTGTGTCATCAGTGTTTTGTCTGTGTGTCTGTTTTTACCATCAGTGTGTCATCAGTGTTTGATCCGAGTGTCCGTTTGTACCATCAGTGTGTCATCAGTGTGTTTATTTTCACCTTCAGTGTGTCATCAGTGTTTAGTCCGTGTGTCCGATTTACCATCAGTGTGTCATCAGTGTTTGGTCCGTTTTCACCATCAGTGTGTCATCAGTGTTTGGTCCGTTTTCACCATCAGTGTGTCATCAGTGTTTTTTCTCTTCTGGATAAAGACAGAAATAAATTACAAAGTTTCTCCTTTACTTAAGACCATGAAGCAGTTAAAAGAAATAACTAAATACGAATCATGCACACAGCAACGTCGCTTTTACATTGCCGTGCACTATTTTTCATTTTTGCGGCAGTTATGTTGCACTTTTTCAGGCAGATTCCAGGAGGATATTGCCCGAAAAAGACATATTGTGCGCATACGCTTTAGGGCATGTGCGCTCGCCGTCTGATCCGACGGCATTCCCGCTGACTTTTTGGCACAGCGTTGCTTTCGGTGTCCTTTTGGGTTGTTTTCACAGCATTCTTTGCTACCGACATCTTTTTTTATTTTAACTTTATATCCAAACTTGTGAGCAGCTTTCAAACAGAAGCCGCCTGAAAATGGAAGAATCTCATCTTTTAGCGGCTTCACAGCTTCGGAAGCCTGACGCAGCTATGAACGTCTTTCTAGCTTTACAAGTCGTTTCGACGCTGCTGTATATGTTTTATCTTTTTAGAGCTTTTTTCAGGAGGATTTTTTTTTTTAGCAACGTTTGGGTTGTTTCCTGGGCATTTTTTTTAATTTATTTTATTTTTGCCAGCCCTTTCTGTTTAAGCATTTTTCACTGACCACGTAACTAACAACATAGCATGCAAAAATATTCAGAATTGAGAGTCCTCAGTGGTTGATACTTTTAATGGCTAAGTGAAAAGATGGTAAATATTTTTCTATCACTGGCTAACACGGTACAAAGTACACATCTTTCCTGTATCAACATAGCATGCAAACAGTTAATAGTCAAATTCCCCCCACCCATCCTTCCTCCCTGTGCCTCACTCACTGTAGGAGGGGCACAGCAGCAGGAAGGTTTACAGAAAGCAGCCAGAACACAGGGCACCAAGAAGATCAGGATTTCTGCAAGAACCCTCCATCATGCACACAGCAGAGGGCTGATGCTGGTGGCTGCTCTGTGCCTGGGTGGGCACCCCGCTAGGTGGGTATCAGCCCAGGCTGGACAGACTCTATGGCTCATCATAAGTTTTTATCAATATCATGTGCGGGAAAGCAATGGCTGAGGGGGCAAAGAATAGAGTCATTGCAAAAGAGCAAAATAATGGTGTCCATATCACTTTGCACTGACTTGTGGGGGATGATCGACTGCGTATACAGTGACTGTAAGCCCACGTTCACACGTTCAGTATTTCACATCAGTATGTGTAAGTCAAAACCAGGGTGGGTGATAAATACAGAAGTGGTGACGTTTTTCTATTATACTTTTCCTCTGATTGTAAATACTGAGGTCAAATACTCACTAAATACGACTGTGTGCACGCGGCCTAATAGTGAAAGTATAGCTAGTGCATGCCATGAAGAGGTGGTCTGCAATAAACCCCCGTATATTATGACCTCTAAGGCCCTTTTTTCTGGGTACTTGTGATTGTATTTGTAAAACTTTTTTATGGATGGTTTTAACATGTTACATTTTCAGGAAAAACGCTGTTTGTTTTTTTTGCTTTTGTTTTTCCTGTTGCTTTTCCCGGTTTTTTTTTGTTTTTTTGTGCAAGAATGGAAAAGAGTTGGTTTAAAACAACAAGACGTTTAAAAAACCCCTTTTTACTTTTTTGTGGTTTTTTGTTTTTTGGTTTTAATATTTTTTTTTTCCAAATTTTTTGATTTTTTTTTTTATTTTTTTTTTTTTTTAACAAATTCAGAATCCCGGGGGTTTTGTTCCAGTTTTAAATGGTGCTCCCGGGGGGGTTTAACCCCCCTCTAAACCCCCGGATTCGCTAGGAATCCTGCTGAGTCACATTTTGGCGCGCACGATCCCCCCCGCGATACGCGATTGTCCGGTTTTTTTTTTGATCGCGGGTTTCCCCCCGCTGCAGGCACGATCGCTGGTGTGACGGGGGGCCCCGCGCCCCTGGTAACCGGTAACGGGGCCCCAGGGGGGGGCTTGCCAGAAACCCCCATTTTGTCCCTTTGGATCGCGCCCTGGGGGGCGGTAACCAATTTTCCGGGGTTTTCCCCGGCCCGCCAGGCCCGGAACCCATGTGTACCTTGGTTCCCCGTCCTGATCGGCGGGTTTCCAACGTACCGGGGGTAACAAAGCGTGTTCCCGAGTGCGCTTTATGATCGGCCTTTTGGAGCTCGCAGCGATATTTAGCGACACACCCGTCCTGCGTTGTCGGGTCGGGTGGTCCTTTTTAACCCCCTATGTAGACCCGGGGTTTGGGCCGAGGGGGGATTAAAGGTTGAGTATGGTGTTTGGGAAATGCCCCCTCTCCCGGGAAAAACCAAAGAGCTGGGGGCCAGAGACCCCCTTTTCCCAAAAGTGGACATTCTGGGCAGAGGGGTGACCCCGGGGCGGGCTTAAAAAAAAAGTCCACTCTTTTTTTGGGGGCCATTTTAAGGGAAAATCTTCAAAGTCTGATCTTTAGGGCCACCCGGTTCCCCCGCCACAGCGTTTTCGGGGGTTTGGCCAAATACCCCAAATGTTTTTTTTCCCCCAAAATTCCCCAAGGGTGGATGTTTCCCCCTAGACTTTTTGTAGGGGGGGAGAACAGGGGAAAAAAGCATTAACTGGTTATTTACGGCGAAAAACAACTGCCAAATAACAAAGTATAAGAAGTTTGGGGCCCAAATTTCCCTTTGGAAATTTCGTTTTTTTTTTCCCTGAGTTGTTTCCCAAATTTTGCTTATTTTTAAAAAGTTCAACAAAGTCAGAAAATTCCGCCCCTGGTATCGAAAGTGTCTGAATGGGTTTTTTGGGGGGCTTTTTTTTTACTAGGGTTTTATGGGGAAAAAAAAAAAAATGGTAAAAAAAAAAAAACCCGAATCATGTTTTTCCGGCGAACCCAGTGTTTATGTCTAATAAACCTTAAAAAAAAGCTACATCCAAATTGCCCCAAAAAGCAAAATCAGGCAGGTTTCTTTGGTATTTTTTGCGGGGACCTGGGTTTTGCCTGGGGAAATGGGTTTTTGGGGAGCGCAAACAGAAATTGAATAAGGCCTCATTCAGACCGGTTGCACTAGAGTT
>JARQOD010000009.1:20112244-20273921 GCA_033576555.1 Oophaga sylvatica | reverse complement strand
TCCCTATTGATTTTAAATTTTACGCAAATCCTGCCCACTGACTCAAAGGGATCATCAAATCCCTTAATACCCGGGGCACCCGCAGAAAACTCGCACAATTTCGGGCGAGTCTCCTTCAACCCCCGCATGCTGCCAGCATCGGACCAAGGGCGCCCCAAATTTTTCATGCAGCCGCACGCTCCGGCCCGGGGTGCCACGGGCGGTCCCGGGTGTTGGCAAAAAACCGAGGAAATCGTGGGGTTTTCTCCAAGGGGGTACCCGGCTTAATCGAACGAGTCAAGGGAGAAAAAAAGGTTGTACTGGGGCCAATTTTTCCATGATGCTGTGCAGATCTGTGCTTTTTTTCTCGCTGTTTTCCATAAAAAAAAAAATTTGCAGAATTTTTTAATTCGCTCCGAAATCTGATGGATGTAGAAAAAAGTCACACAGACCATCGTAGGCATCCGATTTTTATGGAAAATTTTGAAAATTTGTACTGATGGCCCCCGTTGAATCTGATTTTTTTTCTTGCACCAATCAATTGGGGAGTCGAAATATGCAAAATTTTTATTGAATCTTTGGGCGAGTAAATACCTTTTTTATCAGTTTGGCACTTGTCCTATTTATACCCACTGTGAGCTCAAGAGTTTAAAAGGGTATCCCACACAAACAACATCGTAAGGGGATCGCAAAAAAAAAGTCACTTTTTACGATCCCTTTTTGCGTTTTGTTGTGCGGCATCTCCAGCGCGAGGCCCCTGCTGGACTGCTATCACAGCGATCTTTTCCGGACCCTATTTTCGCGCGGGCGCCCCGCGGTAAAAAATCTAATGCGAGGGGCCCCTTTTTTTAGCTTTTAGCGGTATTTTTGACCGCAAAAGTCGTTAAGGAATCGAAACCGCGTAGGCCCGACATCGCTAAAATGGGTGCTCTAGCGATAAAAAAACAATCCCGCTAGCGATCTCATTAGAAAGCACGCAACAAATCCAGCGGGATGTGAGGGGGCGCCCTTAAAATGTGCAAATTTTGTGGTTTTTTTTCCCTTTTTGGGTTCATGAGGAGCCTGAGAAAAAAGGAAAAAAACGATGAAAAAAACAAAAAAAAAAATTGTTGCTTTTTTTGGCAAAGGGTCCAGTAGCACCCCACGATGACCCCTTTCTGCTACATCCGGAGGCTGTGTAAACCGGTGACATCATAACTGACCGTCACCAACCCCGGAAACACATGGAGGAGCAAAAAGCAAGGGCTGACGAGCAATGACCCCTTTTAAGGACAGCAGCTAAACGGGAGGGGCCTCAACAGGGGTTACCATGAGCATTTCCCGTGTGACGGCGATTTATGAATCCCCCCACGCGTGAACGCGGGGATTCCCATTTTTCTGACCCGGGGACCAGGGTATATATGCTTTATGGGCAGCAGGGTGGCTCAGTGGAAGCCGCACCCTTTGCAGCGCTGGAGCCCCTGGGTTCAAACCCCCTGGGAAACCTGCAAGGAGTTTTGTATGTTCCCCCCCGTGTTTGCGGGGGGTTCCCCCACACTCCAAAAAAACAACTGATGGGAATCTAGAATGGAGCCCCACGGGGACAGCGACGATAATGTGTGCAAACGTAAAGCGCTGCGGAAATGTTACGCAAAAATTAAAAAAATAAAAAATAAATTTTATTTATTTATATCCCCCGGCCTTTGGAGGATCCTCTCCAAACACTTGTATAAAGCGAGGCTGCCCCCTAAGTCGCCACGCCCCTCATTCGCTCAATACCCCTGGCACTGCGCCGGCATTTCTATGCAGCTAAACGCCCAACTAGCTTGTAAACCCTGAAAAGGGGCCCCACAACCCTCTATCCCAAGGTTTTTCATACACGCGGACCAAATGTGGCCCCGGGGCCGGGGCCATCACAGGGTTTTACAGCCTGTGGCGGGGGCCTGATCAGCAGAGGGGGGGCCCGCACCGCCCCCCGTCACCAAACCCTTTTGGGGCCCCGCCCCCAATTCTGCCGGGGAAATAACTGAACCCCGGGCCAGGCGCAGGCTCATTTACTCTATTGCCGTACTGGGGGGGCAGGAAGGGGGACAATGGAGGGGGAGGGTGGAGACACAGAGGGGCAGGGTGGAGACACTGGAGAAGATGGAGCAGAATGGAGACACTGGAGGGGCAGGATGGAGACAGGGGGGGCAGAATACAGACACTGGGGCAGGATGAGGGAGGAGAATGGGACACTGGAGGGGGGGATGGAGACACTGGAGGGGAGGAGGAGACACTGGGGGGGCAAAGGGGATCTGGGGGGCAGAGGGGGATGAGGCAGGAGGGACATTGGGTGGGAAGATGGGAAAATGGAGGGCAGGAGGGGCACTGGAGGGGCAAAAGGGGGACACGGATGGGCAGAAGGAGATACTGGGGGGGCGGATGGGGAAAGAGGCAGAATGGAGACACTGGGGGGCAGGGTGGAGAACTGGGGGGCAGGATGGAAAAAATGGGGGGCGATGGAGACAATGGAGGGGCAGGTGGAGACACTGGAGGGGCAAATGGAGACACGGGGGGGCTGGAAGGAACGGGGGGAAAAGGACATGGAGAGAGGATGGAGATGGGCAGAATGGAGACATGAGGGGCAGAAAAGGAACATGGGGGGGCAGGATGGGACCCGGGGGGGCAGAATTGAGACACGGGGGGGGCAGAAAAGAGACACTGGAGGGCGACTGAGATACTGGAGGGGGAGGATGGGGATTTGCAGAATGGAGAACTGGGGGGGCAGGATGGAGACACGGGGGGCAGGATGGAGACATGGAGGGGCGATGGAGACACGGGGGGCAGATGGAGACGGGGCAGAAAGGGACCTGGGGAAGGGGGATGGAGATGGGGCGAATGGGACACGGGGGGCAAAGGGGACACTGGGGGGGCAGGATGGGGACACTGGAGGGCAGAATAGACACTGGGGGGGCAGAATGGAGACACTGGGGGGGCAAAATGGGACACTGGGGGGCAGGGTGGAGACCTGGGGGGCGAATGGAGACACTGAAAGGGGGAGGGGAGACACTGGAGGGCAGGATGGGGAAAAACTGGGGGGCAGAATGGAGACACTGGAGGGGGAGGATGGAGTTAGGCAGAATGGGAGAAATGGGGGGGCAGAATGGAAAACTGGAGGGGAGGGTGGAGACTTGGAGAGGAGGGGTGGAGAATGGAGGGCAGGATGGAGATGAAGCAAATGGAACACTGGGGGGGCAGAATGGAACCTGGAGGGGAAAGGGTGGAGACACGGGGGGGAAGGATGAGAACACTGAGGGGGAGGATGGAGGGAAAGGAGGGGCAGGTTTTGGGGACCAGGAGGGGGAGAATAGACATGGGGGCTGGGGAACGGGGCAGAAAGGAGACACTGGGGGGGGGATGGAGAGGGGCAGAATGGGAAAATGGAGGGGCAGAAAGGAGACACTGGGGGCAGGATGGAGACACGGGGGGCAGAATTTAGACACTGGAGGGGGAAAGGAGCACTGGAGGGGCAAAATGGAGACACTGGGGGGGCAAAAAGGAGCCCCTGGAGGGGCAGAATGGAGACACTGAAGGGGGAGGGTGGAGACACTGGGGGGGCAGGGTGGAAACACTGGAGGGGCTGGATGGAGACGGGGCAGAATGGAGACACTGGAGAGGAGGGATGGAGATGGGGCAGAATGGAGACACTGGGGGGCAGAATGGAGACACTGGAGGGGCAGGATGGAGACACTGGAGGGGCAGAATTGAGACACTGGAGGGGCAGAATGGAGACACTGGAGGGGCAAAATGGTAGACACTGGAGGGAGGATGGAGATGGGGCGAATGGAGACACTAGAGGGGCAGAATGGAGACACTGGAGGGGCAGGATGGAGACACTGGGGGGAAGAATGAGACACTGGAGGGGCAGAATGGAGACACTGGAGGGGCAGAAGGGAGATGAAGGGGCAGGATGGAGACACTGGAGGGGCAGATGGAGACACTGGAGGGGCAATGGAGACATTGGAGGGCAGGATGGAGACACTGGAGGGGCAGGATGGAGACACTGGAGGGCAGAATGGAGACACTGGAGGGGCAGAATGGAGACACTGGAGGGGCAGGATGGAGATGGGGCAGAATGGAGACACTGGAGGGGCAGATGGAGACACTGGAGGGGCAGGATGGAGACACTGGAGGGCAGAATGAGACACTGGAGGGGCAGGATGGAGACACTGGAGGGGCGAATGGAGACACTGGGGCAGATGGAGACACTGGATGGCAGAATGGAGATACTGGAGGGGCAGGATTTGGGGATGAGGCAGGATGGAGACACTGGATGGGCAAGATGGAGAACTGGAGGGCAGGAAAGGAGACACTGGATGGGCAGGATGGAGACACTGGAGGGGCAAGATGGAGACACTGGAGGGCAGGATGGAGACACTGGAGGGGCAGAATGGAGACACTGGAGGGGCGGATGGAGGGGGCAGAATGGGGACACTGGAGAGAGGATGGAGATGGGGCAGAATGGAGACACTGGAGGGGCAGATGGGAGACACTGGATGGGGCAGGATGGAGACACTGGAGGGGCAGAATGGAGACACTGGAGGGCAGAATGGAGATACTGGAGGGGCAGGATGGAGATGAGGCAGAATGGAGACACTGGAGGGGCAGGATGGAGACACTGGAGGGGCAGGATGGAGACAATGGAGGGCAGGATGGAGACACTGGAGGGGCAGAATGGAGACACTGGAGGGGCTGGATGGAGACGGGCAGAATGGAGACACTGGAGAGGAGGGATGGAGATGGGGCAGAATGGAGACACTGGAGGGGCAGAATGGAGACACTGGAGGGGCAGGATGGAGACACTGGAGGGGCAATGGAGACACTGGAGGGGCAGAATGGAGACACTGGAGGGGCAGACTGGGAGATACTGGAGGGGCAGGATGGAGATTAGGCAGAATGGAGACACTGGAGGGGCAGGATGGAGACACTGGAGGGGCAGGATGGAGACACTGGAGGGGCAGATGGAGACATGGGGCAGAATGGAGACACTGGAGGGGCTGGATGGAGACGGGGCAGAATGGAGACACTGGAGAGGAGGATGGAGATGGGGGCAGAATGGAGACACTGGAGGGGCAGAATGGAGACACTGGAGGGGCAGGATGGAGACACTGGAGGGCAGAATTGAGACACTGGAGGGGCAGAATGGAGACACTGGAGGGGCAAAATGAGACACTGGAGGGCAGGATGGAGACACTGGAGGGGCAGAATGGAGACACTGAAGGGGCAGAATGGAGACACTGGAGGGGCAGGATGGAGACACTGGAGGGGCAATGGAGACACTGGAGGGCAGGATGGAGAGAGGCAGAATGGAGACACTGGAGGGGCAGAATGGAGACACTGAAGGGGCAGGATGGAGACATGGAGGGCAGGATGGAGACACTGAGGGGAGGATGGAGACATGGAGGGCAGATGGAGACACGGAGGGGCAGATGGAGACACTGGAGGGAGATGGAGACACTGGAGGGGAGATGGAGACACTGGAGGGGCAGGATGAGACATGGAGGGGCAGGATGGAGACACTGGAGGGGCAGGATGGAGACACAGGAGGGCAGAATGGAGACACTGGAGGGGCTGAGGAGACTTGGCAGAACTGGAGACACTGGATAGGAGGGAATGAGATGGGGCAGAATGGGACACTGGAGGGGCAGAATGGAGACACTGGGGGCAGGATGGAGACACTGGAGGGGCAGGATTGAGACACTGGAGGGACAGAATGGAGACACTGGATGGGCAAAATGGAGACACTGGAGGGGCAGGATGGAGACACTGGAGGGCAGAATGGAGACACTGAAGGGGCAGATGGAGACACTGGATGGGCAGGATGGAAACACTGGAGGGGCAGAATGGAGACACTGGAGGGGCAGGATGGAGAGGGGCAGAATGGAGACACAATGGAGGGGCAGATGGAGACATGGAGGGGCAGATGGAGACACTGGAGGGGCAGGATGGAGATGAGGCAGAATGGAGACACTGGAGGGGCAGAATGGAGACACTGGAGGGGAGGATGGAGACATGGAGGGCAGGAATGGAGACACTGGAGGGGCAGGATGGAGACACAGGAGGGGCAGAATGGAGACACTGGAGGGGCTGGATGGAGACGGGGCAGAATGGAGACACTGGAGAGGATGGATGGAGAGGGGCAGAATGGAGACACTAGAGGGGCAGGAGATGGATGGGACACTGGAGGGGCAGGAATGGAGACAACTGGAGGGGAAGACTGAGACACTGGAGGGCAGAATGGAGACACTGGAGGGGCAGAAGGAGACACTGAAGGGGCAGGATGGAGACACTGGAGGGGCAGGATGGAGACACTGAGGGCAAAATGGAGACACTGGAGGGGCAGGATGGAGACACTGAGGGGCAGGATGGAGACACTGGAGGGGCAGGATGGAGACACTGGAGGGGCAGGAATGGAGACACTGGAGGGGCAGGATGGAGATGGGGCAGAATGGAGACACTGGAGGGCAGAATGGAGACATGAGGGGCAGGATGGAGACGGGCAGAATGGAGACACTGGAGGGGCAGGATGGAGATGGGGCAGAATCGAGACACTGGAGGGGCAGAATGGAGATGGGGCAGAATGGAGACACTGGAGAGGCAGAATGGAGACACTGGAGGGGCAGAATGGAGACACTGGAGGGGCAGAATGGAGACACTGGAGGGGCAGGATGGAGATGGGGCCGAATGGAGACACTGGGGGCAGGATGGAGACGAGGCAGAATGGAGACACTGAGGGGGCATGATTGCATACAGGGGGCAGGATTGGATACATGGGGCAGGATTGGATACATGGGGCAGGATTGGAGACAGGGGGCAGGATTGGAGACAGGGGGTATGAGTGGCAGATTGGAGGCACTGGTGGCAGGATTGGAGACACTGGTGGCAGGATTGCAGACATGGTGGCAGGATTGCAGACAGATGGGGCAGGATGGATACGATGGAGACAGATGGGGAGATCATATGGGACAGAATGGATACTCATGAGGGTGGGGTGGGAGAACATATGGCTGAAGCCAGGAATGAGACACACGGGGGCCAGGATGGGGGATATTATTACCATATTGGCTAATTAAAGGATATTATTACTGCAGTGATGTATTTTATTTTTTGAGTATACTATTTTAAATGGGGGGGCGGTCCTGTTACTGTGTAGAGCGACACTATGTCGCCTTTTTTTTCTTCAACTGGTGTAGTGTAGAAGTTGGGAAAAAAATAAGTTATGTGTTTTGCAAGCGGAGCTCTAGATAACTGTTATTTCCTACAGAGACGAGCCCTGGCTGGAAGAAGTGATGGCGGTCTGTGCTGGATGAAAGATGAAAAGCGAGGATGGAGGACTTCACCTAGAGACGTCACTGGTGAGTTAGTGTGTTACCTTTACACTGACCTTATACACAGGACCTCTGTATATAGTATATAATGTCACCAGTGATCACTATCACCTGTACATTATATACAGAGCTCCTATTACCTGTACACAGACACTGCATACTTAGTACAGATCCCCTGTGTATAATGGCACTTATGGTGATAGTATTGTGGGCTTTTTTTGTTACTGATCAGTATTGTAGTATTCAGTCACTATGTGGTGGTAATATGTGGTCTGGACATGGTGTTGAGGTATTTGTCCCTTGAATGTGATATTATTCAGTCACTGGTGGTAAAATATGGTCTGGACATGGTGCTGTGGTATTTGTCCCTTGCATGTGATATTATTGGTCATTTTAAAAATTGAAAAATAAATAAAAATATACGTAAATAACTTAATTTTTATTGAATATTTTAACAAATATTTAATAGGTTAGTGTAGAGTAGAGCTCGGTAAAAAGTGTCTACAGTGTTGTGATGGCGCTTAAAAAAATCTTTTGGCCAAAACAAAAGCTGCCGGCTGTATGTGTGAGAGAGCGGTGGGACTGTGGACAGTTCGAAGGGTGGAGGCGGGGCTGGGGTGGAGCCTCAGAGGGGCCCCAAAAATTTTGCCAGTATGGGGCCCCGGAATTCCTAGTGGCAGCCCTGCCTGAGGCTGCTTCATGCGGCCTGCAGGAAATGTAGGCCCCTTGACGGTCCTAGTCAGGTCCAGGGGGCGCTGATGGCAGCAATTTATTTCAGTTGAATGTGCATCCTTGGATCTTTTTTTTTATGTGTATGTAAAGAACTGCACAATAGGGGTCATAACTACAATATGGAGACCTGAATGGGGACATAACTACAAAATGGGGACATAACTACAATATGATGACCTGGATGGAGACATAACTACAATATGAGGACCTGGATGGGGTCATTACTACAATATGGGGACATAACTACAATATGAGGACCTGGATGGGGTCATTACTACAATATGGGGACATAACTACAATATGAGGACCTGGATTGGGTCATAACTACAATTTGGGGACCTGAATGGGGACATAACTGCAATATGGGAACCAGGATGGGGACATAACTAAAATACTGGGACCTGGATTGGTAACATAACTACAATATGGCGATCTGAATTGGGACCTAACTACTATATGGGGGCCAGAATGGGGCAGCAATGCAAGGTGAAGACAAGGTCACATTACTAAAAGGGTACCAGGATGGGGCATTAGTATAAGAAGGGGACCAGGATGGGGGACATTACTACAAAATGGGGACCAGGATGGGGGACATTACTACAAGATGTTTGCTCTAAGTACTATATGGTGCTCATTGTAAGACAATATTTCTGTACGTGGTCAATTGGGGGAAAAAAATAGAGCACAAAAAAATATTTTGCCACTAAAAATGCTGTTTAATATATAAACTAAAGTACACAAAAAGAAGTGCACATTTATCGCTGCATCCATAACGACCCAAGCTATAAAAAATAAAATAAACACTGAAAAAATATCATGGGCAGCACATAGTCCTTCATACAAAATTATGGACACCACAAAGTCCTCCATACAGTATTACGGGCACCACATAGTCCTCTATACAGTATTATGGGCACCACATAGTCCTCCATACAGCACTATGAGCACCACATAGTCCTCCATACAGTATTATGGACACCACATAGTTCTCCATACAGTATTATAGGCACCACATAGTTCTCTATACAGTATTATGTGTAGCGCTTCCCACGGCTGTGGGGCGCCGGGACATGGCATAGCTTGCCTAGCTAGCCAATGCTCCCACGCCGCCAGTCCACGACGACGTGAGGCATGGGTCCCAGATGATGAGAATGTGGACCCACTGGACCACGGAGGGAGACCCGGGCCTGCCCGGACTAGGGAAGGGCAGCGACCGGGATCCGTGGCAGCTGAGCATGTGGGCAAGGTGGCGACCTGCAGGACTAGACAACACCGCACAACTTCAGGTAAGAAGAAACATAAAGTTTACTTAAAGAAACACAGTACATAAAACAGAACATAAGACCGGGCTCCCGATTCCGCACATCAGAGAAGGGTACACGACTCAGGCTCACAGACGAGTGCTGGAGGACATCACGGGTAGATGCAGTCCAGGGTTATCTGGCACGGGCATACTTGGACGGCCTCTCTCTCAGGCCTTAGGCGTAGCACAGGCTCAGCAGGAGAACATCAGACACCGACCTCAGACAGACTTCAGACGATGGCGGGGTCATCACGGGTTGATGAAGTCCAGGATCATCTGGCACGGGCATACTAGTATGGCCTCACTCTCAGGCCTCGGGCGTAGCACAGGCTCAGCAGGAGAACATCAGACACCGGCCCAGGACGAACGTCAGACGATGGCGGGGTCATCACGGGTTGATGAAGTCCAGGGTCATCTGGCACGGGCATACTAGGACGGCCTCTCTCTCAGGCCTCAGGCGTAGCACAGGCTCAGCAGGAGAACATCAGACACCGACCCAGGACAGACGTCATCACAGGGTAGACCAAGGAGGAACCGGCAGAACAGGCAGGTTGTCACGGCAAGTGACCAAGGCAGTCTCTGGGACAGGCAGGTTGTCACAGCAAGTGACCAGGCAGTCTCTGGGACAGGCAGGTTGTCACGGCTAGTGACCAGGGCAATCTCTGGGACAGGCGGGTTGTCACGGCAAGTGACCAGGGCAGGCAGGTTGTCACGGCAAGTGACCAGGCAGGCAGGTTGTCACGGCAAGTGACCAGGCAGGCAGGTTGTCACGGCAAGTGACCAGGCAGGCAGGTTGTCACGGCAAGTGACCAGGGCAGGCAGGTTGTCACGGCAAGTGACCAGGCAGGCAGGTTGTCACGGCAAGTGACCGGGCAGTCTCTGGGACAGGCAGGTTGTCACGGAAAGTGACCAGGGCAGTCTCTGGGACAGGCAGGTTGTCACGGAAAGTGACCAGGGCAGTCTCTGGGACAGGCAGGTTGTCACGGCAAGTGACCAGGGCAGTCTCTGGGACAGGCAGGTTGTCACGGCAAGTGACCAGGCAGTCTCTGGGACAGGCAGGTTGTCACGGCAAGTGACCAGGCAGTCTCTAGACAGGCAGGTATATACGACCTGATATGGTGGAGCCTCCAGGTAGGCTGCAGTCGGATGGCAGATGATCGCTCCCAGGTGAGCAGGCAAGAGCCGGGGATCTCTGCAGATGATGTCCGAACTTCCGGATGGAGCTGCAGTCGGATGGCAGATGATCGCTCCTAGGTGAGCAGGCAAGAGCCGGGGATCTCTGCAGATGACGTCCGAACCTCTGGAAGGAACTGCAGACGGATGGCAGACAGGCAAGCCGACAGGTAACAGACAGGTAACTGGAATCAGGAGCTGATGGCTGAAACAGAGTTAGACTGCACTGGAACAACAGGAACACGAATTGGATCTCAGAGAGTCAGGAACACAGACAGGAACACGGACTGGGTCTCAGGGAGTCAGGAACACGGACAGGAACATGGATTGAATCACAGGAACACGGACTGGAACACAGGCCTCGGACTCCGGACATCTGGCACCGATCAGCAGGCTCCGGACATCTGGCAATGATCGGCAGGATCCGGACATCAGGCAAGAAGGATAGGATCCGGACATCTGGAAGTGGTCGTCGGACATCGGACATCAGGCCATGGTCATCAGGCATAGGATCCGGACATCTGGCAGCGACCTGAAAAGGAACCCCAGCGGTCTGGTGCAAGCCCCGCCAGGCTCAACGGGACCTGGCCGGGGATTGCACAGAGGCTGAGCACAGAGTAACAGAAACTCAGCACACAACGGACTCCTCCTTCCAAGATGAACTCAGGTTATATAGCAAGGATTCACAGTCACTGGCACAGGGTTCTGGACACAGCAGGATTTCAGGAACATAACACAGAGGACACAGTTCAGAAAGTCAGGTACAGGATTCGATCTAAGATCAGGGGTTCAGGTAATTAGACACAGCAGGAACAGGCCTGGATATACAGCCTCCAGGAACGGCGATCTGGGTAATCAGCCCCCAGCATAGGCGGAAACACAAGACACAATTCAGACATTCAGGTACCGGGTTTGATCCAGGATCAGGGAACAAGACACAGCAGGAACAGGGAATCAGCTCTCCAGAGCTGATAAACTTCAGAGCAGGAGCTGAACACACAACCACATACAGCTAGGTTCAGGGATTCAGTGTGGATTCAATGTGAAGCTCTGGCAACGCCCACTAGGGCTGAGGAACTTTATATATGAGCTGCTTCACAGCGATAGGCTGGAGCAGTAATTCTAGTAAACACCCAATCCACATAAAAGCAGGACAGGTGTGGGCCGCGCCCCCTATGCAGAGCCAGACAGCACAACACAGAGGGAACCCAACAATGGCTGCTGCCAACCACGCAGTAAGTCATGCACCACTGCAGAGGACTTTGCAAGCTACGGACGGCTTTCACAGCAAGTCAGGAACCGCACATGCGGGCGGTCATGCAAAGCAGCGGAGCCACTCACGCAAGTACGGGTACGCAGCAGAGCCGGGAACTGAGCAGCATCCATATAGGTAACAGACAACAGTATCCCAGCTGGTTAGGGGGAAAGGAGCAAAAGGGTTAATGCAAAAAACATACAAAGTAACGCTGCAAAACAAAGTACAGACAATACCAGCGTTACAGTATCCCCCTCCTCAGGCCCCCTCTTCTGAAGACCCAAGTAAAAAAAAAATTCCCCAGAAAAATTCACTTGGGTTTGGCGGTAAGTCCCATAGTTCACAATATGGCAGCAGAGTTAATAGCTCGAAAAGTCCGAACCGCTGACCAAGCGGGGAATCGAGCCATCTAGTCCACTTACCCTGTGGGGACCAAGTAGTCTAGTTCACACATCAGGTGGAGCTTGGAGAAAGTCCTGCAGACCGCACATGCTCAGCGGAGTCCATGGCCAGAGCTTACTGTAGCGCTTCCCACGGCTGTGGGGCGCCGGGACATGGCATAGCTTGCCTAGCTAGCCAATGCTCCCACGCCGCCAGTCCACGACGACGTGAGGCATGGGTCCCAGATGATGAGAATGTGGACCCACTGGACCACGGAGGGAGACCCGGGCCTGCCCGACTAGGGAAGGGCAGCGACCGGGATCCGTGGCAGCTGAGCATGTGGGCAAGGTGGCGACCTGCAGGACTAGACAACACCGCACAACTTCAGGTAAGAAGAAACATAAAGTTTACTTAAAGAAACACAGTACATAAAACAGAACATAAGACCGGGCTCCCGATTCCGCACATCAGAGAAGGGTACACGACTCAGGCTCACAGACGAGTGCTGGAGGACATCACGGGTAGATGCAGTCCAGGGTTATCTGGCACGGGCATACTTGGACGGCCTCTCTCTCAGGCCTTAGGCGTAGCACAGGCTCAGCAGGAGAACATCAGACACCGACCTCAGACAGACTTCAGACGATGGCGGGGTCATCACGGGTTGATGAAGTCCAGGATCATCTGGCACGGGCATACTAGTATGGCCTCACTCTCAGGCCTCGGGCGTAGCACAGGCTCAGCAGGAGAACATCAGACACCGGCCCAGGACGAACGTCAGACGATGGCGGGGTCATCACGGGTTGATGAAGTCCAGGGTCATCTGGCACGGGCATACTAGGACGGCCTCTCTCTCAGGCCTCAGGCGTAGCACAGGCTCAGCAGGAGAACATCAGACACCGACCCAGGACAGACGTCATCACAGGGTAGACCAAGGAGGAACCGGCAGAACAGGCAGGTTGTCACGGCAAGTGACCAAGGCAGTCTCTGGACAGGCAGGTTGTCACAGCAAGTGACCAGGCAGTCTCTGGGACAGGCAGGTTGTCACGGCTAGTGACCAGGGCAATCTCTGGGACAGGCGGGTTGTCACGGCAAGTGACCAGGGCAGGCAGGTTGTCACGGCAAGTGACCAGGCAGGCAGGTTGTCACGGCAAGTGACCAGGCAGGCAGGTTGTCACGGCAAGTGACCAGGCAGGCAGGTTGTCACGGCAAGTGACCAGGGCAGGCAGGTTGTCACGGCAAGTGACCAGGCAGGCAGGTTGTCACGGCAAGTGACCGGGCAGTCTCTGGGACAGGCAGGTTGTCACGGAAAGTGACCAGGGCAGTCTCTGGGACAGGCAGGTTGTCACGGAAAGTGACCAGGGCAGTCTCTGGGACAGGCAGGTTGTCACGGCAAGTGACCAGGGCAGTCTCTGGGACAGGCAGGTTGTCACGGCAAGTGACCAGGCAGTCTCTGGGACAGGCAGGTTGTCACGGCAAGTGACCAGGCAGTCTCTAGACAGGCAGGTATATACGACCTGATATGGTGGAGCCTCCAGGTAGGCTGCAGTCGGATGGCAGATGATCGCTCCCAGGTGAGCAGGCAAGAGCCGGGGATCTCTGCAGATGATGTCCGAACTTCCGGATGGAGCTGCAGTCGGATGGCAGATGATCGCTCCTAGGTGAGCAGGCAAGAGCCGGGGATCTCTGCAGATGACGTCCGAACCTCTGGAAGGAACTGCAGACGGATGGCAGACAGGCAAGCCGACAGGTAACAGACAGGTAACTGGAATCAGGAGCTGATGGCTGAAACAGAGTTAGACTGCACTGGAACAACAGGAACACGAATTGGATCTCAGAGAGTCAGGAACACAGACAGGAACACGGACTGGGTCTCAGGGAGTCAGGAACACGGACAGGAACATGGATTGAATCACAGGAACACGGACTGGAACACAGGCCTCGGACTCCGGACATCTGGCACCGATCAGCAGGCTCCGGACATCTGGCAATGATCGGCAGGATCCGGACATCAGGCAAGAAGGATAGGATCCGGACATCTGGAAGTGGTCGTCGGACATCGGACATCAGGCCATGGTCATCAGGCATAGGATCCGGACATCTGGCAGCGACCTGAAAAGGAACCCCAGCGGTCTGGTGCAAGCCCCGCCAGGCTCAACGGGACCTGGCCGGGGATTGCACAGAGGCTGAGCACAGAGTAACAGAAACTCAGCACACAACGGACTCCTCCTTCCAAGATGAACTCAGGTTATATAGCAAGGATTCACAGTCACTGGCACAGGGTTCTGGACACAGCAGGATTTCAGGAACATAACACAGAGGACACAGTTCAGAAAGTCAGGTACAGGATTCGATCTAAGATCAGGGGTTCAGGTAATTAGACACAGCAGGAACAGGCCTGGATATACAGCCTCCAGGAACGGCGATCTGGGTAATCAGCCCCCAGCATAGGCGGAAACACAAGACACAATTCAGACATTCAGGTACCGGGTTTGATCCAGGATCAGGGAACAAGACACAGCAGGAACAGGGAATCAGCTCTCCAGAGCTGATCAACTTCAGAGCAGGAGCTGAACACACAACCACATACAGCTAGGTTCAGGGATTCAGTGTGGATTCAATGTGAAGCTCTGGCAACGCCCACTAGGGCTGAGGAACTTTATATATGAGCTGCTTCACAGCGATAGGCTGGAGCAGTAATTCTAGTAAACACCCAATCCACATAAAAGCAGGACAGGTGTGGGCCGCGCCCCCTATGCAGAGCCAGACAGCACAACACAGAGGGAACCCAACAATGGCTGCTGCCAACCACGCAGTAAGTCATGCACCACTGCAGAGGACTTTGCAAGCTACGGACGGCTTTCACAGCAAGTCAGGAACCGCACATGCGGGCGGTCATGCAAAGCAGCGGAGCCACTCACGCAAGTACGGGTACGCAGCAGAGCCGGGAACTGAGCAGCATCCATATAGGTAACAGACAACAGTATCCCAGCTGGTTAGGGGAAAGGAGCAAAAGGGTTAATGCAAAAAACATACAAAGTAACGCTGCAAAACAAAGTACAGACAATACCAGCGTTACATTATGGGCATTACATAGTCCTCCATACAGCACTATGGGCACCACATAGTCCTCAAGACAGTATTATGGGCACTACATAGTCCTCCATACAGTATTATAGACACCATATAGTCTTCCATACAGTATTATAGGCACCACATAGTCCTCCATACAGTATTATGAGCAACATATAGTTTTCTATGTTACGCCCAACCATGGTGCCTGTGGATTGTGGATCCACTGTGCCACAGGACCAGTCCTGCCCAAGAAGGGATGTAGTTAAGTGACAACCTGGAGTTCACTGGAGCTCCTGGTGATGGAGTCAGACTGAGCTGCAGGTATACACCAGGTACCACTACTGGGCAGGTACGCTGACACTGATTTAGGGCTTAGTTCGGACACACCAGTCTAGGATACTGGATTAGGGTTTGGCCTCTCATGGCATAGACAGGGGGACAATGTTCATGCGCTGGCCGCACTGGGACCAGGGGACTTCGGATACAAGACCGGCCACATCGGGACTAGGGAACTTTGGGTACAGGACTGGCCACACCAGGACCAGGGGACAATGTTCAGGCTCTGGCCACTGCTGGACCCAGGGGACTTCGGATACAGGACTGACCACACTGGGACCAGGGGACCTCACAACTCACTAGTAGTACACCCTAATGATTCTATACGTTGCTTAGTGACTCCCTAGGGAAGAGGATGACTGCCAGCAATTGACTGGGAGCCATCTTGCAGGTGTACTAATTATACTAAATGCCTCTCAGCTACCCGGAGAGAACATTTAGTATAGTGAGTGCTCTCCCTTTAAGTACAGGGGAGCGCACACACACGGGTACTAGGCACGCTGCTGGGACTGCGCTGCACACACCAGAAACATGAAGCAGGAGAATGCCGGGGACTGCGCCGAGGGCCGGGGCAGTGAGTCAGCCGGCGTCCCTGCATGAAGGGAGAAGGGGCACCATGCAGGGGCGCCGGCAGCAGTGCTACACTCCATATATAAAAAATAAGCAATTACTCACCTCTCCCTGTTCCCCACTGCTATGGTTTCTGCAGCGCATCTTCTGACCTTCTGCACTGCTGGACACAGAGTGCACGCTGTAGTGATGTGGGGTGAGATGTCACAGAGCTCAGACACTGAGGGGGAATGATGGTAGAGGGAATGTCAGCGGATGGCCCCCTCTCTCATCATTGTTTTCAATTGTATCAACATCCAGGTTACCAATACAGTTGAAACTACGATGCAGAGTGCGGGGCCCCTAACTCACGGGTCCTATAGTGGCCTCGTGGTCTGCCGCTATTGGCGGTACGCCACTGCTTGTAGTGGTTATAAGATGCTGAAAACCTGAACACATGAGGAACTAGTAATTTTTACACTGAAATGCATGTGTTCATTGTTTTGAGCGTTAAATGCATGTGTTAATTGTTTTGAGCGTTTAGTTTGTGCTTTTTCAGGTGGTTTTAGGTGATAAAGGCCTAATGAATAAGTTAAACAATGCAATTATTGTGGACTATTCCAAACAAAAACACAAAGTGGTACAAAAAGGGAAGATATTATGTTGGCATTGAAAATGTAGTACTGACTCATTGTTCATTATTCTGAACAAAGGACAAGAGAAAATTCTGCAGTGAGGAAACAGGTAACATAAGATGCCGCCTATTTCCTGTAAGTCCCTGAGAAAACAGAGAAACGAAACTCAGGGCCTGAATTCTCAGGATCTGCTGGATAGAACTGCAGCATCACGCCTACAAAAAGGAGGGAGGGAGCATGGAACATGGACATGTGGAACATGGACACATGGAGCGTGGAACATGGGGTCATACACGCTTCCTCATACAGTCTATTACCAAACTGCAAGGCTGGAATAGATCCAAGAGAAAGAACAAGCATAAAAGTGTTTGTAGCACTAACAATCGTAGACACTTCTGTGTTTGGCTGCGTGGACCAAGCGTTGGGCTTCTTTGAGCTCCTTCAGCCAGAGGAAAACATTAATTAGGACTGGTGTCTAAATTTATGTGTCAATCTTGTTATGAACTTGAGTGAAGTAAGATTTCTTCTTAATAAATTGGGTAAATCTCCGTGTGTAGCCCTGGTGTTAGGCACACGCAGTACCCTGGAGAGTGTGTGGCGAGACAGCAGTTTAATGCTAAATATTCATTCACTCGACATATACTAGACACACCCTTAGGGTAGTGGAGTTTACTCTTGAGGGAGTGGTCAAGGTATGTGTTAGAGTGATTTGGAGTCTAGTTCCTGTCTTCGGACAGTGAGGACGTGTGGAGTGAGTGTCTAGACTTCAGAGAGAGAAGACGTCTGGAGGAGGAAGGAGTCTAGCCTGCTCTATCATCAGTTCATATCGTGGAGTCTGGTATAGGTGTTTGAATTCACCTTAGTCTAGTCAGAGCTGTATCACCTCCTCAGCATACACTGAAGGAAAGAAGAAGTTTTAGTACAGAAAGCCTTCAGCATCCCTGTCTAAAGGACGGTATCAGGTTCAGAGACGTGCTCCTGCCTGTTGATAACTGAGCATCTGTAGCTAACTTTGAAGGAAGGAAAAGAAAGAAGTGACTGCTCGACCCTTGGCTAGTTTGAGTGCTTATGTTACCAGCGTGGACAAGGCGAAAGGCAAAGTGGATTTATTGGATTAGTGCTTACGGATTGAAGAAGTCCAGCACATTGCACCCGGTCACTGGGGACCGAAGGGTCACTGTTGTTTCAAGCACAGTGATAAGAAAACCAGGAATCTACCGGACCCTAGGTCGCGGCAGACAGCCCCTTATAGTCAGTACGTAACTGGGGTCAGGGGGAGTGAAGACTTTGGAGTTTCTGCAGGACAAAATAAGAATTCAGCTCCTTCACAGGAAGGCCCCTAACACAAAGCTGACTGGGCAGGTACAGCTATAGATTAGCTGGAGATTTTGAGGGAACTACGCTTCAGGCTGGTTGTACTCGTTGAATTGGAAGTAAAGGAGGCCCCTAACTTGTCCAGCTGCTGTCTCAAGATACACTCTCCTTGGATCAGCCTCCCTGGGACCTGCCTGAATATCTTACAAGTAAAGGTATGGAAAGACGCTGACCGTGTGAGACTGTGTTATTTACCTGCACCCGACTTCACTAACTTCATAGACCTGAGGGAAGAGTCCCACCTGTAGGGGACCCGACATCTAGCTGCCTCACCATCCCCTCAGAGATCTACAGCAGCGCTGGTACTAATTACCAGAATACTACAGGTGGCGTCACGAACTGTACATAAATCAATCCCCTGTAAATATATCCCCAACATACGCCAGACCGCCCGGGCCACAGACCGAGCCACAGCTACCTGTGACAAAATCCCCATAGACTTCTACGGGCTCGGCTCTGAGTACCCCATTGCCCTGGTAACCCACAATTGTGGTGGCGGGTCGACACAAAAATTTGGCGTCACGAACAGGATGCGAAACTCGCAGAATTGCGAGCCCTATGTGCCTAAGGAATTGTTTTTGTGAAAAAGGACTGTTTGCACTTTTGGCGCCAAAATCGCCATTTTTGTCGCCATATTCGCGCCCTCAGGCGCTGGAGAAGAAGGTGGGCGTACCTTCGTGGCGTCTATCCCCCAGTGGCGCGAAGAAAATGCCTGCCCTCTCAAAGTGCTATTACAACATGCGGTCCTGCCCTACAGCAAAGGAGGTCCGCCTCCTCTTCACTTTCCCTGCGAGGAGGAGGAGACGCAAATCCCACCTCCACGGAAGAGACCGGATGTCTCCGCAGAAAGAAGAAAGAATCTTCTGGAACATCATGGAGGCAGGACGTGTGCAGCCGAGCTGGGAAGCGGAGGAAGGCAGGCCCCGTGCCCCAGCCAAGCTGCCACCAACTCCGGAGTTATCCGTGATCCTGCACCTGCAACAGGCGTTGCTAGAGACAAGAGAAGAAAATGCACGCCTGAAAAAGATGGTCCAGCACCAACCTGGCTTTGAAGAAATTGAGAGACGCCGGCGTACCCTGGAACAGCGGAGGCTGTGGGACACGGTGATCTCTCCCCTCAACGAACCCCCACGATTCCAGATACCGAAGAGTCTGCTGCCCAAGGCGAAGGAGCAACCGGAGGCTGCCCCCGAAAGTACCGATCCCGATCCCACCGGTGAAGCGGTGGAAGCGAAGGAGGTTGTGGAGGTACAGCCAATCCCGGAACGCCCGCCCGGCCAAGAGGCCGCAGCAGATGATCGGTCCCCGGCAGGGACACCGGAGGGGTCCTGTCCGTCACTACCAGATGTGGACTGGGACGAAATGGCGCGCCTGGATGACGTCGCCTATACCGCCCAGTGGGAACAAGAATGGCAGAGTCGTGAGGAGAAGAAGAGGCGTCAGCAGGAGGAAGAGCGGGAAACTCAGAGGAACCGTCAGCGACAATATGCCGAGCTGATTGCCGACAAGGAGACTGTCCGTCGCGACAAAGGTACCTTACGGGAACCGCGGCGGCAGGGGTGTGTGACTGAGTTCCAGCTCCGGAAGGGCTGGGGCTTTATCCGTGAACCGGGCCTCTACCCAGCGGTCTTCGTCAGCAGGCGTGACGTAGAATCCCACCTGCCACAAGGCCATCCCGGGAGGGACTTAGTAAATGGAGATATCGTCACATATACGCGGCACTGGGGAATGAAGGGATGGTATGCCCTTAACGTCACCATCGTCCGTGACCCCGTCCTAGACGCAGGTACCGTCACCATTACCGCAGCGTCCCCGTTTCCAGCTCAAGCAGCATCCGGCCGTGCCCCAGCATCGCCCCCTGCAAAGTCATCGCAACTAGCGACCCAGATTTCATCGCAAATTAAAGCCACCTCTACATCGCAACATGCGACCCAGTCTCGATCGCAATCCCTAACGCGGTCCATATCGCTAACTGTGATTGAGACGCAATCGGTGTCATGTGGAGAGAGTGTACCCGTTGCGCCCCTAGAGGTTCGCACCAGAACTGTGGCGACCCAGACCCTGATCGCAGCACATGATTTGCTAGTCTTGGGATCTAGGGCCCATTGCGTTGTTCCAGCCCCCGGGGTGGAAAAAGTGGTGGAAAGTGTATTTGCAGAGAATGAATAGATAGTGAGGAAAAAGTGGTGAGATCTCTATCGGGTCTACCAAAAGTAAAAAAGTTTGAAATGTTTTATAAAGTTTTGCACAAATTATATAGTGAATATATATATTTCTACTGTAGAATGCCCGGCTGGGTAAATGATAAATGATAAATGATAAACAGTAACCAGAAAAGTTGCACTTTCGTATTATGTGATTTGATATAATATGTCTTTGGTTTTGCATTGGACTTGGAGGTTGAGGACTGTGCCAACCCAGAACTTACTTGTAAATAGTTGCGCTTCGGTGCTTTCTCTTGGTTTTACATAAACCAGTCACAACTACCTCTGAAAACAAAACCCGTGTGGTGTGGCACTGAGTGAGGTCTGCAATTGGACGTCCTGCAGCCCACCCAGGACCCACGTTGAAGGTTTGGTGCGGGTCCTTCACAAGTATCTTGTATATTTATTGAATGCTATTTAATATTTGTATTTTTCTATAAAGTTTGCAACGTTCAAGATATTCTCACCTCCCGGATGGGAAGATGTTATTGTTTAATGTTTATTGCATAAACAAAATGTCTCTTTTGTATTTTACAGCCCGGGAGTGCTGTCTTTTACCATGGGGGAATGTGTAGCCCTGGTGTTAGGCACACGCAGTACCCTGGAGAGTGTGTGGCGAGACAGCAGTTTAATGCTAAATATTCATTCACTCGACATATACTAGACACACCCTTAGGGTAGTGGAGTTTACTCTTGAGGGAGTGGTCAAGGTATGTGTTAGAGTGATTTGGAGTCTAGTTCCTGTCTTCGGACAGTGAGGACGTGTGGAGTGAGTGTCTAGACTTCAGAGAGAGAAGACGTCTGGAGGGGGAAGGAGTCTAGCCTGCTCTATCATCAGTTCATATCGTGGAGTCTGGTATAGGTGTTTGAATTCACCTTAGTCTAGTCAGAGCTGTATCACCTCCTCAGCATACACTGAAGGAAAGAAGAAGTTTTAGTACAGAAAGCCTTCAGCATCCCTGTCTAAAGGACGGTATCAGGTTCAGAGACGTGCTCCTGCCTGTTGATAACTGAGCATCTGTAGCTAACTTTGAAGGAAGGAAAAGAAAGAAGTGACTGCTCGACCCTTGGCTAGTTTGAGTGCTTATGTTACCAGCGTGGACAAGGCGAAAGGCAAAGTGGATTTATTGGATTAGTGCTTACGGATTGAAGAAGTCCAGCACATTGCACCCGGTCACTGGGGACCGAAGGGTCACTGTTGTTTCAAGCACAGTGATAAGAAAACCAGGAATCTACCGGACCCTAGGTCGCGGCAGACAGCCCCTTATAGTCAGTACGTAACTGGGGTCAGGGGGAGTGAAGACTTTGGAGTTTCTGCAGGACAAAATAAGAATTCAGCTCCTTCACAGGAAGGCCCCTAACACAAAGCTGACTGGGCAGGTACAGCTATAGATTAGCTGGAGATTTTGAGGGAACTACGCTTCAGGCTGGTTGTACTCGTTGAATTGGAAGTAAAGGAGGCCCCTAACTTGTCCAGCTGCTGTCTCAAGATACACTCTCCTTGGATCAGCCTCCCTGGGACCTGCCTGAATATCTTACAAGTAAAGGTATGGAAAGACGCTGACCGTGTGAGACTGTGTTATTTACCTGCACCCGACTTCACTAACTTCATAGACCTGAGGGAAGAGTCCCACCTGTAGGGACCCGACATCTAGCTGCCTCACCATCCCCTCAGAGATCTACAGCAGCGCTGGTACTAATTACCAGAATACTACAGGTGGCGTCACGAACTGTACATAAATCAATCCCCTGTAAATATATCCCCAACATACGCCAGACCGCCCGGGCCACAGACCGAGCCACAGCTACCTGTGACAAAATCCCCATAGACTTCTACGGGCTCGGCTCTGAGTACCCCATTGCCCTGGTAACCCACAATTGTGGTGGCGGGTCGACACATCCGCACCAGACAGGCAAATGTGCATCAGCAATTTCCGGTGTAAAGTCTAGTACATGTGTTGGGAAGTGGAAGGCTCTGTTCTTCCCGATAAGTCATGGTGGCTTTTCAAAAAGTTGTCAAGAGTTGCAGAAACTTGAAAAAATTACAGATTGTGATTCACTTCTTTAGCTCAACAAGTTTCTTCCCCCACAAAACTGTCTCAGGCCTCCATCACACGTCCGCATGAAACATGTACGTGAAAAACCAGTGCCGGTGTCATCAATGTGTCTGTTTTCACCATCAGCGCATCATCAGTGTTTGGTCCGCGTATCTGTTTTTACCATCAGTGTGCCATCAGTAGGCCCGATTTTACCATCAGTGCATCATCAGTGTTTGGTCCGCGTATCTCTTTTTACCATCAGTGTGCCATCAGTGATTGGTCCGTGTGTCTGTTTTCACCATCAGTGTGCCATCAGTGATTGGTCCGTGTGTCTGTTTTCACCATCAGTGTGTCATCAGTGTTTGATCCATGTGTCCCTTTTCACCATCAGTGTGTCATCAGTAGGCCCGATTTTACCATCAGTGCATCATCAGTGTTTGGTCCGCGTATCTCTTTTTACCATCAGTGTGCCATCAGTGATTGGTCCGTGTGTCTGTTTTCACCATCAGTGTGTCATCAGTGTTTGATCCATGTGTCCCTTTTCACCATCAGTGTCTCATCAGTAGGTCCGATTTTACCATCAGCGCATCATCAGTGTTTGGTCCGCGTATCTGTTTTTACCTTCAGTGTGTCATCAGTGTTTTGTCTGTGTGTCTGTTTTTACCATCAGTGTGTCATCAGTGTTTGATCCGAGTGTCCGTTTGTACCATCAGTGTGTCATCAGTGTGTTTATTTTCACCATCAGTGTGTCATCAGTGTTTAGTCCGTGTGTCCGATTTTACCATCAGTGTGTCATCAGTGTTTGGTCCGTTTTCACCATCAGTGTGTCATCAGTGTTTGGTCCGTTTTCACCATCAGTGTGTCATCAGTGTTTTTCTCTTCTGGATAAAGACAGAAATAAATTACAAAGTTTCTCCTTTACTTAAGACCATGAAGCAGTTAAAAGAAATAACTAAATACGAATCATGCACACAGCAACGTCGCTTTTACATTGCCGTGCACTATTTTCATTTTTGCGGCAGTTATGTTGCACTTTTTCAGGCAGATTCCAGGAGGATATTGCCCGAAAAAGACATATTGTGCGCATACGCTTTAGGGCATGTGCGCTCGCCGTCTGATCCGACGGCATTCCCGCTGACTTTTTGGCACAGCGTTGCTTTCGGTGTCCTTTTGGTTGTTTTCACAGCATTCTTTGCTACCGACATCTTTTTTTATTTTAACTTTATATCCAAACTTGTGAGCAGCTTTCAAACAGAAGCCGCCTGAAAAATGGAAGAATCTCATCTTTTAGCGGCTTCACAGCTTCGGAAGCCTGACGCAGCTATGAACGTCTTTCTAGCTTTACAAGTCGTTTCGACGCTGCTGTATATGTTTATTCTTTTTAGAGCTTTTTCAGGAGGATTTTTTTTTTTAGCAACGTTTCGTTGTTTCCTGGGCATTTTTTTTAATTTATTTTATTTTTGCCAGCACCTTTCTGTTTAAGCATTTTTCACTGACCACGTAACTAACAACATAGCATGCAAAAATATTCAGAATTGAGAGTCCTCAGTGGTTGATACCTTTTAATGGCTAAGTGAAAAGATGGTAAATATTTTTCTATCTACTGGCTAACACGGTACAAAGATACACATCTTTCCTGTATCAACATAGCATGCAAACAGTTAATAGTCAAATTCCCCCCACCCATCCTTCTCCTCCCTGTGCCTCAGCTCACTGTAGGAGGGGCACAGCAGCAGGAAGGTTTTCTGGAAGCAGCCAGAACACAGGGCACCAAGAAGATCAGGATTTCTGCAAGAACCCTCCATCATGCACACAGCAGAGGGGCTGATGCTGGTGGCTGCTCTGTGCCTGGTGGGCACCCCGCTAGGTGGGTATCAGCCCCAGGCTGGACAGACTCTATGGCTCATCATAAGTTTTATCAATATCATGTGGCGGGAAAGCATGGCTGAGGGGGCAAAGAATAGAGTCATTGCAAAAGAGCAAAATAATGGTGTCCATATCACTTTGCACTGACTTGTGGGGGATGATCGACTGCGTATACAGTGACTGTAAGCCCACGTTCACACGTTCAGTATTTCACATCAGTATGTGTAAGTCAAAACCAGGAGTGGGTGATAAATACAGAAGTGGTGACGTGTTTCTATTATACTTTTCCTCTGATTGTAAATACTGAGGTCAAATACTCACTAAATACTGACTGTGTGCACGCGGCCTAATAGTGAAAGTATAGCTAGTGCATGCCATGAAGAGGTGGTCTGCAATAAACCCCCGGTATATTATGACCTCTAAGGCCCTTTTTTCCTGGGTACTTGTGAATGTATTTGTAAAACATGTTTATGGATGGTTTAACATGTTACATTTTCAGAAAAAACGCTGTTTGTCTTTTTTGCTGTGTTTTTCCTGTTGCTTTTCCAGGTTTTTTTTGTTTTTTTTGTGGCAAGCAATGCTGCAAACAGATGTTGGCTTGAAATCAACAAGACGATGTTAAACACAAACCTTTTACTGTTTTGTGGTTTGTTTGTTTTTTGTGTTATATATATATATATTTTTTTTACCAATTTTGATTATTTTATTTATTTTATTTTTTTTTAACAAATTCAGAATACCGGGGGTTTGTGTTCCAGATTACTATGAGTGCAGTCCCAGGGCAGGGTTTAAGCCCCCGTCTCACACAGCGATCTCGCTAGCGAGATCGCTGCTGAGTCACTAGTTTTGTGACGCAGCAGCGATCTCCCCAGCGATATCGCTGAATGTCCTGGATGTTTTTTTGATCGCTGGTCTCCCGCTGACAGGCACGCATCGCTGCGTGTGACAGGCGGGAGACCAGCGATCCGCTGGTAACCAAGGTACACAGCGGGTTTCCAGGCGCGGGGCTGTGCCTAGAAACCCGCTGTGTACCTTGGATACCAGCGCCCTGATGCAGGGAGCTGGTAACCAAGGTACACAGCGGGTTTCCAGGCACCGCGCAGCGCCTGGAAACCCGATGTGTACCTTGGTTACCAGCTCCCTGTATCGGCGCTGGTTTCCAACGTACACTGCGGGTAACTAAGCGATGTTACCCGCAGTGTCGCTGTGATGATCGCTGCCTTTTTGGCAGCTCAGCAGCGATCATGTAGCGACACACCAGTGATCCTGATCGTTGTCGGGATCGCTGGTGTATCGCTATGTGAGACCCGGGCTTAAGGGTCCTGATTGGGGTCATTGAAAGGTTGATGTGTGTCGACCCGCCACCACAATTGTGGGTTACCAGGGCAATGGGGTACTCAGAGCCGAGCCCATGGAAGTCTATGGGGATTTGTGTCACAGGCAGCTGTGGCTCGGTCTGTGGCCCGGGCGGTCTGGCGTATGTTGGGGATATATTTACAGGGGAAAGTTTATGTACAGTTCGTGACGCCACCTGTAGTGTTCTGGTAATTAGTACCAGCGCTGCTGTAGATCTCTGAGGGGATGGTGAGGCAGCTAGATGTCGGGTCCCCTACAGGTGGGACTGGTCCCTCAAAGTCTATGGGAGTTGTGAAGTCGAGTGCAGATAAAGAACACAGTCTCACACGGTCAGCGTCTTTCCATACCTTTACTTGCAAGATGATAAGGCAGGTCCCAGGGAGGCTGATCCAAGGAGAGTGTATCTTGAGACGGCAGCTGGACAAGTTAGGGGCCTCCTTTATCTCCAATATGACGAGTGCAACTAGCATGAAGCGTAGTTCCCTCAATTCTCCAGCTTATCCAAAGCTGTACCTGCCCAGTCAGCTTAGTGTTAGGGGCCTTCCTATGAAGGAGCTGAATTCTTACGTGGTCCTGCAGAACTCTAAAGTCTTCACTCCCCCTGACCCCAGTTACGTACTGACTATAAGGGGCTTGTCTGCCGCGACCTAGGGTCCGGTAGATTCCTGGTTTTCCTGTCACCGTGCCTGAAACAACAGTGACTCTTCGGTCCCCAGTGACCGGTAGCAACGTGCTGGACTTCTGCAATCCTGTAGCACTAATTCTATAATCCACTTGCCTTTCGCCTTGTCCACGCTGGTAACATAAGCACTCAAAACTAGCCAAGGGTCGAGCAGTCACTTCTTTCCTTTTCCTTCCAATGAAGTTAGCCACAGATGCTCAGTTATCACAGGCAGGAGCACGTCTCTGAACCTGATACCGTCCTCTAGACAGGGATGCTGATGACTTTCCGTGCTAGTACTTCTCCTTTCCTCAGTGTGTGTTGAGAAGGTGATACAGCTCTGACCAGACTAAGGTGTATTCCAAACACCTATACCAGACTCCACGATATGAACTGGGATGAAGCAGGCTAGACTCTTTCCTCCCTCCAAACGTCTCCTCACACAGAAGTCTAGACTCTACTCCACACGTCCTCACTGTCCAAAGACAGGAACTAGACTAATCACTCTCACACCTACTACCTTGACCACTCCCTCTAGAGTATACTCCACTACCCTAGGGGTGTGTCTAGTGTGTGTCGAGTGAATGAATATTGAGCATTAAGCTGCCGTCTCGCCATACACTCTCCAGGGTACTGCGTGTGCCTACCACCAGGGCTACACATTCCCCCATGGTAAACGACAGCACTCCCGGGCTGTAAAATACAAAAGACATTTTGTTTATGCAATAAACTTTTAACAATAACATCTTCCCATCCGGGAGGTGAGGAAATCTTGAACGTTACAAACTTTATAGAAAAACACGGATTTTGGTAAAGACTTACCTGTAAAATCCTTTTCAGCGAAGGAAGGAAGAGAGACACAGTATTCATTACTGATGGGTAGGCGGAGCCCCAGATCAGGATGTTACCTCAGATCAAAAGAGTGATGACTGGCTGGCCCCTCCAGCTCGGGCTCCTCCTACTCAGCTCCAGTCGTATCAAAGCTTTTAGGAAAAGAGCCAAGATCACCAGCGGAGCAACATAACCCCTTCTGAAGGAACTTCAGAGAAAAAACACAAGGATACAGGTTATGCATGCAAATAAAGCCAAAAACCACAGAGTTCCAGGTACTACTCACGGAACCTGACTACTGCGATGAGCTGGCGATGCTGGAACAGAGCCTTAGCGCGCTGACCTCAGCCCAGATAATCGCTATCAGATAAGGGTCGCGCTGCATCTGAAAACATCAACACACTTCTGCCGTGGGAGGGTGCTGTGTCTCTCTTCCTTCCTTCGCTGAAAAGGATTTTACAGGTAAGTCTTTACCAAAATCCGTGTTTCAGCTGCAGATGAAGGAAGAGAGCCACAGTATTCATTACTGATGGGACGTCCCAAAGCAGTTCAAAAATAAGGGTGGGAAAAAACCAACAAAAGGCAGAAACCCAACAACCTTAACAACAAAGCGCAACCAGCGCTAAACACAAGTTCATCCAGAACTTTAAACTACAGCTGCCTGCAGGACCCTACGTCCGAGGGCTGCATCAGCGGAAGCACTGACGTCCACTTTATAAAATCTTGTAAACGTGTGGACAGAGCGCCAAGTCGCCACTCGGCAAAGCTGCACTGCCGAAGCACCTTGATGAAAAGCCCACGATGAAGCCACAGCTCTCGTGGAATGGGCTCGAATCTTAATCGGGCAAGATTCACCCCGAAGACGGTAAGCTTCCAAAATAGCTGACCGGATCCAACGAGCTATAGGACCCTTGGAAGCTCGTTGACCACGCCGACGACCTGCCGGAACCACAAACAGGGAGTCCGTCTTACGAAAACCTTGAGTAATAGATAGATAAAACTTCAAGGCCCGCACTAAATCCAAAGTGTGTAAATCTCGCTCTTTCGTATTCTTCGGATCCGGACAGAGTGAAGGCAACACAATATCCTGGTTAACATGAAATTGTGACACCACTTTAGGCAAAAAATCACCCCGAGTGCGAAGCACTACACGATCCGGAAAAAACTCCAGAAAAGGAGGCGAGCAAGAAAGAGCTGCCAATTCAGAAACTCTCCTCAAGGAAGTGACTGCAACAAGGAAAGCCACCTTCCAAGAAAGTAAAGAAAGGCTAGCAGAAACCATAGGTTCAAAAGGTTTATGCTGAAGAGCCTCCAAAACAAGGTTGAGCCGCCAAGGAGACACGGGTGCCTTCCGCGGCGGAAACTTACGAGAGATACCTCGGAAAAAAGAGATCACGTCTCTATTCGAAGCAATGGTTCTCCGGAATAATAAGGACAGAGCAGAAATCTGACCTTTCAGAGTGCTGACTGCCAAACCCTTGTCTAGCCCATGCTGCAGAAAAGCCAACAGGTTGGGAATGGAAAATTTTCTCGGGTTCCGAGACGACCCCAAACACCACGAAAAGAAGGTTTCCCAAATTTTGTGGTAAATCCTAGAAGTAGCCGGACATCTTGCAGCACGAAGGGTAGCAATGACCTCGGCTGAAAAAACCTCTACGGTTCAAGATCTCGGTCTCAAGAGCCACGCCGTCAAACGCAGGGACATCAAGTCCGGATGACAAATGGGCCCCTGACTCAACAAGTCCTGTTGAAGAGGGAGTGGAAACGGAGGTGCCGCCAACAGCGACATTATTGTCGAGAACCACACCCTTCTTGGCCAGTCTGGAGCTATCAGAATAGCTGGAATTCTCTCTAGTCTGATCCGACGCAGCACTAGAGGAAGTAAGGATATCGGCGGGAATACATAGATCAGCTTGAACTGATCCCACTGAGCCACTAGAGCATCCACCGCCACCGCCTTCGGGTCCTTGTACCTGGACATGAATGTCGGTAACTTGGCATTGGACCTGGAAGCCATCAAATCCACTTGGGGGGTTCCCCAGCGAGAGCACAGTAGTGCAAAGACTTCCGGATGGAGGCTCCATTCCCCGGGATCCATCCTTCTGCGACTGAGAAAGTCCGCTGTAATATTCTGAACCCCTGGAATGTGAATCGCCGAAATGGCTGGCACATTGGCCTCTGCCCAAATCAGAATTCGGGACACCTCTACCATGAGTCTGGAACTCCTTGTCCCACCTTGGTGATTGATATACGCGACAGCCGTCGCATTGTCTGTCTGCACACGGACTGGCAGACCGCTCAAAGGGACCGTCCAATGTTGGAGGCAAAGAAAAATCGCCCTCAATTCCAGGATGTTGATCGGAAGCACAGACTCTTCCGGTGACCATACCCCCTGAATCCAGAGATTGTTCCAAACACCCCCCCAGCCCGTCAGGCTGGCATCGGTGGTTATGACTGACCACTTCAGAGGGAGGAAAGACTTCCCCAGGGAGAATGCCCCTGGACGTAACCACCATTCTAGAGAATCCCGCACCGCGCGAGAAATGGTGACACTGCAATCCAGCGATTGCGACTGGTTCCATCGACTCAAGATGAACCTTTGAAGAGTCCTGGAGTGGAACTGGGCAAAAGGAATTGCCTCCATGGACGCCACCATCAGTCCCAGAAGACGCATACACTTCCGTAGGGACATTGCCGTTGAGGATGTCATAATCTGTACATGTCGAAGAAGACATGACTGTTTGTCTGGTGGTAGGGAAACTACCGACCGAAACGTGTCGAGATGCATTCCCAAAAAGAGAATTGTCCTCGATGGTTCCAGGGACGACATCTCCCAATTGACCAGCCAACCGAAGTCTTTCAGAAACTGAAGAGACAAATCCCGAGCCGTCAACACCTCCTCCTCCGAGGAAGCCACGATCAAAAGATCGTCCAGATAAGGGAGAATCGTAATCCCCTGTCTTCGAAGGAGTGCCATGAGGGGCGCCAGAATTTTTGTAAAGACCCTTGGCGCTGAGGCTAAGCCGAACGGCAGAGCCACGAACTGGTAATGATTCTGACCTATGGCAAATCGAAGAAAGCGCTGATGAGCCTTTCCGATGGGAATATGCAAATAGGCGTCGCGATTGTCGATTGACACCAGAAAATCGTTCTGTGACAGAGCTGCCACAACGGAACGAAGCGACTCCATGCGAAATTTCCGGGCATGGACATGCCGGTTCAATCGCTTGAGATCCAGAATCGGTCGAAATTTGTTCTCCTTTTTGGGAACTATAAAAAGGTTGGAATAAAAACCTTTCCCTCGGTCCTCTGACGGAACCGGTATCACTACACCCTTTTGTAGTAGCGATTCGACCTCTCGCTGTAGAGCGACAACAAGCTCGGGTTCCGACGGAACGCGAGATTGACAAAAAACATTTGGGGGTTGAGAAGCAAACTCTATGAAATAGCCTGCCGACACTATCCGCGTTACCCAGGAATCTGGAACGCGAGCCATCCAAGTCTCCTTGAAAAGAAGCAGGCGACCCCCCACTCGAGAATCCTCGAGTGGACCCCTGGCGTCAATCCGACTTTGCGGTTTTCTTGTCAAGTTCCCGCTTGTTCTGGCGGAAACTCTGCTTCCAGGGAGTACGAGTTTTCTGAGAGGATTTCTTTCCTGAGAAAGAAGGACGACCCGATCCCCACGAGGAGTGACTAGATCGTCCTCGGCCCCGAAAGGACCGCCGACCACTATAAACACCAGGCTTACTGGACACCGAGGCCATGGCCCTTCGCTGTGGTAATGCTGATTCCTTTGCCTTAGCCTTGGAAATCAGCTCTGTGAGGTCGGATCCAAAAAGATGGCCACCCTTGTAAGGTAAGGCCAACAACCCTTGTTTGGAAACTGCGTCCCCGGCCCACTGTCTGAGCCATAAAGCTCTTCTGACTGTGACCGCTGAAGCTTGCGCTTTGGCCAGCAGAGATGCCGTATCTCAGATAACGGAGATTCATTTTGCAACTCCGTCTTCAGACGTGCCAACCAGCTTAGAGAAGCTCTAGCAGCACTATCCAAAGGCTCCTGTAAGCTCGCTTTTCCCTTAATGGGGAGTAGAGAGGATGTACTAAGCTGAGACAAAGACACATCCACTTCAGGAGCAGAAGTCCAATTAGCCTTTAACTCCGTAGAGCAAGGATAAAGTGTATCAAAGAAATGCGTTCCATGAAAACGCTTATCTGGGCACAGACGTTCCTCCTCTATTACACCATTAAGCTCATCCAGAGCTGGCAATGTTGTGCGCGAAGCACGGGACTCCTGGAACATGCGTGCTGATTTACCAGGACGACTAGTTACCTCCTCCGGTAACTGTAGTATATCTCTCATGGTTTCAATTAATGCCTCCGTACGCTTCGTCATAGAGGAACGCCCCTGCGGCTCGTCCGCATCTGAATCGGATATTTCTCCATCCGAATATAAAGGGGAACTCTGCCCAATATCAGATACATCTGACTCGCTCCGTGTAGAGGCCGGTAACGGCCTGCGTCGCTTCCTCTGAGAGGAATTAGCAGACACATATTGACCTAAAAGGTCAGATAAGTTATTAATCGATCGAGCGATATCATCCAATTTTCCACCGCTGTCGACCGCAGCGCTAGACGCTGTGGAGGTCTGCGTATCTGATTGCCGCAATGGCACTGGGACGTGATCCGCGGCATCTGAACTCTGTTCAGACATGTCTCATCTGTATGAGCAGGTCAAAGCGGTAAAACCAGCAAAAAACTATGCGGTTTTTTTTTTTTTTTTTTTTTTTTTTTCAAACGCTGAAGGGTTAACGCTCCACCAAGCAGAGTTACCCCAGCGGTATTCAGTCAGCAAATTTAGCCGGTAGAAATAACCCTCAAAGGGTTAATATTGCAAACTCACCAAAATATATATATATTTGTGAGCCCCAGCCAATTTTTATGTCTCTGATGAGACTGCAGCTGCAGGATAGCGATCGCTGCGCTGCGGGGTGAGGAATCCACACTCACCCAGCTGGCCGTGGTGTCTATATGAGGAGGGGAGCGGTCCGAGGAGCCCAGGAGCCTGAGTAATGGCCGCCACAGTGAGGGGGTCGCAGGAGAAAAGCCAGAGCGCGCGTCTTCCTGCTCAAAAGACCGGGATAGATAGGCCACGCCCCCTGCTAGCTCAAATAATGAGCGCGAACTCTCCCCGCTCCTGCTCCCTCTCTGTCCTGCAGCTATCTGCCTGCGGACAAAAAATCACCACATCTTCATGTAGTAGCGCTGTCACAGTAGCGCTGAAGCATACTGACATTACATGTAGTAGCGCTGTCACAGCAGCGCTGAAGCTTACTGACATTTACATGTAGTAGCGCTGTCACAGCAGCGCTGAAGCTTACTGACATTACATGTAGTAGCGCTGTCACAGCAGCGCTGAAGCTTACTGACATACATGTAGTAGCGCTGTCACAGTAGCGCTGAAGCATACTGACATTACATGTAGTAGCGCTGTCACAGCAGCGCTGAAGCTTACTGACATTACATGTAGTAGCGCTGTCACAGCAGCGCTGAAACATACTGAATTACATGTATTAGCGCTGTCACAGCAGCGCTGACGCATACTGACATAGTAACGCTGACATTAGTAATAGCGCTGCTCATTCAGACGCTAAAGCACTCACACATAATTATTATTAAAATTTGTGTGGAGTACTCACCAGCCAAGGCGCCACAGGGACCCTCAGGGTTTCTGGCGCAGTGCCCATGCTTCCCCCCAGGGCGAAGAACGCAGTGACCGCACGTGTGGTTTGCGTTCCCGCCAGAGAAGCTCTCCTCATCCCCCAGGGCCGGCAAGGATTCTGCAGGGACTTTGAGTAAATACAGATCCGCCAAGGGAGAGGTTGGGGTACAGCAGCGCTGATACCCCTGAGACCTCTAGACCAACTAGTGATCCAAGTCTCCTGTCCGAATATTAAAATAATAAAATTTTCTGAGGAGCTGCATTAGCAGCGACCATCCTCTGGACCTCAAATCTTAGACTGGAGCTGAGTAGGAGGAGCCCGAGCTGGAGGGGCCAGCCAGTCATCACTCTTTTGATCTGAGGTAACATCCTGATCTGGGGCTCCGCCTACCCATCAGTAATGAATACTGTGGCTCTCTTCCTTCATCTGCAGCTGAAATACAAATTTCAATTAGCATTCAATAAATATACAAGATACTTGTGAAGGACCCGCACCAAACCTTCAACGTGGGTCCTGGGTGGGCTGCAGGACGTCCGATTGCAGACCTCACTCAGTGCCACACCATACGGGTTTTGTTTTTCAGAGGTAGTTATGGATGGTTTTTGTAAAACCAAGCTAGGGCACCGAAGCGCAACTATGTACAAGAAAGTTCTGGGTTAGCATAGTCCTTAACCTCAAAAGTCCATTTGCAAAGGAAGACATATCACATTAAATCACATTATAAAAGTGCAACTGTTTATCATCTATCATTTACCAATTACCCAGCCGGGCATTCTATAATTAGAAATATATATTCACTATATATAATACCTGTGCAAAACTTTTTCAAAACATTTTAAACTTTCTGTTTTTTTTTACTTGTGGTAGATCCGATAGGGATCTCACCAACTCTTTACTATTTATTCATCTTCTACTAATACACCTTCCACTACATCTTTCACCCCGGGGGCTGAAACGATGCAATGAGCCCTAGATCCCAAGACCAGCAAATCATGTGCTGCGATCAGGGTCTGGGTTGCGACAGTTCTGGTGCGAACCTCTAGGGGCGCAACGGGTATACTCTCTCCGCGTGACACCGATTGCGTCTCCATTACAGTCAACGATATAGACCGCGTCAGGGTTTGCGATCTAGACTGGGTCGCATATGGCGATGTGGAGGTGGCTTTAACTTGCGATGAACTCTGGGTCGCATGTTGCGATGACTTTGCAGGGGGCGATGCTGGGGCACGGCCGGATGCTGCTTGAACTGGGACCGGGGACGCTGCGGTAATGGTGACGATACCTGCGTCTGGGACGGGGTCGCGGACGATGGCGACGTTCAGGCATACCACCCCTTCATTCCCCAATGCCGCGTATATGTGACTATATCTCCGTTCACTAAGTCCCTCCCGGGATGACCTTGCGGCAGGTGAGATTCCACGTCACGCCTGCTGACGAAGACCGCTGGGTAGAGGCCCGGTTCGCGGATAAAGCCCCAGCCCTTCCGGAGCTGGAACTCAGTCACACACCCCCGCCGCCGCGGTTCCCGTAAGGTACCTTTGTCGCGACGGACAGTCTCCTTGTCGGCAATCAGCTCGGCATATTGTCGCTGGCGGTTCCTCTGAGTTTCCCGCTCTTCCTCCTGCTGACGCCTCTTCTTCTCCTCACGACTCCGCCATTCTTGTTCCCACTGGGCGGTGTAGGCGACGTCATCCAGGCGCGCCATTTCGTCCCAGTCCACGTCTGGTAGTGACGGACAGGACCCCTCCGGTGTCCCTGCCGGGGACCGATAATCTGCTGCGGCCTCTTGGCCGGGCGGGCGTTCCGGGATTGGCTGTACCTCCTCAACCTCCTCCGCTTCCACCGCTTCACCGGTGGGGTCAGGAACGGTACTTTCGGGGGCAGCCTCCGGTTGCTCCTTCGCCTTGGGCAGCAGACTCTTCGGTTTTTGGAATCGTGGGGGTTCATTGAGGGGAGAGGACGCCGTGTTCGTCATTTGCCACTTCAGCAGGTTACATCGGCGTCTCTCTATCTCCTCCAGTCCAGGTTGAAACTTCTTTAGGCGTGCGTTCTCCTCCTGAAGCTCTAACAACGCCTGTTGCAGGTGCAGGATTGCATAAGTCTCCGATGCTGAGGGCAGCTTGGCGGGGGCACGGGGCCTGCCTTCCTCCGCTGCCCCGCTCGGCTGCACACGTCCTGCCTCCATCATGTTCCACAAGATTCTCTCTTCTTTCTGCGGAGACATCCGGTCTCTTCCGTGGAGGTGGGGTTTGCGTCTCCTCCTCCTCGCAGGGAAGGTGAAGAGGAGGCGGACCTCCTTTGCTGTAGGGCAGGACCGCATGTTGTAATAGCACTTTGAGAGGGCAGGCATTTTCTTCGCGCCACAGGGGGGTAGACGCCCACGAAGGTACGCCCACCTTCTTCTCCAGCGCCTGAGGGCGCGAATATGGCGACAAAAATGGCGATTTTGGCGCCAAAAGTGCAAACAGTCCTTTTCACAAAAACAAGTCCTTAGGCACACAGGGCTCGCAATTTCGCGAGTTTCGTATCCTGTTCGTGACGCCAAGTTGTTGTGTCGACCCGCCACCACAATTGTGGGTTACCAGGGCAATGGGGTACTCAGAGCCGAGCCCATGGAAGTCTATGGGGATTTGTGTCACAGGCAGCTGTGGCTCGGTCTGTGGCCCGGGCGGTCTGGCGTATGTTGGGGATATATTTACAGGGGAAAGTTTATGTACAGTTCGTGACGCCACCTGTAGTGTTCTGGTAATTAGTACCAGCGCTGCTGTAGATCTCTGAGGGGATGGTGAGGCAGCTAGATGTCGGGTCCCCTACAGGTGGGACTGGTCCCTCAAAGTCTATGGGAGTTGTGAAGTCGAGTGCAGATAAAGAACACAGTCTCACACGGTCAGCGTCTTTCCATACCTTTACTTGCAAGATGATAAGGCAGGTCCCAGGGAGGCTGATCCAAGGAGAGTGTATCTTGAGACGGCAGCTGGACAAGTTAGGGGCCTCCTTTATCTCCAATATGACGAGTGCAACTAGCATGAAGCGTAGTTCCCTCAATTCTCCAGCTTATCCAAAGCTGTACCTGCCCAGTCAGCTTAGTGTTAGGGGCCTTCCTATGAAGGAGCTGAATTCTTACGTGGTCCTGCAGAACTCTAAAGTCTTCACTCCCCCTGACCCCAGTTACGTACTGACTATAAGGGGCTTGTCTGCCGCGACCTAGGGTCCGGTAGATTCCTGGTTTTCCTGTCACCGTGCCTGAAACAACAGTGACTCTTCGGTCCCCAGTGACCGGTAGCAACGTGCTGGACTTCTGCAATCCTGTAGCACTAATTCTATAATCCACTTGCCTTTCGCCTTGTCCACGCTGGTAACATAAGCACTCAAAACTAGCCAAGGGTCGAGCAGTCACTTCTTTCCTTTTCCTTCCAATGAAGTTAGCCACAGATGCTCAGTTATCACAGGCAGGAGCACGTCTCTGAACCTGATACCGTCCTCTAGACAGGGATGCTGATGACTTTCCGTGCTAGTACTTCTCCTTTCCTCAGTGTGTGTTGAGAAGGTGATACAGCTCTGACCAGACTAAGGTGTATTCCAAACACCTATACCAGACTCCACGATATGAACTGGGATGAAGCAGGCTAGACTCTTTCCTCCCTCCAAACGTCTCCTCACACAGAAGTCTAGACTCTACTCCACACGTCCTCACTGTCCAAAGACAGGAACTAGACTAATCACTCTCACACCTACTACCTTGACCACTCCCTCTAGAGTATACTCCACTACCCTAGGGGTGTGTCTAGTGTGTGTCGAGTGAATGAATATTGAGCATTAAGCTGCCGTCTCGCCATACACTCTCCAGGGTACTGCGTGTGCCTACCACCAGGGCTACACAGATGTATGCGTAGTTGGCAAATGTCCCAGATCTCCTGGAAACACCTGAAAGAGCTGGTGCCTATGATGACCCTTTCCAATAGTGGACATTCTGGGGCAGACTGAGGATGATCCCAGGAGCGGTGCTTAAAAAAACGTCCACTACTTTTTCATTGATGACCTATTCTAAGGATAGATCTTCAAAGTCTGATCTGTTACGGTCCACCTGGTTCCCCCCGCCGATCAGCTGTTATCGGTGTTGGCCAGAGATACTCACAAATGTTTTTACTCCAGAATTCCAATGTGTGTGGCATGTTCCCATAGACTTTCTTGTAGGGGGAGGAGAACCTAGGAAAAAATGCATTAGATTCATGGCATTATTTACGAGACAAGAAAAACAACTGCCAAATAACAAAGTATGAAAGAAGCTTTAGGCCATATTCCCATTTAGCTTAATTGCGTTTTTTTCCACTGAGTTGTTTCCCGAAATTTTGCTTCATTTAATAGTTCAAGCAAAGTCATGAAAATTCCTGCCCACTGTGTATCGAAAGATGCTGCTGAACTGTGCGTTTTTTGTTTTGTTTTTTGGTGCATTTTTTCACTATGGGAAACTTAAAAAAAAGTAGGTAAAAAAAAAACGCCACAATCATGTTTTTCTGTGCAGAATCCCAGTGTTTATGTACTAATAAAGCCTCTAAAAAAGATGCTACATCCAATCTGCACCAAAAATGCAACAATCAGAGCAGGTTGCTATTGTGTATTTTTGTGCGGGCACCTGCTGGGCTTTTGCACATGGGAACATGGCCTTAGGGTAGCGACAAACATGAAATTTGAATAAGGCCTCATTCAGACATCGTGTTGCACATACGAGTTCTATGTGTGTTTTTCACAGATACATCATGTACCAGTTATAGTATGAGGCTGTTCACATGTCTGTTTTGGATTTTTTTATGTATCTGTTAAAAACGCACAGAGACGTGTTTCTATCTGGTATCGTGGATGAAAAGCGTCAATACAAGCCTATGGGTCCGTGAAAAACACGTGGAGCACATGGAGGCCACGGATGTCCGCACTTAACATTGCAAAGGATAGGTGAAAGCCTTGTAACATATTTTTGACCATCCGTGAAAAACACTGATGACGCTAATGGTAAAAACGGACACATAGACCATACACTGATGACACACTGATCCAGAACACTGATGACCCCGTAACTGATTTTTCACTTTCATGTTTAAACATTGACAAATTACTAAAGACAAATAGTTGAATTAATCGAACCAGCCTATGGGCTTCATGCTCTGACATCCAGTGATTTGTGCGCACTTCACCACATTACTGTTGGTATGTTAGAAACATTTCGAGAAATTGTCCACCAGTTGAACAACTTCTTCTCACACCTCACGCTTGGCCCCGATAAAATAATAAAGCCTACACTCTCCTCCCGTGCTGGCGCCGTTCTCACGGGGGCAATCAGCACTGGCATCGCTGTCCAAGCCTCCTGTCGAATTGAAGAGGAAGTGAGAGAGCAGCTGCAACCCCGACTTCTTTTTCATGTTTGATTTGTCCGGAGACAGTGACGCCAGTGCCGATTGGGCTCCGGGTCACTTGTCAAAACAACTGCACAAGAGCCCCGGGACTGTGAGTGTTGACACCGCTGGAACGGCGCCGGCACGGGAGGGGAGTATTGTGGGTTTTTTTTCATCAGTTGCAACGTTTCCCAACTTTCCACGTCTCTCAAAAACTTACTGTCAAATTGAAGGTTCGAATACCAAACAGACAATAATTAAGGGGTTATATCACAGTTGTGTGCCAATTGATAACTACCACATGTGCCCCTAATAAAACACTGGATAAGTGTACTCCAATAAAATTGAACAAAAAAGGAGAATAAGGAGTAATAATCACTTAAATTTCTACAAAAAATTATTTATTAGAAAATTTGTGTGTATTACATAAAAATCACATAATAGTGATGAATGACCCTAGTATAATGAACACGTGGGAACAAAACTTATATACACAGCGGCATAGGGGTACAATAAATCCAACAATTTTGTATGGAAAAAAGGTAGCTTATATAGACAAACAAACCACTCTATTGTGTGCAATCGGTAAACATACCAACATACATGGTGTATGACGTGCCAATGTCTAACTAATATGCCATGAAATTTCCAGCATTTACAATATGAGCAAGATTGCTTACCCTGCGTAACGTTGTTGCCGCTGTGGCTAGACCCACGTGTGACCCTCACCTCTGACGCGCGTTTCGCGTATGCTTTCTCAAAAAGGGTCATTCATCACTATTATGTGATTTTTATGTAATACACACAAATTTTCTAATAAATAATTTTTTGTAGAAATTTAAGTGATTATTACTCCTTATTCTCCTTTTTTGTTCAAATTGAAGGTTCGCAGCTTTTCATAGCTAAGAAAATTCACTACAATTTGTCAGAAATTGGTATCAATTGTTTCCCAAATGTTCATCACCCCTTGTTTGATGCAGATTTTACTATCTGGATTGTGGGTGTCAATAGATGCACCAATTTTTTTAGGTTTGTGCCTCCAAATAAATTCAGTGCACCAATCTTGTTATTAAAACTGGTGTCTGTGAATGTCAGTCTTAATCCCACCACCTCCGGAAAATCAACGTGTTCATACAAGTGCAAACATATGGTTACACTTATTGGGACACCATATTATTTTCCCAGGGCAGAAACTGCACATTTTTGAGGATGACTCATATTTTATCATGGCCTTCAACATGTTTTCTGTAGGACACTATTGCAGTTTAATTTGCACTTCAAAATTATTCCTTGTCTGAACTCATTGTCATAGCAAAATAAACAGTAAAGTGTGAGCTCTGTAAGCGTTCATCCCAGCTGAATCGTGACTGATTAATATAAAGTTAAAGGGGTTTTCTGTCACTTTGTAAAATGAGTAAAATTGCAAAGTGTTTGTAAGATCAAGAAACTTTACAATTTATCTCTTATTAAAACTCCTTTCCGTTTTCAAGAATGGAGGGATTTTTACTACTTATAAGGAGTCAACTACTCGGGCAACCCCCTTCTCAATCCGTACGTTTCCCCCTTATAAAATAACAACACTCTATCATCTCCGGTGCCAGCGTAGTTCTGGTGGTGTCAATGCTATCTCTCCTGGCGATCGCATAAGAGTGTGACGTCACGCGGACTCTGCGGCTAATCAACGGCCGCGTCATTCTCCTCGCTTTATATCCGGAGGATGAGAGAGCAGCAGTGTCCCTACCGCTGGATGTTAACGATTTGTCCGAAGGCGGGGAGAGTGAAGTAGTGCTGATTGGTACCTCACATGTACCCACACATATAGCTTGCACCCCATTACCCACATTTTGCCGCAACCCACATACCACACATATAGCCTGCAACTCCGCATATAGCCTTCAACCCTACATGTACCCACACTTATAGCCTGCAACTCCGCATGTACTCACACATAGGACACATGAGGAAACCTCAAAAATGCGACCAAACAGTCCAAAAATAGAAAAATGCAAAAATTTATTAGAGAACAATTTAATAGTACAATCATATATGATAAATCAGGGACATTTGGACAGGAAGAGAGAGGGTGGACAATAAAGTGCAAGAAATCCGCACATCGAACAGATGTAACATGGAACAGGTGCTGAGAAGGTGATGACCCAAGTCACATCTATAGTAAATCAAAGATTACAGTAATCTAAAATGCACCACAAAAAGCGGAAACAGATGTATTAGACTAGATAAGTAGGGATGATAGGTCAAGGTAATAGACAATAATACTGGCCGATAAATGAACATAGACAATCTGATACATTACTGTATGGGCAGGATACAGGACACAGGGACAATACACGGTCAGACCCAGGCAGACGGTGTTTCGGATCTTTAATCGCCTGAAACCGCATGTACCCACACCATACCGCAACCGATGACCACACCTTAGCCTGCAACCCATGTATCACACATATACCTGCACCGCATGTACCACATAAGCCTGCAACCGCATGTACCCACACTATAGCTGCAACCACATACTCACACTATAGCCGACCGCATGTACCCACACCTATAGCGCACCCCGCAAGTACCCACACCTATACCTGCACCGCAAGTACCCACACTATAGCGCAACCCGCATGTACCAACCTTAGCTGAACCCACATGTTCAACCTATAGCCTGCAACCGCATGTACCCACACCTATAGCCTGCAACCCCGCAATACCACACTATACTGCAACCCGCATGTACCCACACTAAGCCTGCAACCGCAGTACCACACCTATACCTGCAACCCATGTACTCACACCTATAGCTGCAACCGCATGACCCACACTAGCCTGCAACCATACTACACTTAGTCTGCAACCGCAAGTACCACACATAGCCTGCAACCACGGTATCAACATTAGCTGCACCGCATTACTCAACTAAGCCTGCAACCCACATGACCCACCAATATAGGCCTGCAAACCCACGTGTACTCACACCTATAGCTGCAACCCGACAAGTACCACACCATAGCCTGCAACCCCACGTGTACTCAACTATGCCTGAAACCCCGCATAGTACCCACACCTATAGCCTGCAACCCCACGTGTACTCACACATATAGCCTGCAACCCCGCATGTACCCACACCTATAGCCTGCAACCCCACGTGTACTCACCATAGCCTGCAACCCCACATGTACCCACACCTATAGCCTGCAACCCCGCATGTACCCACACCTATAGCCTGCAACCCCGCATGTACCCACACCTATAGCCTGCAACCCCACATGTACTCACACCTATAGCCTGCAACCCCGCATGTACCACACCTATAGCCTGCAACCCCCATGTACCACACCTATAGCCTGCAACCCCGCATGTACCCACACCTATAGCCTGCAACCCCGCATGTACTCACACCTATAGCCTGCAACCCCCATGTACCCACACATATAGCCTGCAACCCCACAGTGTACCCACACCTATAGCCTGCAACCCCACATGTACTCACACTATAGCCTGCAACCCCACATGTACCCACACCTATAGCCTGCAACCCCACATGTACTCACACCTATAGCCTGCAACCCCGCATGTACCACACCTATAGCCTGCAACCCCACATGTACTCACTCACCTATAGCCTGCAACCCCGCATGTACCCACACCTATAGCCTGCAACCCCACATGTACTCACACCTATAGCCTGCAACCCCATGTACCCACACCTATAGCCTGCAACCCCACGTGTACTCACACCTATAGCCTGCAACCCCGCAAGTACCCACACCTATAGCCTGCAACCCCCGTACCACACTATAGCCTGCAACCCCACATGTACTCACACCTATAGCCTGCAACCCCCAAGTACCCACACCTATAGCCTGCAACCCCACGTGTACTCACACCTATAGCCTGCAACCCCGCAGTACCCACACATATAGCCTGCAACCCCACGTGTACTCACACCTATAGCCTGCAACCCCGCAAGTACCACACCTATAGCCTGCAACCCACGTGTACTCACACTATAGCCTGCAACCGCAAGTACCCACACCTATAGCTGCAACCCACGTGTACTCACACTATAGCCTGCAACCCCATGTACCCACACCTATAGCCTGCAACCCACGTGTATCACACTATAGCCTGCACCCCGCAGTACCCACACATAGCCTGCAACCCACGTGTACTCACACTATAGCTGCAACCGCAAGACCCACATATAGCCTGACCCACTGTACTCACACTATACCTGCAACTCAAGTACACACTATGCTGAACCACGTGTTATTGGCCTGAAGCCATAATCGTCAACATAACAGAAATATAACTTACTGAAATATGTTTCACTTTTTGTATTGAAGTACTGAAATATATTACTTATAATTTGACAATATCCAATTTTATTTGTGAGAAGCATTGTGTAAAAAAAAATATTAATATATATATATTTTATAGCTCTGAAATGGCTTATGTGCAGCAATGACTCAAACTCGCGAGACATTATGTCCACGGTTAAAAAGAGCGGACCTCTCTAGTATTTGTCTTCTGACCTAAGCTTCATTGATATGATCCAATATGTAATCTTCTTTGAGTGGTTGGAGGCCCAGATGTTTCCCTTTCGTGCTCACATCTGTTATATGGCAGGATTCTCTGATTTAGAAAACAGAGAAGTAAAACATATTCCTGGGCACCGGACCAGCTGTAAATTGGAGAATAAAAGTAATGTGTGGGCTCTCGGTAACCACAAATGCCGCCCGTTGATGTAATACTTGTGAAGCTTTATGTAATTATTGTATGTTTTCTAATTTTCTAGTTTTCGGTGATGACTGCGCACCTTACGTGGGATCTGACTTTACTCTCCACCGAGGGCAGACTTGTGTCCTTTCATTCTGCGCCGGAACCTGCACAAACCGATACTGCAACATTCTACCCGGCACCCAACTGGACCAGTCCCAATTCATGTGCATTTTGAACAAGTAATTTACATGTTTTTTTGGAATCAAGACTTATGGTCTTCTAATATTATTTTACTCTTATGGCACCATTAATTCCACAGCCCTTTACCAACATCATCATCACTGTCCCCATTGGGGCTCACAATCTAAATTCCTTATGGCATCTTTTTAGAGTGTGTCTTCCATAATTGTGACTTTTTTGGGGGGGGGGGATTTCATAAATAAGTCTTCTGATGGGTTTGATACTTTTTCTATAGTATTAAATTTGAGAAAATTAATTGAATAGGGCGGAGCATATATAATTGTATTTAAATGAATTAAACTTTTTTTTTTTTTTCCCCTTTTCAATAGCCTTTACTTTGTGGTCGGATGTGGCATCGTACTCTTCCTTATTCTTGTTGCCGGCGTTATCGCTTGTTGCTGCAAATCTCTCTGCATGTGCTTTGGACTCTGCTGTCCACGGCGTTCACAGCGTAAGTAAATCTAATGTGAATATAGAGCTGTTTGGCTTGTAGGTTACAAAGTTTGGACTTACATTTTCTCTAATCTGAGTCTTATTTAAGAAAAAACAAAAAATGCCAAATATGCGCTGGCTCATAAGTGTAATGCATAGGCGCACATTCACACTGGCCATTTAACTATAGATAAAAACAAAATGAGCAAATACTCTGCAGTAAGTAAATGAATAGTAATAGTCCATGTAAATAACATGGGGTACTTGGTTAACACTATTGTGATCGTAAAAGCCATCCCACCGCGACAAGGTGACCCAATCAGCTAACAAAACTCATCCTATGGGATTCCACAGTTGCTGTGCCAATGCTGCGGATTTTTCCACTGCGGAATCGCATAGCGGAAAAATAAGCAGCATGTCTATTAATTTTGCGGAATCGCGGCGATTCCGCCACCATAGGATTACATTGAAATGCTCACTTTACGCATGTGGCTATGCCCACCATGCTTAAAGTGAGCGCTTCATGTCCGGATGGTATCCAGGGTCTGCAGGAGAGGAGACTCTCCTCCGGGCCCTGGGTACCATATTCCTGTAAAAAATAGAGTTAAAATAAGAAATAGCGATATACTTACCCTCTGTCGGCCCCCGGAGTCCTTGGCGGCGCTGCCGGCAAGTTCCGTTCCCAGGTGTGCTTTGTGAGAATGACCTCTGATGACATAGCGGTCACGCGACGTCACAACTGTCATTCTCGCAAAGCACGCCTGGGAACGGAACTTGACGGCAGCACCGTTGAGGGCCGGGATCGCCGCTGAAGAGATCAGGGGCCGCAGGGAGGTGAGTATATCCATATTTTTATTTTTTTTTTATTATTTTTAACATTCTATCTTTTACTATTGATGCAGCATAGGCCGCATCAATAGTAAAAAGTTGGTCACACTTGTCAAGCACTAAAAACGCTTGTGTTTTGCAGGAAAACGCATGCGTTTTACCCGCGGCGGGGAGTTGCGGAAATGCTGCAGACAATTCCGCAGCATTTCTGCAACGTGGGCACATAGCCTAAGAGTCAGACTCTCATAGATTTGTCCACTGGGTGGCTTCCTCCAGTTTCCACAGCTTGACTTGATTGATAGTCTTCCTTTTTAGACCTTTTTCAGACGTCTGTTTTTCATGTGCGTTCATGTTCGTATTTCTCTTACTACAGTGAATGGGGTTGTTCATATGTCTGTGATTTTCCATGTTCCGAGTGGGCTGTGCAAAATCACGTAGACATGTCAGATTTTGATCCACGTGTCGAATCTGAATTGGCAATACAAGTCTAAGGGTCTGTGAAATTAATCGGACCGCACAGGGATGTCATCCGATTATGGTCTGATTTTCACAGACTGTTATATATGAAAAGAGTAGAGAATATTTTATTTTTTTACTTTTGACGTACAAGAAAAACTGATGAAACTTACCAAAATTTGCTAATGAAACTGTCAGTTTTTCTCGTATCTGGCATATCGGATGTGTGTATGAGCCTTTCTTGTGCTTAGGAAAGCTCAGTGGACTCTGGTGCTCCGACACTTAGTTTTTGGTAATGAGAGCCTGTCGGTATTTTATGATGCACTTGTATTCGGCATTATGAAACAGCCGACAGGTTCATTATGTAATCAAACCTTAGTTCTGTCATTTTGTTATTTTTTTTTTATGATAATAAATTATTTCCCTTGACTTTTCAGCCGTTCATATGACTAGCACCACAACGGTCACTAATGTTCGCCATCAGCCCATGGTACAAATGCCATTTTCCACACCGGCTACAGGATACATGCCAGTGGCAAACCAATCTATGTATGCTGGACAGGGTCCACCACCATATCCAGGTGAGGCAAGTGGCTATGCCAGCTATCCGACTAAATAAGGTGGTAAGTAGGCTTTTTAGTCAGTATGCAGTATTTCCAAGCATGGCCAAAGATAACCTTCCCCAGTTGTCGTTATTGTGTCGGCTTCTCTTATTTGCATGCTGTATGTATATGTTGCAGCCACAAGCATGATAATGCAAAAAACGTCCACGTTCAGGCCAATAATAACAATCTTCATTTTACATGACGTTTGGACAACTTCTGAATGTGCTCATGAAATTCTCCCATCTCATTGCCCATGTAGTCTCCCTAGGGAACTCATGAAAATGCTAATAAGAATACACAGCACCAGCTTCCCCTATTAAATGCCATATATCGGGAGTGCACCTTCAGTGTGATTCTCTAGGGTGAGCAACTCTATTTTAGATAGACTCCCTTTAATTATTCAAGGTAAAAGTATCAGCAGGTTTTTATGCCATCTGAGAGCAGCACGATGTAGGGGCAGAGACCCTGATTTTAGCGATGTGTCACTTACTAGGCTGGGTTTTGCTGTTTCAATAAAATCTGTGTTTTAACAGCAGATTATCACTACTGGACTAGTTGTCGCGTGCTTACTGGTCCAGTCACGCCCACACCACTAATTGGCAGCTTTCTGTGTACACTGTGCATTGACGGGGTTATACAGGGCTCAGCATTCTGAGCTCTGCTAGATCTGCAGCAGAGAATATCGTGATGCTATCTCAACTGCTTTATGTGATACCCCGATTCCAGCAATGTATCTACCCCTATATCCTACTGCTCTCAGATTACATAGCAAAAACCTGCTGACGGATTCCCTTTTAATATAAGAAAATTCTCCAACTGAAAATAAAGATGATTGTAGGTTTTCTATGCATGAGATCCGCTGTTGGTTCCACACATACTACAGCGAAGACCAAAGGGAGTGCATCATTGGGTGAAACAAAAACCCTTTATTCTGTAAGGGTATGTGCACTGGCATCTTTTCCAGGCAGATTCCACTTCCACACCTGAAAAAGCACTGCACTGCAATGTCAAAATGACTTGCTGTGCACACGTTCTGTTCTTTGTAATGTCTTTTATCTGCTTCAGCCTTCAAAATTGTGATCTGTCCATTTTTCAGGCATCACTATTTATATATAAAATGTATAAAAAAAAAAAAAAGAGAGAGACTTCAGAAAAAACACTCTTGGTCTTCTGCTTCAAAAACTACGGGGGTAGGTACATGCTTGTCTAAAAGACTCCTTGTGCACATGGCCTTAAAGGGGTTTTCCTATGAACAAAGTTACATTTTAATCAATAGATCTCGGAGTAATAATAATTTCCACAATTGGATGTGTTTAAATAAAATGTTCCTGTGCTGAGATAATCTTATAAATGTGCCCCTGCTGTGTACTGTGTAATGTCTGTGTCTGACCGTACAGGGACATGGTCTGATCATACCACATAACAGCACGGGATCGCAAATATTTTTGTTTCTTTAAGATAAAACATTTCACTGCCTGTTTTTAAAATAATGTTTTATCTCACAAAAGGAATCAGCTGTGATTCCCTGCTGTCTTGTCTGTATACTCTTTTGCTTCCTTCTCTGCCCAGGAGCTGTGGTATGATCAGACCAGGTCCCTGCACGGTCAGACACAGCCATTACACAGTACACAGCAGGGGCACATTCATAAGATTATCTCAGCACAGGGACATTTTATTTATACACATCCAATTGTGGCAGTTATTATTATTACAAAATATATTGATTAATTTCAATGTTAACATTAACTTTGTTCGTGGGAAAACCCCTTTAAATTCTGAATGTTAACCAGATGATGCCCTGTACATCGCTGTGCTTGTTTTGTTCTTGTTTTATATCTCATGCTGCAGCGTTCATTGCCATCCAAATAATAGAGATCATAAGTGGAGAGATTTTACCCACAGGTCAATTTTAAGGTTAAATTCCCACAAATATTTATTTTGTTTTTGATCTTGCATATTTTCTGCGGCATTTCTGCACCAATTAGCTAAATTATGTTTTGTTTTTCTCTTCGCCACGACAGCACCCACTGAGAGAGGGGATCCGCCCCTAGGAACAGGAAACCTACAGAGAGATAAAAGGGGCGGCCCCCCTCGCTCCTCAGTTGGTTTCCTGTTCCTAAGAGAGGAACCTACTGAGAAGAGGATGCCTGGGCTAGGGAACCGCCTGCGCAGTGTCTATAAGAGCGGCAGGGGCTCCGGCACCAGAAGCAGCATCCGGGAAGTTTTAATTCAACTCCCTCCTCGACTGGGGATTAACCACCTGAAACAGGATGCTATCATGGAGGAAGAGACGCGGCGCACACCAGGTGGTAATGCGAGGCCAGGAGCGATATAGCTCTGGCTCGCATAAATATGGCAGTAAGGCTGCCCTACCTTCAGAATCCTGGGAGCCTTGAGGTGATGTGAGTCGGCGTGGAGGAGCCGCCGCCCTCCTCTGCCATGATGTGGGGGCATGACTGGAGTGCCGGGGCAGAGAGACGCGGCGCAGAACAGAGGCGCGCGTTCGGTGATCGCCGGAGGTGGAATCAGCCCTCCGAGGATACCATGGAGGCAGAGAGCGGTACAGAGCGGCCGCGCATGCGCTGAAGATGCAGAACCCAGAAGTGAAGGATGACACTTCCGGGTCAGCGCTATGATGGAAAAAAAAAAAAAAAGGGTGGGGGGTTTTGCGGGCAGCTGCATAAAAGCACCGGTTGTTGGGCCTCCGGTGTGCAGCAATGTCAGCTCCGGGTGACCCTGTGTCGCACCTCTCTGACGACATGGTTAATCCACGTCGTAGCAGCAGCAGCAGCAAAAAAGGTGAAAGTGGACGCTCCAAGCGAAGTGGTTCCACTAACAGAGATGGAGGAAAATCATCTCACTCCACGCCGCAGCCAGATCCTTTGACTTCAAAGCCGGTACCGTGCTGACAAAAGAGCTTCACTGGGTGAGTGTTTTTAATCACACCTGTCAAGCTGATGGCCCTTCCTCCTCTTTCTGTCTATCCTTAGGCGAAAAAAACGGACAAATCCAAACACAAGGAATGTGCCCTATGCTCCCAGCCCCTCCCAGACAGCGTATTCTAAAAGATTGTGTCAAATATGCATTGGCCATACGCTCCAGGAAGAAAAATTCAGTTAGAACGGAGGATATTCGTCTAATGATTAGGGAAGAGCTACAGGCCCTAGGGGGAGCAAGTAGTGTAACGGGAAGAAAAACCCTTAGAGAGGTCACCCCGCCTAAAGTGGGGTCTTCTTCAGACAGTGGAGAGCTAAATTCACAGGCTTCGCAGGAATCTGTGTCCTCGGAGGAGGAAGAGGAACATACATGCTTTCCGACTGATAGCATAAATAACCTGATTAAATCAATAAGAAACACTATGGGATTGTCGGACGTTAAAGACCCTAAAACTCCCCAAGAGATTATGTTTTCAGGTCTCTCCCAACGAAAGGGTCGAGTATTTCCTATAATTCCAGCCATAAAAGATATGGTTAAAAAAGAATGGGAAAAGCAAGGGCAGAGAGGTTTTATGCCAGCGGCATCCAAAAGACGATACCTCTTCAATGATGAAGATCTGGCCTCTTGGGCAAAAGCACCTAAGGTGGACGCGGCTGTAGCCTCAACTTCTCGCCGGTCCTCTCTTCTAGTGGAAGATACTGGAATGCTATCGGATCCCCTGGATCGGAAAGCAGACACACTGCTTAAAAGATCATGGGAATCATGTATAGGAGCATTCAAGCCAGCAATATCGGCCACATGTACGGGTAGAGCCTTGTTAATATGGTTAGACCAGTTGGAGGACAATATAAAAAATGGCCTATCCAGAGATAAGCTACGTGCCTCCATTCCATTAATTGAAGGTGCAGCTGCCTTTTTGTCAGATGCTTCAATAGATTCTCTCCGCCTAGCAGCAAGAACGGCGGGTTTAACTAACGCAGCTAGAAGAGCGTTATGGCTAAAAGTCTGGAAGGGGGACACGCACATTAAGTCTAAACTCTGCGCTATACCCTGCCAGGGTGAGTATCTGTTTGGTGCAGTACTAGATGACATCCTAACCAAGGCAGCAGAGAGAAAGAAAGGCTTCCCTAATCCATACGTTCCATCCTACAGGAGGTCATTCAGAAAGCCAGCGTTTGGCAGAAAGAAGGACTTTAAAGCCCAGAACTCCTGGAATAATAAGGACTTCAGACCGAAAGGAAAGTTGTTCGGTAAACGTCCCTTTAAACCAGGAGAAAAATTCCGGTAGTGTCAACCTACCTGTTGGTGGCAGGCTATTACACTTCTGCTGTCCCTGGGAAAAAATCACTTCAAACCCCTGGGCCATTAATATTATAAAATCAGGTCTAGCACTAGAATTTGTCCGGAATCCTCCGGACTCCTTTCTATTGACTTCTTTAAAGTCTCAGGCTCAACAGGAGTCATTAGAATTAGAAATTAAAGGCCTATTACATAAAAAGGTACTAGTGGAGGTTCCAATTCATCAAAGAGGGAAAGGCTTTTATTCTCCCTTGTTTCTAGTGTCTAAACCAGATGGTTCATTTAGAACCATAGTTAATTTAAAGAAGCTGAATACCTTTTTGAAGGCCCGGACTTTTAAAATGGAGTCTATACGGTCAGCCATTAAACTTCTATTTCCCAGATGCTACATGGCGGTCGTGGATCTCAAAGATGCGTATTACCATCTACCAATACAAATCTCGCATCAGCGGTTTCTACGAGTAGCAGTAATATTAGAAGGCCGAATCCGTCATCTTCAATTCGCGGCAATGCCCTTCGGACTGTCTATGGCACCCCGCGTCTTCACCAAACTAATGCTGGAGGTGATGTCATACTTGCGAATAAAAGATACCCTGGTAATCCCATATCTGGATGATATTCTAATAGTGGGAAATTCGTATCTGCAGTGTGAGCACAGACTATCTGACGTAATTTCATCCTTGCAGAAATTAGGTTGGTTGATTAAACTGGGAAAAATCCAGGCTTCACCCGGTAACCTGTCAGACGTTCCTAGGCCTTCATCTGGATTCAGTAAGTCAGAGATGTCTGCTACCAGAGGCAAAGAAATTAACTGTGATCAATAAAGTACGTCTTGTGGTAAATAATCCCATAATATCACTAAGAGCAGGCATGTCCTTGCTAGGATCTTTAACCTCTTGTATTCCGGCAGTCCAGTGGGCCCAGTTTCATACCAGGGAATTACAAAGAATCATCCTGCAAAAAGGAGAGAGCTTACAGGGACAATTAAAAGTATGATATCCCTGCCATCGGAGGTGGTCAATTCCCTAAGGTGGTGGCTAGATCCAGATAATCTTTCGGGAGGAGTTCCTTGGGTAGTGGTCCCCTCAAATATAGTAACCACAGATGCCAGTCCCTTGGGATGGGGAGCGCATTTAAAAGACTTTATTGTGCAGGGAAAGTGGTCTAGATCTGAGGTAGAGGACTCGTCAAATATGAGAGAATTAAAAGCTATATATTATGCTATATATAACTTTCTTCCGCAGCTACAAGGAACTCATACAAGGATTCTATCAGACAACACCACCTCTGTAGCATACCTAAACCACCAAGGAGGAACACGATCGGTAGCGCTCATGTCTATCGCGGAGAAAATTCTAAGATTGGCAGAAAATCATCTCCTGTCCCTATCAGCACTGCATGTCAGAGGGGCAGACAATATCAAAGCAGATTTTCTCAGTCGCCATACTCTACATCAGGGAGAATGGATGCTCAGTCGTCGAATCTTCAACATGATATCAGTCAGATGGGGCAAGCCAGAAATAGACCTGTTTGCCACAAGGAACAACAGGCAGGTCGAAAGGTTTGCTTCGTTGTTCAAGGTGGACAGTCCGGACATACTGGATGCTTTGCAGACCCCGTGGAATTTTCGCCTAGCTTATGCCTTTCCTCCAATGATGTTACTACCAATCGTCATCCGGAAAATCAGGGAGGAAGGAGCAAGAATAATCTTAATAGCTCCGTTCTGGCCCAAAAGGCCATGGTTCTCATGGCTGAGGGCCATGTCGGTCTCAGATCCATGGATCCTCCCTTGGGACCGGGACCTTCTCTCACAAGGGCCATGTCACCACCCTCAGGTCAAAGGCCTGAGCCTCACGGCTTGGAATTTGAAAGGCAGCTATTAAAGCAAAGAGGTTTTTCAGATGGTCTAATTAATACCCTTCTGCATAGTAGAAAAGAGATCACAACTAATATATATGCCAGAGTCTGGAAAAAATTCTTAACATTTCATTCGGCACACCTATCCGATGAAGTACCTATCCCGGCTATCCTAGAATTTTTGCAAAAAGGACATGAATTAGGTCTATCAGTAAATATGCTTAAAGTCCAAGTGTCAGCTCTAGGAGCCTTATACAGTCATGACGTAGCAGGCAATAAATGGATGGCTCGGTTTATCTCAGCCTGCCATCGAGCACAACCAGTCTATATACCACAGATGCCATCTTGGGACTTAAACTTAGTTCTAGACGCCTTAACGGAAGATCCATTTGAACCCCTCCATTCAGTTCCAATAAAATGTTTCATTTAAAACCATTTTGTTAGTAGCCCTGGTCTCAGCGAGAAGAGTGAGTGATCTCCAGGCCTTGTCGATAGATCCTCCTTTCCTGTCAGTATTTCAGGACAAAATAGTCTTAAAAACAGACCCGTCTTATCTCCCTAAAGTGGCGACAAAATTTCATAGATCCCAGGAGATCTACCTTCCTTCCTTTTATGTAACCCCTCATCACCACAGGAAGAGAGATTCCACACTTTAGATGTTAAAAGGGCCGTCTTAATGTATCTAGACAGGACTAGACCCTGGAGGCAGAGCAGGGCTCTCTTTGTCTCGTTCCAGGGTAGCCGTAAAGGTGCAGGAGTGACAAAGAGTACGCTGTCTCGGTGGATTAGAGACGCAATATCTCTGGCGTATGTGACAAAAGGGAAGATCCCACCACAGGCGTGAAAGCTCATTCCGCACGAGCCATATCTTCCTCCTGGGCAGAAAGAGCAGATGTCCCGATAGACCTTATATGTAAGGCTGCAACCTGGGCTTCACCTTCTACCTTCTATGATCACTATAGATTAGATCTATCTTCCTCAACAGACCTAGTGTTTGGTAGATCAGTCCTTGACACGGTGGTCCCTCCCAGGTGATAGTCTCTGAAAATCTCTCAGTGGGTGCTGTCGTGGCGAAGAGAAAAAAACGGATTACTTACCGGTAATGCTCTTTTATAGAGCCCACGACAGCACCCACTCACTTCCCTCCCCTAGTTATAGTATGCACGGTGTATTCCGTTGGGTAAAGGGCTAAATGTATTAATTGCTGTACATAGTCTAGCAGTGTAAATATGTATATATACCTTAAACGTATTATAGAGCAAATTAACTGAAACTTGTGTGGCGGTTCCTCTCATTCTCTGTAATCCAACTGAGGAGCGAGGGGGGCCGCCCCTTTTATCTCTCTGTAGGTTTCCTGTTCCTAGGGGCGGATCCCCTCTCTCAGTGGGTGCTGTCGTGGGCTCTATAAAAGAGCATTACCGGTAAGTAATCCGTTTTTTTTTTTTTGTAATTGCGTTTTTGAGTGCATTTTTCTTTTCTTACATGCAGTTTTTGTCTTCTTTTGGTATGTTGTGCTTTAAATATATCTGCTTTGTTTTGGAAACTTCTTATTACTTCGCTTTATAAAACATTGATAGTCGTGCAGATTACAAAGGTTTTTGCTGCTTTTTTTTTTTTTTTTTTTACCTTTGATGTGCCTCATGTCATATAAGTCTATACTGAAAATCCGCAAATAAAATGCATAATTATCTCAAGAGAAATTGACATGTTGCAGATTTCAAACGCGCACTGCAGTTCATATTATGCTGCGCTAAAAAAGCACGGTGGGCATGAAATTTCTATAAATCTCATCCGCGTTGCTGGAACTGTAATTCTCTGCAGATCATTTTTTGCACAACAAAAATATGCAGCAGCAAAAACTCATAGTGGGAACTTACCCTAACACATCCTACATTCATGGTCCAAGTATGGTCCTGTAGTGGGCTTCCTGGTCCTGTAGCGGGCTTCCTGATCCTGGACTCAACACCCTCATAGGAATATATGAGGCTATAACATATAAGTCCAAACATCACGGTTCATACTCGGACCTTTAATGTCGAACAAGTAAAATATTACAATTTTTACCGCCTGAACTTTCACTTGCCTCACTCCATCTTCTTCCTACAGGTGCAGATAACAAGGCTTTTGAAGAAATGCCATAAACAGACCTAACTTCTAGTCTGGATGCACAACAGATACGACTTTATCTTCACTCACTTAGACAAATGTTACATCTTTTAGTTGATTCCAGGATTGCTCGTGTGAAATAATTATTGTACCCATTGTTTTATTGTTTGTGCACCATTGCACAATGTTTTTGTCTCAAATATTTTTTTTTTTTAACGTGTCACTTGGGGAAAAAAAGGTAAAAACTGTATAATACAACAAGCCATGAATGTAGAGGAAACGTACCCAGATATTGGCCGTACCGGATACCTTTATCACAGAAGGTATAGGGACTAAACCATTAAATAACATGACTGCAAAGAATTCTTGTACAGTTTTGGAATGGGCGAAGGATGCCGGTGGGGGAAAAATCAAAAGACTGATGATGGACGATAGGTGGAAGACAGAAGTTGGAGTAGAAGATCAAGGATGGGGGAGTCATAGCCCAAGGGGACCATAAGGCCGGCGTCACACTTGCGAGTGTGATGCGAGTAAGTCGCACGACTTTCTCGCATCAACACCCGGCACGGCCGCCCGCTCTCGGACCCGAGTGTGCGGCTGCATAGAAATACATGCAGCCGCACACTCTGGTCCGAGAGCGGGCGGCCGTGCTGGGTGTTGATGCGAGAAAGTTGTGCAACTAACTCGCATCACACTCGCAAGTGTGACGCCGGCCTAACTCAAGAAATTGAGTTTACCTCTCTTGCAGCTGGATAGTAGTTAGTTTTCTATTGTCAGGATTGACATACTTGTTGTGGACCAATTGCATCTAAAGATAAAAATTTCTAAATTTGTAGGGAAAAAACATTAAAAAAAATTGAACAATGCTGTGAAACCCAAGAAAAAATAGCTACTATATAGATGCTACTTTGTTTTCTTACTGCAAATCACTCCCTATAGCGTTCCCTATATTTAGTGTTCCAGTACGGTGTCTAACAGTCGTGATCTTCCATGACACATTTTGTGACCTTCATGCTGCTGGTTGCTCCATAATCATAGCATGATGTGTTCTCTTGATGTTATATGTTATAATAGCAGCAGTTATTAATTTTAAGGTTTTTTTTTTTTTCTTTCCACCAAACGCAAGTCCGTTTTATTTACTTTTTTCTTATTTCCAAGAATTTTCTTGTGTCATATGTGTCAATGGATAGTACATTTAAGTGGTGTATTTATTTTTATTTTTGGTGTAGGAAGAAACCATTGGATAAGGAATGGCTAGAAAAGTATATTTTTATATTTGCTTTTTACCAAGTAATCTAGAGCAGGGTTCCCCAACTCTGGTCCTCAAGGCCCACCAACAGGTCATGTTTTCAGGATTTCCTTTGTATTGCACAGGTGATGCAATTATCACCTGGGCAATACTAAGGAGATCCTGAAAACATGACCTGTTGGGCCTTGAGGACTGGAGTTGGGGAACCCTGATCCAGAGGGTATTTTTTTAACTGCAAAAAACGAGACAAGTATGACCATAATTTGCTGTTTCTACTGTCCCCTGTGACCTTGTTAGAAACCACAACTCTCCGCATGAGCTGGGGATCTCTAGTTGTTAGGGCATGTGGTGAGTTGTGGTTTTGTTGTAGAAATTAAAATGTGCCTTAATGTCCTTTTCTTGGATTCCAATTCACAAGACTGAATGGGACGTTGCTGGAGGACAGGAAATTGTGGAACTGGCCAAAGTGTTCAAGTGGAGAGTTGAGTTGTAAAAGCACATAGTTTTTTTTGGGACCGTCAAAAACCACAGTTTTTCAAGCAGAAACTGGTTCAGAAAACTCATATTTTGGACTATGTGCACACCCCTCAGTCGAGTTTTTTCCAGGTGACGCCACTTCAGGAAAAACCCAGCCGTTCTTGCGACTTTTTACTTCATGTTTAATTCTGGGTGGAACCTGCCTGAAAAAAATGTTGTGTGCACATACCCTTGGGAGTTTTTGAAAGAGTTTTTTTTCTTTTTTTTTCCTGAAGTTTTTTTTTTTTTTTTTAATTTTGGGAGCCTGTACCTAATTTAGAGAGGTTTCCTTAAGGATCCACTTCAAAGAAGTGACATACACTTTCTGTTTTCCACCAGGTGTTTTCCAAAACTTTTCAGGAAAATGTAAAAAAAAAAAAAAAAGGTTCTCAATTGGAAGAGGTTTCCAAAAGTGTTTGGAGATAAGCTGCTCCCAAAAACTACAACAAACTGTGTGCACATAGTTGTGTTTTTTTTTTTAGGTAAAACTCTTCAAATTCTCCTTCAAAAATTTGAAGTTTCTGCTCTGAAAACTCAACAATAAGACTCCATGTATACATGCCTTGGGGCAAGTTAAAGGGTCCCAGCAAAACTTTTCTGGCTTTGTTACCCAGATGTGATGGCAGAGATGCAAATGACAAATTAGCGGAAATTCTTACTAAAGCAACAGTATGAGGTCGGAAACACTCTCACATGCACTTTTGGCATCAAATGTGCCCAATCTGCTACTTGCATCTTCCCCAATTCTATTTAAACACCTGACAGGAGATCTAAATGGAAGCAACTTTGGAGAAGCGCCTGAAGCAAAATGTCTATCTGTATGACGTAGCTGTGTAAATAAGTTTTTATTCACCTTGCTGGAAATTAGGGTTTTTTTTCTATTGGATTTCTGTGTCCTGATTTATGTATGGTGTTATTACTGTTAAACTCTTTTTTTGACAATAAATGTTGATTCGATATACTACTTCTATGTTCTTTTTTTATTATAACAAGATGGACTCCCTGCTGTTCTTGTATAGGCGTCATTGCATTCAGATATTACAAATTACACCACATAAATTACACCACATATGACACACCTACTATGAATGAAATGAACGATGGATCAAAAATGAATAATGCCACCGTCATACTGAAAATCATGTCATCTAAGGCTTGAGACATGCTGGAAGGTCCTATTGATAAAGTCTAATATCGACTATTAAAAACTTGAATGATCAGGTACCAGAACACACAATTTTTCGGCTAGAGATCTCAATATATGCAGCTGTAATCTGTCAGATCATAAGAAATCCAGCTGCGAGGCAATGGGTACTTGGGAAATTGACTACAATCTCTTGTTTTTGTTTTATTACAGTTTGGGGCACAAACTCGCATCTCATGCCTATGTCGTCCTATTTGTTTTAGGAGCCTATAATACAAATGTTACATACCCATCATTCCTTTCATGTCCCTCTGATCAATATATGAATGATTTGTGGAGATATGAGGGTCAGTAGGTGCTCTCGTCTGCTGGCCCGAAACCGCATGGAAAAGGGTTCATCCCACTGAATGCCTGCTCTTCTTTCCTGTGTACAGAATACAACTCAGACAACACAGGGTGAGGGTAAAACAGCTTGGCAATACTTTATTGAACCACTAACACACAATAACATATAGAACAGTCCCAGCAAATACCCAAGATGGTGCAAAATTACAGAGCCTCAACTTTCTGCTGACTCGCTGAGATTAGAGCTGCTGCAACTTCGAGGCTTCCAGGGCCAACTACCTCCACCTGTGACACCCCGCTTTTGGTGGGCACCCACAGGCGGCAATGAGAAGCTTAGGAAGTTGACAGTCCATTGAAGGCACATGGCCAGGTGACCGGAGAATCACAACCTGGCTTCCCCAAACGTCTCTATGGGGCCAGGTGACTGGAGGGTCTCAATCATGGTTTGCCCAAACGTCCCCATGGGTTCAGTGATAGCTAATGGAAAAGATCTGTATTCTTCCAGCTAGGATTGTGGTCACTTAAGCCTGGCTGCTGTTCTGTATAGTATTTTCTGGAAACTGAGGCAGATCCCCTTTTATAATTCACAGCTCTTATTCAGACATTTTTCCACAGGTATGGGGGAAGATGGCAGGAGCTCATCTCTCATTGTTCAAGGTTTAATAGCTTAACCCTCAATGTTCTCAACTCAACAAACCTGCATGGCCTCATACAATGGGTAATCAACATATTAGCAAACATTGATTGTTCAATGACCCTTTGTCCCTGTCTTCCAAGGATAGCAACAATAGCTTGTAGGAGCTCATATAAGAGGTAAACAGCAGCTATTCATCAATTCACAACCATCAATTTCAATACTCAATGTTCAGACTCGTATGACAACAGTCTCTTTCTTGACCAACCGAAGAGAAACGCGTCAATTCAAACGTTCACACAATAGCCTATGTCTCTTGGCCTACTGAAAACTGACATCTGCCCTCATTAAGATTAAATGCTGTGTTGTCACAGTGATCAATTCTCTTTTTGTCATGGTAAACCAATGTGAACATTCAAACATTCATCAAGACTGGCATTTCTTAAAGGAGTTGCCGACTTTCATGAAAGTGGGCCTCAAACTGTAAAATGCCTTAAATAAACTCAGCAGGTACTCTTCTGCTCTGGGTGAAGCACCATCTCCCAACTACTGCTCCAGTTTCGGTGTTTTTGCTATAGCGGTTATCTCAACCTTGGCAAAGGTCAGTGATTGAATAGAGCATTGATGTGATGTCACTGCTACATCCAAATCACCAGGACTGGAGCACTGGTTGGGAGCTGGTGCTTGACCCAGTGAGGGGTGGTGGGAACTGGTGCTGGAACCAGAAGGGTGATTACCTAACTCTTTTTTTAAGTGTTTTACAATGTTTGGGGCCCACTTTCCTGGAAGAAGACAACCCCTTTTAAGCCATTTTTTTAAGAACAGTCCACTAGAGTAAGTATGTCAAATTTATTAAGGGGTGCTGCTTTGAGCTGGCATAGACTTGTTACAATTTACGATATTTTGTGGGGGAAATTTTAGTGAATTTATTGTATATTGTTTGCCACACTCAACTGAGTATTAGCCACATTATTGAAAAGTAGCCAGGGTAAAAAGTCACAAGATTTTAGTCCAACAGTCTGATGAGGGTGCATCTGTTTTTAAGACCAAAATCTCAATTTGCATACATGGTGTTATTCTGAATCCACAATTGATAATGTGCTTTTTTTTTTACTCTTCTGGAAAGACTTTCTCATAGATTTTTGGGCTGTTTGCTCTCCGGCCATGTCTTGTATTTCCTTAAAAAAATAAATCGGGAACAACTTCTCTTAAAGGGACTCTTATCAGTACAGAATGACTATTCAAATTAAGTAAAAGCACTCAATGGACCCTTCGTGTGGCCAAACAGTTCGGTGCACCTTCCCACCTACTTGTTTTCTTTCTATCTTTGCCTATTCTACATTAATTGACAGCTCTCTCTTTATAGAGCAAGAGAAGGGCAGAGATGGATGAAAAATCAATAGGTGCGATGGTGCGCCAAGCTCCGGTGCTTGGTTTGAACAGTCATTCTGTACTGACAGTCCCTTTAAAACTCTAGGCATTGTATGAATATTGGTATTTCATACACCACTCTTAAATAGGTTTTCCCCATGAACATAAGTGATAAAAAAAAAATGTTCCTGTGCTGAGATTAACTTATAAATGTGCCCCTGCTGTGTACTGTGTAATGGCTGTGTCTGACCGTACAGGGACATGGTCTAATCATACCACATCTCCTTGGCAGTGGAGGAAGCAAAAGAGTCTACAGACAGGACAGCTGGGGATCGAAAATGATTGATTCTTTAAGCAATGTTTTACCTTAAAGAAAGAATCTGCAGTGATCCCATGGCATAAGGCCATTTTTTAATTCTCCCTCCATGTTGTTAATCTGTTATTTCACATGCCGGTAGATGAACAGATTGACAACTGGATGCTCCTATCCTTGTCCATAAGGTTTGTCTCTACACTGAGTGACGTTTTGATTGGGCTGTGTCCGATTCTGTCGGGACACCCCTTGTTGAGAAGAATGATCAGGTCAATTTATTCATAGATTTCGTGGAAGAAAAGCAGGACGAAAATATTCTCCATGGTTGGTAAATACTTGTGTTACCAAAGAAATCACAAGATGTACGTGGCAAGAGCTGACTGTTCTCTTCAGTTTGCATTGCACCGTGCGCTCTGGAGGAAAGCCGAGATCAGAAAATGAGGCTTGGATCAATGTTCCAAAGAATTGGGTCTTCACAACTTGAAGTTGAGCTTTACACCACCATGGCTGACACTTGGCAATGCACAGGATGTGTGCTGGGCTGAAGACGCCCGAGCTATGAAGCTTCAATGTGATGGGTCTATGATGTTTCAGTGAACGGCTTCACCACTTCCGTGCACAATGTAGCTTGTGATTGCTGAGCTCTTGCTACTTTCTGCATGACAAAAGTTTGACCACAACATGCCTCTCCCCCTTCTTCACCTATTAAGAGCATATTTGGCAATCAACAATTTCCTGTTTACAAACTTTCACTTTCCATTTCTTAGTTGAAAACCACCAGTCTGGTCACCATAGTTCATTCACAGGGCTGAATTACAATGCTTTGTTGGACCGATCAGCAAAACACGCTCCGTAGCCTGCCATGGACCTAGATTGTACCGTTACGTGCCTTTCATTTTATAAAGAACGAGCAATTTTATTTTTCGTATGGATTTCTGCAAAATCTCTAATAAATTGATTTGTTTTGTGGCATTTTCCACTAGAAGCACTGATTCCAGGCTTACTACACATACAATAATGATCTGTTTATAAAGCACCAACATTTTCTGCAAATTCTGCAGCACTTTACAATTCAAAATGACCATCATGACTTATACATAAGCACGGTATCTCTTTTTGCTATTTCTGCTCTTTCCACAAAAGATATGCCTCTGTGAAAAAGGTGCATTCACACATCCTTGTAAATGTCAGTGTGCTGCCATATATATTTTTTTTAAATTGGACAGGGCACAGACCCACTGAGTGTGTCCTATTCTGATCCTTAACATCAGTTTAGTATAGGACATGCTCGGAGTTTTTTCATGGATCCGTGATTTTCACGAATGTATGAATGGATAAGTGACAATCTATGGGATAAAAAATTGGACAGTACTCACATGGATGTGTGAATGCACCCTAAAATACAGTATACGTAAAGGGATAAGAATTATATTTTGTTTTGGCTATTCTGATTTCAAAACAAGTCTTGTTAAAGGGGTTTTCCTAGAATGGGATGAATATGGCTGCTATCACATATTTCAAGCTGCAACCCATCCTAGTTCAGTGCGAGGACTGGTGGCAACCTGAGGAAACACTGCTCAAGATGTGTGTTAAATGTCAGACTGAAGTGCCGCATTGTGAACTAACATAACTGATCTGCACTAAGAGCTCGGGGCTGAAGCAGAAGCGAAAAAAACCTCAGCTGACTGAGCAGAACAAGCTTTTTTTTCTCCAGCTTTGGTCTTGCTCCATTCTTAGTCAGTTTAATGACCTGCTGTAAAGGTCTCAGACTGACTCAGCAAAATGGGTTTACAAATGAGCAAAGAGCAGGACTGAAGCAGTAGAAAAAAAGTCTGTTCAGCTCTGTGAACCAAGAAGTTTTTTTTTCTCCTGCCACAGCCCTGCTCCATGGCTAAATGATCAGATTGTTTGTTTACGATGCTGTTTCTCTGTCTAAGGCTGGGGTCAAACTTGCGAGTGGAATGCGAGAAACTCACTGGAGTCTCTCGCCTCAATACCCGGCACTCGGACCGGAGAGTTCGGCTGCATAGAAATACATGCAGCCGCACACTCCCGGTCCCGAATGCCGGCAGCAGTGCCGGATATTGAAGCGAGAGACTCGTGCAAGTTTCTTGCATTGCACTCGCAAGTGTGACCCCGGCCTAAGGGCTCGCTTCCACTTGCGATTAAATTGGACGAATGCAATCCGATTAACAATCGGATTCCATTTGTACCAATTTAATCCTATGCTTCTGTTCTCAATGGCGTTTTCTTTCCTGCCCTGATAGGATCGCGATCAGACAGGAAAGAAAGTGCAGCATGCTGCGACATCATGCCAAATTCGAATCCCGCGTACCAATGTACGTCTATGGGTGTGTGTGAAACATCACATTGCACTCAGATATCACCCAAGTGCAGTGCGATTCCTGCTAATGCCAGCAACAGATGAGATGAAGAAATTAATTTCTCCGTCTCCTGCACAGCTGTGCTGCTATCCTCTCATGCGAGAGAGGATCGAAACACAGAACACTGACACTCGGCTCTCACTCGCAGCAGACCAGGAGCCGAGGATCATTATCATATCTCATCAGATGTAATATGTGAGTATGACTCTGACCTGATGAGTCGCTCACTACCAGGGCTTATGGGGTACTCAGCACCGAGCCCGTTCTCTTCAATGGGGGAGAGGTCACGGGTAGCGCAGCTCGGTCCGTGGCCCTGGGCGCTCATTCAAAAGGGAATATTTACAGGGGATAATATAATGTTTGTGATGCCACCTGTGGTTTCTGATCAGGATGACCAGCGCTGCAGGGTAGATTCTCTGAGGGGTTGTTACTGGGCAGCAAGATGTTAAGTCCCCCACAGGCGAGACTGATCCCTCGAGATATATGGCGGTGCAGGGGTGCAGGCAATAAGGCAGACACACACAAGTCAGTCTCTTTCCATACCTTTACTGGTGGTATTTGCAGGTACGTCCCGGGAAGCTGCTCAGGGTGGAGGATGCACATACAGTAATCACTGAGTAGGTTTAAGGCCTCCTTACTTTCCAAAGTGTGTGAGTTTCCAACTTGCATGAAGCTAAGTTTAACTCCGTATAGAACAGCTACGCCCGGCCGACATTGTGGTGGAGCCTTCTTTTGGACAGAACTAGTCTCTATATGCAGGGCCCTGCTAGACTCTTATTCTTCCTGACTCCGGTTACGTATCAGCACTGTAGGGCCCCTCTGCGACCTGAAGTCCAGTAGGGAATCCGGTTTCTCCCACTAGCCATGAAGGAACTAGCAAGCTCGGACCCGGTGTCCGGTAGTGCAGAGTGGAGGTTCAGCTATCGTCGCTAATTCTCCTCAGTCACTCTTTCTTCCTTTTCACCACTCGCCTGTCGCCCTACTCACACCCTTAACATAAGCACAGGCAACAGTAGGTGTAGTCACCAGCTTCCTTCTATCACCGCTCACTGACCGTTCCTCAGTCGACTCGTTGTTACAAATACTGTAGTTCCCTTCCTTCTTCTCCTTCATAGACTCTGTCCAAAGTAGCTATCAGGACCTTCCGTCAGACTGATTTCATGCTCACTTCGAGAGTCACTTTCCACGTTCTTAGGGATCTAACAGTCAGCCTGTTCTGAGGTAACAGCTTGTCTTTCCTCCTCTGTCTCATCTGACAGGAATCACAATCAAATGTCTCGCTCAGACTAGAATGTAGAATCTCCCTCTCCGGTGTTCTGAGGAGATCCAAACTGTCTGAGGTACAACCAACAACTAGAACTACTGTCTGGCTAGAATGCCTACTGCTGCATTTCTCCACACCCCTATATACCTGAATCTAAAGGGCTCCCTCTGGTGGCTCCTGGAAAGTGTGGATGTGAATGAATATCAGGTGTTTGTGATTTACCTTTTTGTGCATCCTCCAGGGAACATGTGTCACCAAGCGCAGCTGGGCCACACATCCCCCCCTAGTTATATTCAGCACTCCCGGGCTGAAAAAGAAAACAATTTTTATAATAACATCAAACATAACTCTTCCCTTGCGGGAGGTAAGGACACTTTAACGTTACATTGTGTACAAATGGCAATAGAAAAATATCAAAATATACTTTTCACAATAAATACTAAATTCTTGTGGAGAACCCATACCAAACCTCCCACGGTGGTCCTGCGTGGGCTGCAGGACTTCTCTGCTGCAGACCTCACTCAAGGCCACACCATACGGGTTTTTCTTCAGAGGTAGAATGGCTTTACGTAAAACCAAGATGGGGCACCGAAGTGCTAACTATTTACAACTAAAGTTCTGTGCTGCAAGAGTCCTCAGCACGCAGTCCTTCATAAGAACATTCCTAGAAAATTCACATTTCTATCATGACACAATAAAGTGCAATTCTTCGTAACTTTTTACAGTTGCAGTAAACCCTGTCTGGGTCCTACTGTTCTTCTTTAAACATAGTGGCACCTTCCACACCTGGGGCTGGAAGTATACGGTGCGCTCTGGAACGCATCACCAGAAGATCGTGTCCTGCTACCAGTGTCTGAGTAGCTACAGTCCTTGTTTAAATTTTTGCTTTGCGACTTCCTTGAGGCCTTACAGGTGCCTCTTCTAACTATAGGTTTGGCTCAATAGGGGTCGCTGTTGCAGTCGCTACGCTCTGCAGCATTTCCAATTGGGACGCAGGTGCACGCAGTGGCTCAGTTGGGGATGCACTAACAGTCACTGCGCTCCGTTGCGTTGCAGAATAGGACGCAGGATAAGATGCAGAATAGGACGCAGGATCAGTTGCAGGTGCGCGGCCGGACTCCGATGTGGCTGGGACCTGGGACACTGAGACACGGGGTACGTTTCCGGCTTCAGGGACGGGGTCGCTGACTCGGGAGACATTCAGGGCATACCACCCCTTAAGACCCCAGTGCCGCGTGTAGGTGACAATATCCCCAATAAGCAGATCCCTTCCGGGGTGCCCCTCTGGCAGGTGAGACTCCACATCCCTGCGATTAACAAAGACCTCCTGGTACAGGCCTGGTTCATGGATGAACCCCCAGCCTCCCTGGAGTTTGAAGTCTCTAATGGCCCCCTGGCGCCGCGGTTCCCGGAGCGTACCTTTGTCTCGCCTGACGTTCTCCTTGTCAGCAAGATCTTTCTCCCGGTACCTCTGGCGAAGCTGCTGCGCCTCTTGCTGCTCCTGCTGCTGTCGCTGCTCACGGCGTCGCCACTCGTTCTCCTTCTGGGCGGCGTATTCCACGTCATCCAGGAGCTCCATCTCCTCCCAGTCGATCTCCATTGCTTCGGGCAGGATCTCCTCCGTCGTCCCTACCGGGGGACTGCATTCCGCTGCGGCCTCTGGGTCCAGGCCTGGCTGGCATTCCGGTCCGGGCAGGGCCTCCTCAGCCTCCTTCCCTCCCGCCGCGTCCTCGGCGGAGTCAGGATCAGCTCTTTTGGGGCCGGCCTCCGGTTCTTCATCAGCCACTGGGTCCAGTGGTGGCGCAGGTAACGGTTGTGCATCCAGGGGGGAGAGCATCGCGTCCCACAGCAGCCGCTGTTTCAGGGCACCCCAGCTTTGCTCCATCGCCTCCATTTCTGCGCGGTGTCGGGCCATGTCCCTCAGCTCTGCATCCACCTCCTCCACTTTCTGCATTCTCCGGTCATCCGCCCGACCTGGGGACGGTTCAGGCACAGGCTGCAGCTCTTCAGGGGAACGGGGTCTGCGCACCGCCATTCCTCCACATAGCGTCTCCTGTCCTTCCGCCATCTCACTCCAGGCCAGACTGTGCTTCCCATCTGGAACAATCTGGATTTTTCCGTGGAGGCGGGACTTTCGCTTTCTCTTCTTAGCATAGAGGATGAAGAGGAGGCGGATCTCTCTTGCAGTGGGGCAGGTTCGGACATTGTAATAGCACTTAGACAGGGCGCCCATCACTTTCGCGCCACAGGGGGGGGTACGCCCACGAATCCACACCCACCTTCACCAGCGCCTCAGGGCGCGAATATGGCGGCAAAATGGCGGAAAATCGCGCCAAAAATCAAACAACAGCAACACAGTCTTTTTGCACAAAACAGTCCATTCCAGGCACACAGGACTCACATATTGCGAGCTTCGAATCCTGTTCGTGATGCCAAAAGATGAGTCGCTCACTACCAGGGCTTATGGGGTACTCGGCACTGACCCCGTTCACTTCAATGGGGGAGAGGTCACGGGTAGCGCAGCTCGGTTCGTGGCCCTGGGCGCTCATTCAAAAGGGAATATTTACAGGGGATAATATAATGTTCGTGACGCCACCTGTGGTTTCTGATCAGGATGACCAGCGCTGCAGGGTAGATTCTCTGAGGGGTTGTTACTGGGCAGCAAGATGTTAAGTCCCCCACAGGCGAGACTGATCCCTCGAGATATATGGCGGTGCAGGGGTGCAGGCAATAAGGCAGACACACACAAGTCAGTCTCTTTCCATACCTTTACTGGTGGTATTTGCAGGTACGTCCCGGGAAGCTGCTCAGGGTGGAGGATGCACATACAGTAATCACTGAGTAGGTTTAAGGCCTCCTTACTTTCCAAAGTGTGTGAGTTTCCAACTTGCATGAAGCTAAGTTTAACTCCGTATAGAACAGCTACGCCCGGCCGACATTGTGGTGGAGCCTTCTTTTGGACAGAACTAGTCTCTATATGCAGGGCCCTGCTAGACTCTTATTCTTCCTGACTCCGGTTACGTATCAGCACTGTAGGGCCCCTCTGCGACCTGAAGTCCAGCAGGGAATCCGGTTTCTCCCACTAGCCGTGAAGGAACTAGCAAGCTCGGACCCGGTGTCCGGTAGTGCAGAGTGGAGGTTCAGCTATCGTCGCTAATTCTCCTCAGTCACTCTTTCTTCCTTTTCACCACTCGCCTGTCGCCCTACTCACACCCTTAACATAAGCACAGGCAACAGTAGGTGTAGTCACCAGCTTCCTTCTATCACCGCTCACTGACTGTTCCTCAGTCGACTCGTTGTTACAAATACTGTAGTTCCCTTCCTTCTTCTCCTTCATAGACTCTGTCCAAAGTAGCTATCAGGACCTTCCGTCAGACTGATTTCATGCTCACTTCGAGAGTCACTTTCCACGTTCTTAGGGATCTAACAGTCAGCCTGTTCTGAGGTAACAGCTTGTCTTTCCTCCTCTGTCTCATCTGACAGGAATCACAATCAAATGTCTCGCTCAGACTAGAATGTAGAATCTCCCTCTCCGGTGTTCTGAGGAGATCCAAACTGTCTGAGGTACAACCAACAACTAGAATTACTGTCTGGCTAGAATGCCTACTGCTGCATTTCTCCACACCCCTATATACCTGAATCTAAAGGGCTCCCTCTGGTGGCTCCTGGAAAGTGTGGATGTGAATGAATATCAGGTGTTTGTGATTTACCTTTTTGTGCATCCTCCAGGGAACATGTGTCACCAAGCGCAGCTGGGCCACACATCAACAGTCCAGATCCCTTTTTAAAGTGGTATTTCTTCATGCTGAAACCTGTCCTGAAACTTGGTTGGGATGGGTTGCAGCTTGAAATATGTGATGGTGACTGTTTTGCGAAAAGCAGTAATTAAGTGCATATTCCACAACTTCTGTAAGTCAATGAGCCTACATATACTACATAGAACAATACAGGCCTGATTTTTTAAGGTGTTCTCATCAGTTTTCTGGGGTAAAAAACATTCAATTATAGCATAGCCATTTTTTTTTTAGCTTTTGGCATTTTTACACTAGCTACATCTGGCTCCGCCAAAGTGGGTGGAGCTGGGTCAATTTATCATGGACCTGATTTTTATTTTGCGAACCATTAGGCCAAGCTCAGATGAGTGTATGCAAAAGCGGCCATTTTTCTTCTAGAAAAAACAGTCTAGTTTTCAACCATATTGTCATATTCATGGAATCCACATGCCATCTGTATATCTGTTTTTGTTACATCCATATGACATCTTTTTGTTCGCAGAGCGCTATATCCAAGCATATTAATGGAAAGGTGAGTGGAGGGATAAAGTGTGGTAGAAAAAGGTACACGAGCAACTGGGATAACCGCAGCCTTGAAAGGATTGTTAAGAAAAGGCCATTCAAAAATTTGGGAGAGATTCACAAGGAGTGGACTGCTGCTGGAGTCATTGCTTCAAGAGCCATCATACACAGACATATCGAGGACATGGGCTACAAGTTTCACATTCCTTGTGTCAAGCCACTCATGACCAATAGACAATGCCAGAAGCGTTTTACCTGGGCCAAGGAGAAAAAGAACTGGACTGTTGCTCAGTGGTCCAAGATGTTGTTTTCAGATGAAAGTAAATTTTGCATTTCATTTGGAAATCGAGGTCCCAGAGTCTGGAGGAAGAGTGGAGAGGCCACAATCCAAGCTGCTTGAGGTCTAGTGTGAAGTTTCCACAATCAATGATGGTTTGGTGAGCCATGTCATTTGCTGGTGTAGGTCCACTGTGTTTTATCAAGACCAAAGTCAGCGCAGCCGTCTACCAGGAAATTTCAGAGCACTTCATGCTCCCCTCTGCCGACAAGCTTTTTGGAGATGGAAATGTCATTCTCCATTAGGACTTGGCACCTGTCCACACTGCCAAAAGTACCAATACCTGGTTTACAAACAACAGTATCACTGTGCTTGATTGGCCAGTAAACTCGCCTGACTGTAACCCCATAGAGAATTTATGGAGTATTGTAAAGAGGAAGATGAGAGACACCAGACCCAACAATGCAGACGAGCTGAAGGCTGCTATCAAAGCAACCTGGGCTTCCATAACACCTCAGCAGTGCCACAGGCTGATCGCCTCCATGCCACACCGCATTGATGCAGTAACTGATGCAAAAGGAACCCCGACCAAGTATTGAGTGCACTTACTGATCATACATTTCATTAGGCCAACATTTCGGATTTTAAAATCATTTTTGAAGCTGGTGTTATAAAGTATTCTAATTTACTGAGATAATGACTTTTCATTGCCTGTAAACCATAATCATCAACATTAACAGAAATAAACATTTGAAATAGATCACTCTGTTTGTAATGACTCTATATAATACAGTATATAAGTTTAACTTTTTGTATTAAAGGACAGAAATAAATTAACTTTTTGATGATATTCTAATTTTGTGAGAAGTACCTGTAAGTTCATGACAAAAGGTTTGCTAGCAATGTGGATACCATGCGGTCCAACGGCTTTGTTGAATCAGCTATAGTTTCATAAGGAGAATATGAATTTATCTTACATCCTAGCTACACACAGGTTACATTTTCGACATCTCTGGAATAGACTGAAAGCCTTTCAAGATCTCAGTACATTTTAGCACCCCACTGTGGGAGATATGTACAATGGCTAGTAGGAGCCAGGTAGTAAAGCTGTGTTTGGTCTCAACACATAGAAGGAGCACGGACGGATCCTATGGTGCCAAAACTGCCTCCCAAGGACCGGCCATTAAGGATTTATCACCCATCTTAAGTTTTGGAGGTTTTAGCTTAGGAAGCAAGGGTGTTGTGAATGGACTTGAAATGAGTTCTGAGCAGAGGCTCCCTCTGGTGGTTACAAGCGGTACTGGACTGTCCAGTGAAGATTGTGAGGATTGGGAATCAGGTGTTACTGACTGGTCTTATTTAAGGGAGTCGCCTTCCCATCAGGGTTGCCAGTGATCAATTGTTCTGGTCTCAATCCTTGATTCCTGTTTCCCTTGTAGCCTTCTGTGTCGTGTCTGCATCTCCTGCTAACAGATAAGACATTTTCTTCTTTTTGTTTTGTGCTTGATTTTTGCATTTTGTCCTGCACTTCTGTGGGGGCCTTTAGGGTCCCCTCCGGGGGCTTTTGCCCTCTCAGTTTAGTTCGGCCACTGATGTTTTGTACTTTTGCTTTTTCCGGTTTTTTCAGTGGCTGCTGTTTTGATTTTGTTACACCAGAGAACTAATTTAGGTGGTAGAGGTCGTGTGATCTCAGGTGTTTTTGAAATTAGTAGAGTTGGTGCTTTTCAGGGTTTTTTGGGATTGCAGTAAGTGCCCTTACTATCCTTTTCTATTTAGATAGTTTGGGCCCCAATGTTTGCTCTTACTATTTTCTGTCTGTGTCAGTATTTCTTCTTGCTAACCGCCATTACATGTTTGGGGGCTTTCTATGTTCTTTGGGGATCTGCTCCGGGGCAGATAGCTTTCCTCTTTCTATCTTTAGGTATAGTTAGTTTCTCAGGCTGTGACGAGGCATCTAGGACCAACGTAGGAACGCTCCACGGCTGCCTCCAGTTGTGGTGGTTAGTCAGGGTACTGCAATCTCATAGATTCCAACTGCTCTGGTGTATTGCCTTTTTACCTGCACTCCTCAGTTACCAAATCATAACAGTATCACCGGTCTAACTGAAAATTATATGGTACTCACAGAAGGGAAAAATATTGTGAAAGAAAAAAGAAAAAAAAAAAAGGTTGTCAGAGTTGTCAGAGATATTTTTCTGTTTGTTGCATTTTTTTTTTCTTTTTCCCTCTGTATCTCTGGGTGCTGGGGAGGATTTTTTCTCTCAATGGAGTTTGCACAGTTGTCTGGCCATGTGGATCAGCTTGCCACTGAGGTTCAGAGTATTGCTACCTATCTTGCTAGGTTGCCTGTTGTGGAACCTAGGATTCCCATGCCAGATTTGTTTTTGGGGGATCGAGCCAAGTTTCTGAATTTCAAAAATAATTGTAAATTGTTTTTTGCCTTAAAATCTAAGTCCTCAGGGAACGCAGCGCAGCAGGTTCAAATTGTTATCTCTCTCCTGCGCGGCGATCCTCAGGATTGGGCTTTTTCCCTGACACCTGGGGATCCTGTTTTGAATGATGTTGATGCATTTTTTCAGGCCTTGGGGTTATTGTACGATGAGCCTAATGTCACTGATCAAGCTGAAAAAGCCTTGTTGGCATTAAATCAGGGGCTTGATGACGCTGAGTTATACTGTCAGAGATTCCGCAGGTGGGCAGTCCTGACCAAATGGAATGACGACGCTTTGGCAGCCCTTTTTCGGAAGGGTCTGTCAGATAATGTAAAGGATGTTATGGTGGGATTCCCTGTCCCCTCTGGTCTCAATGATTCTATGTCATTAGCGATTCAAATTGACAGACGTTTGCGTGAGCGGAGAAGTATGCATGGAATAGTGTTGCCTTGTGAACCTGCTTCTGAACCCTTGCAGTGTGATAGAGTGGTTTCTGGGGCACAGCGTCATGAGTTTCGAAAGCGCAATGGGTTATGTTTCTACTGTGGTGATGCCTCTCATGCTATTTCAGTCTGCCCTAAGCGAGGAAGACGTTTTGCACGCTCAGTTGTCTTGGGTAGTGTTCAGACTAAGTTTTTATTAACTGTTACTCTGATATGCTCTCTGTCCTCATTTTCTGCTCAGGCTTTCGTTGATTCGGGAGCAGCTATTAACCTGATGGATTTTGATTTTGCTAAACGTTGCGGGTTTCCCTTGATACCCCTACAGAAGTCTATTCCCCTACTGGGAATGATTCTACCCCTTTGGCTGAGAATAAACCTCAGTTCTCTACTCAGGTGATAATGAGGGTTGAACCTGATCATCAGGAGAGCTGCAAATTTTTGGTTCTGTATAATCTGCATGACATTATCGTGCTGGGTTTCCCTTGGTTACAGTCTCATAATCCTGTTTTGGATTGGAAATCTGTGTCTGTAACCAGTTGGGGCTGCCAATGTGTTAATACCAACACTCCTGTTTTTTCTGCCTCCCCCAGGCTCAGGATGTTCCTGACTTTTTGATTGATTTTTCTGATGTGTTTAGCGAAAGTAAATCTGCATCCTTGCCTCCCCATAGGAGCTATGACTGCGCTATTGAATTAGTGCCTGGTAGTAAATTCCCTAAAGGTCGCCTTTTTAACTTGTCTGTACCTGAACATGACGCTATGCGGTCTTATATCAAGGAGTCATTGGAGAAGGGTCATATCAGACCATCCTCTTCACCCTTAGGTGCCGGTTTTTTCTTTGTGGCCAAAAAGGATGGTTCATTAAGGCCGTGTATTGATTATCGTCTTTTGAACAATATTACTGTGAAATATCAATATCCGTTACCCTTGATTTCTGACCTGTTTTCCAGGGTGAAAAATGCTACTTGGTTTACCAAGCTTGACCTCAGAGGGGCATATAACCTTATTCGCATTAAGCACAGGGATGAATGGAAGACGGCATTTAACACCCCTGAGGGGCATTTTGAGTACCTTGTGATGCCCTTTGGGCTCACTAATGCTCCTTCTGTCTTCCAGTCCTTCATGAATGACATTTTCAGGGATTTTGTGGATAAATTTCTGATTGTTTATTTGGATGATATCTTGATTTTTTCTAATGACTGGGACTCTCATGTGAAACATGTTCGAACTGTATTCCAGATTTTGAGAGAGAATGCTTTGTATGTGAAGGGATCAAAGTGTCTTTTTGGCGTACAGAGGATCTAATTTTTGGGATTCATTTTGTCCCCATCTGTTATTGAAATGGACCCGGTCAAGGTTCAGGCCTCTGTGATTGGGTCAACCTACTTCATTAAAGGCTCTTCAAAGATTTTTGGGCTTTGCCAATTTTTATCGTAAATTTATTGGTAATTTCTCGGTTATTGTTAAACCATTAACTGATTTGACCAAAAAGGGTTCTGATGTGGTGAATTGGCCTCCTGAGGCAGTCTCTGCATTTCAGGAACTTAAGCAGAGATTCACTTCTGCTCCTGTTCTATGGCAGCCTGATGTTTCTCTGCCATTTCAGGTGGAGGTTGATGCCTCTGAAATTGGGGCGGTGCCGTTTTGTCCCAAAGAGATCCAGAGACCTCTAAAAGTAACCCTTGTGCCTTTTTCTCTCGAAAATTTTCTCCTACTGAATGTAATTATGACGTGGGTAATCGGGAGTTATTGGCCATGAAGTGGGCTTTTGAAGAGTGGAGACATTGGCTGGAGGGAGACAAACATCAGGTGGTGGTCCTTACGGACCATAAGAATCTGGTTTATCTGGAATCTGCAAGCGACTTAATCCTAGACAGGCCAGGTGGGCCTTGTTTTTCACATGTTTTAATTTTGTGGTTTCCTTTCTTCCTGGCACTAAGAATGTTAAGGCGGATGCCCTCTCGAGGAGTTTCCTTGCGGACTCTCCTGAGGTATCTGATCCTTCTGTTATTTTGAAAGAAGGTGTAGTTCTTTCCGCCATCTCGCCCAATTTGAGACTGGCTCTGGAGGGGTGTCAGGAGGATAGGCCCGAGCGCTGTCCTGTTGGGAAATTGTTTGTCCCGGACCAGTGGAAAAAGAGTGTGATGTCTGAGATTCATTGTTCCGCGTTGGCCGGTCATCCCGGAATTTTTGGTACCAGAGACTTGGTTAGTCGGTCCTTTTGGTGGCCTACCTTGTCTCGTGATGTCAGGGAATTTGTGCAGTCCTGCGGGACTTGCTCTCGCTCCAAGCCTTGCTCTCGCTCTAGTGGTTTGTTGATGCCATTGCCTGTGCCCAAGAGACCATGGACCCATATCTCTATGGATTTCATTTCCGACCTCCCTGTTTCTCAGAGAATGACCGTCATCTGGGTGATTTGTGATAGGTTTTCCAAGATGATACATCTTGTGCCATTACCTAAGTTGCCTTCCTCCTCTGAATTGGTGCCTTTGTTCCTTCAGCAGTGTGTTCGTTTACACGGCATTCCTGAGAACATTGTGTCTGACAGAGGAGTCCAGTTTGTTTCCAGATTTTGGAGGACCTTTTGTTCTAAGCTTGGTGTTCAGTTGTCTTTCTCCTCGGCGTTTCATCCTCAGACCAATGGTCAAACTGAGAGAACAAACCAGACATTGGAGACTTATCTAAGATGCTTTGTGTCTGCTGATCAGGATGACTGGGTCTCTTTTTTGCCTTTGGCTGAGTTTGCTCTTAATAATAGGGCTAGCTCTGCCACTTTGATGTCTCCATTTTTCTGTAATTCTGGGTTTCACCCTCGATTTTCTTCAGGACAGACGGAGGCTTCTGCCTGTCCAGGTGTTGACTCTGTTGTGGAGCGTATGCAACAGATTTGGGACCAGGTAGTGGAGAGGTTGTCCCTCTCTCAGGAGAGGGCCCAGCGGTTTGCTAACCGCATAGGACTGATGGTCCTCGGTTTAAAGTGGGGGACTTGGTCTGGTTGTCCTCAAAAAATATTCCTATGAGAGTGACATCTCCTAAATTTAAGCCTAGGTTCATTGGACCTTATAAGATCATGGAGATTCTTAATCCTGTTTCTTTTCGTTTGCTTCTTCCAGGGACATTTAAGATCCATAACGTGTTCCACAAGTCCTTGTTGAAGAGGTTTGTTGAGCCAGTGGTTCCTACTGCTTTGCCTCCTGACCCTGTTCTGGTTGAGGGCAATATGGAGTTTGTGGTTGAGAAAATATTGAATTCTCGTTTTTCTAGACGGAAACTCCAGTATTTGGTTAAGTGGAGAGGTTATGGTCAGGAGGACAATTCTTGGGTGTTTGCTTCGGACATCCATGCTGGGAGACTCATCCGTGCGTATCATAGAGCTCATCCTGACCGACCTGGTTGCTCAAGTGAGGGTTCGGTGACCCCTCCTCAAGGGGGGGTACTGTTGTGAATGGACTTGAAATGAGTTCTGAGCAGAGGCTCCCTCTGGTGGTTACAAGTGGTACTGGACTGTCCAGTGAAGATTGTGAGGATTGGGAATCAGGTGTTACTGACTGGTCTTATTTAAGGGAGTCGCCTTCCCATCAAGGTTGCCGGTGATCAATTGTTCTGGTCTCAATCCTTGATTCCTGTTTCCCTTGTAGCCTTCTGTGTCGTGTCTGCATCTCCTGCTAACAGATAAGACATTTTCTCTTTTTGTTTTTGTGCTTGATTTTTGCATTTTGTCCTGCACTTCTGTGGGGGCCTTTAGGGTCCCCTCCGGGGGCTTTTGCCCTCTCAGTTTAGTTCAGCCACTGATGTTTTGTACTTTTGCTTTTTCCAGTTTTTTCAGTGGCTGCTGTTTTGATTTTGTTACACCAGAGAACTAATTTAGGTGGTAGAGGTCGTGTGATCTCAGGTTTTTTGAAATTAGTAGAGTTGGTGCTTTTCAGGGTTTTTTGGGATTGCAGTAAGTGCCCTTCCTATCCTTTTCTATTTAGATAGTTTGGGCCCCAACGTTTGCTCTTACTATTTTCTGTCTGTGTCAGTATTTCTTCTTGTCTAACCGCCATTACATGTTTGGGGGCTTTCTATGTTCTTTGGGGATCTGCTCCGGGGCAGATAGCTTTCCTCTTTCTATCTTTAGGTATAGTTAGTTTCTCAGGCTGTGACGAGGCGTCTAGGACCAACGTAGGAACGCTCCACGGCTGCCTCTAGTTGTGGTGGTTAGTCAGGGTACTGCAATCTCATAGATTCCAACTGCTCTGGTGTATTGCTTTTTTACCTGCACTCCTCAGTTACCAAATCATAACACAAGGGGAGGGGATTTAGCTTCAGCCCAGGGGACACAAATGAGATAAAGGCTAGTGTAAGGCCATGTGGTCATTCTCTCTCTGTTCTGCTTGCTGTCTACTTTGAAAGTGGGGGCCATGTCAAGTAAGGTGTTGTGAAGGAGCTAAGAACCAGTTGGTGGTCCATGACCCCTGCAGACCAGCACACACATGGTTGAACATCAAATCGGTAATTGACATGATCCATCTGCTTATATTTTTTGTACTAGCACTATATGCATTTGCATATCTGACCATTGTATATGTATAACCATTGTGTATATAGTTGTCTAGTGTGCACTTAGGGTGATTAAATATATAATTTATACTTGGACTGCAATTTTATCGGTTTAACTTTCCATGCTACCGGGGCTGGTTTCTAGTCCAATATAATCCCATTAACGGACCATGCTTATATCTAGCGAGAAATTGGCGACAGTCCTACCGGGCTGACGCGGTGCTGTTTCACTGGTGCCTGTCAGGGTTGTGGGCGAGTGTGGTGCCATAGCCTTTCACTCCCGAAACCACCCTGGGCCGATGTGGAAAGGGTATGTCTGTGTAAAACTATACCAAGCTGACCTTATGTGCCCCCAGGGGATTTGGAACGTCACATTGGTGCAAGTGGGGAGACCGTACTACCTGATCCTTCTTATGTAATAGTGACGTCAGGCGGGGTGGCAAGGTGCAGGTTCATCACAAGTGGTATCAATTATGTCAGGCTTGAATGACCTATAGAAAGCAATGGAAACTCTACACTCCTTACAGGAAGGATGAGAAAAGTGATACTAGGTTGGGTAATGTTTAGTTTTGCAACTAGGAATATTAATGACTATGAAATGGGATTCCTGAAACATGGCTATATTTCTATTTTGTAGTGAAAATGGTATAGCGTTTGGCTTCTTTTCTCAGGTTTTTTAAGACTTCTTGCAATATACGTACAAAAGGTCTAGTGTGACATCTAGACAAAGAAAGAGAAGGAAAGCAATTTAATTATTAGAAGTGGAAAGAAGAGGAATAGAAAATAGAACAGTTGGAAAAGAAAAGGGAAAGTTAAGGAGGCAAATAGCCCCCACAAAAGGTAACTATTAGAAACTATTGTCTAATACAGACAAGTGCTGCGCCCAGTGTGGAGCGAGAAGGTGCGGAGGTAACTCGACATCCCGCACAACATAAGACCACTAAGTTCACACGTGCGGAATTGCGCGAATTTCCCGCAATCCGCATCTCCGCGGAATACGCACGTTTTGGGTGATTCGCCAGATATAGGTTGCAGCGAATTAGCTTGCGAAAGCTAGTTCTACGATTGTAGCATCGCTGAAGATTACAGTGTCCACAGTCAACATAGTGTTTGACAAGTGGACCAACTTTACTAGATGCGCTTGTCCATCAATATAAAAATTAATGTAAATAATAAAAGTATTCTCACTTCGGCCCGCAGCTTCCGCTCCGATGCTCCCGCAATCGTCCAAGATGCTTTGCGGCAAATACACGATGATAGCATCTCGCGAGACGCTATCCATGGTGATCTTCAAAGACCTTGGACGAAATTCGGCGTCGTGAAGGCGGGAAACTGCGGGCCGCGGAGGCTGGGCCGCGGAAGTGAGAATACATTTTTTATTAATATGTTACCAGGATATGTACCAGGGCTGAGGAGAGCCTCTCCTCAACCTGGTACACCGCACATAACCGCTACATTCGCAAATTAAGAATGTGCTATTTTTCGCAAAGGTTTTTCGGAAAAAACGCAACATGTGCAAATGCGATCATTAACATTAGATGCTTAATGCTTGGTTTATGGTTTTACGCGGAAAGCGGAAACGCGAAAAAACGCATTTCCTGATCGTGGATTAGCCTAAGGGTTTTATAAGTGTAAGACAAATAAATGTGATTAAGCATAAAACCCACTAAGCAAAACTAGTTAGTAATAACTACAGAAACAGGAACTGTATCTTAACAGATGTTAGCATCCCCAGTTGATGTTAACCTTAATGCATTATTCGTAAAGACATCCGGAGTAAAAAACCTGCTCATCTGAACTGAAGCTACTGAGTAGTTGGAGAAGATAATCTTCTGGTTTGTCTTGATCTTGTTTGAGCTGACTGATATTGTTCTCTGGTGGGCTGGGGACGAACAAAGCTTGGTGTCCACCAATCGGAAAGTCCCACCACAGGGAGTTCGAATGTTCCCTACAATTTCAGGAGATTTCCCAGTGTACAAAGGTTCACTGTATTTCCATCCTTTTTAGCAATGACTTGGAAGTGGTATTCCCTATTGTACGCTATGTCTTTTTCGCTGAGCAATCCCAGGAGGGGCCTTGCGAAGCTGTAATTTTCTGCAAGCCAGATCTGGGAGTATAGTAAGAGGGAGCCTTGAAAAGAACATGAGCACCATTCTCTGCAGCTTTTCAAGATTGCCTCCTTTTCTTTATTGAAATGTATCCTACAGATGACTTCTCTGATCCGAAGTGTCTGCAGTTTTAGGACCAAACGTTTTGTGTATCCAGTCAATCTCGATGTGTTCCCGTGAGTTGCATTGTAATATGTTACCAAAGAACTTCTGGGCCCAGATCTCGAATTGTGCGGGTTTTATTGCTTCACTTAGACCGCAGATGTGCAGGCTATTGCATCTATATCTATTTTCTATATTCATCCATCAGTGGGTAAGTGATATTCCTAGGATTGGGCCTAGTGCGGAGAAGTTGTTGATAGAAGATGGTGGTCGGACCGAGGGTTGCCCCAGAGGTGAGCTCGATGCGGAGGCTGGGAGTAATGGGTCTTTGGATATGGTTCCCTCCGATGTGGAAGCCATCCCACTCCCCAGGGAAATACCTGTAGCTTCAGCACAGATCTCCGCTCCTTTATCAGGGGTAGATGGAAACATCTTGCGTGTTCACAGAAATGAGAGAGGATGAGACTGCGGCATTTTGGAGAACAAGTCGTTAATCAACTGTGAGGCAGAAGCCTCTAAGAATCGGGATATGTCCACCTGACAAATTTTATTAATGAAGTTTAAAATAACACGTTTAAAACAGTAATCTTAAAAGTAGAGTGCCCAGAAGGGGGAAGAGCAAACCATCCTGTATAGTAAGAATGAGGTAGATGTAGAATACATGTATGCTCAAGCCTAATCAAGTATCACGCTAATGAAAATCATAAAGAGTGCCTTCTTACACAATATATAGGCTCTGTCAAGATCTCAGAGACACCAGAAAGCCTAAATAGCCAAATCCAAAAATAGAAAATTGTGCAATACATATAAGTTGAAGGATTATATATATGCTATTTGGCCTACTGGTGTATCAGAGAAATTAACACAGGGTATCCCAAGCACGATCAGAGGAAAGTACATACAAGTAAGTATAAGATTAGAAAGTACATGATTAGAAAAATAGCAGGGTTCAATACCTCAAGTTGGAGATGGAGCACAACGTGAGGATGGATGGTGCTTCCTCCTCACCCCAACGCACGTTTCGCCATCGCTTCTTCCGTTGGCCCCCAAGACTAGTGGAGAACTTCAGGACTCAGCTAGCAAGCCAGAGGCAGGGGCATTTTTAGGTGCCTCAGCTACAAGCCACAGTTATCTTCTCCGAAAAGGTAGCCATAAGGGAGCAAGGGGATGCAGAGAGGACATCATCCAACAAAGTCCGCGGCTACTGGCTTGGAACACTGACGGTGAGGTGTTGGACAGGAAGGAAAGGTGAAAAGTCAGCACAGTGAGACGGCCGAGAAAGGAACATATTGAAGGGAGTCCTGGAAAGGTGTATCCTGAACTACCTGGGAGTTTGCTGGACCCCTGACTTGGAAGACACGGCACCAAGCGGGCATCTGTGTACACAAAAACCGTGAGTAAAGCTTTGGAAACTACACCCAGCTGTGTCCTCTAATCATTCCTGTGCTACCCATCCAACACTGCTACATCTACCAACATTACCATCCTCTACATCCTATACCTGCCCTGGGACTAAGCTCTGCCTGTGGAGAGCTATACCAACTCTGCTGCATCACCACCAGTCCCAGAGGATCTGCATTGCAGCGCTGGTCACCTCTGACCAGAAACCACAGGTTGTGTCACGAACACTTCACTACAAACTACATTATTCCCTTGTAAATATCCCTTTTATTGGATGCCCAGGGCAACGGACGGGGTCACTGCTGCTGTGACACTTCCCCTTTTAGAAGCGGCCCGGTACTGAGTATCCCCACTGCCCTGGTGGGCGCTCCAATAATACTAAAGGTTGTTAGTAGGGACACAATTACTGTGTTTGTGCCACAATGCATGTCCCTCTCTTTGTCTTTAAAACTTGGGAGGTATGCCCTTCTGTGAATGCGCCTACTCAGCCACATTTTTTTTTAAGGGAGATGGGCCAACTAGGACTTTTTCTCTGGGGCCCCATGTTGTCTACATATGATCCTGTTTATTTATATCAAGAATATGTCTTTTTGCTGTTTTTAGGACAGTGCAAATACCACCCTTTCGTATTTATATTCACAAATAGTGTACACAACTGGATACTTTGATTATTAACCCCTTAGTGACAGAGCCATTTTGCAGCTTAATGACCGGGCCAATTTTTACAATTCTGACCACTGTCACTTTATGAGGTTATAACTCTGGAACGCTTTAACGAATCTCTGAGATTGTTTTTTCGTGACATATTGTACTTCACGTTAGTGGTAAAATTTCTTTGATATGACTTGTGTTTATTTATGAAAAAAACCGAAATATGGCAAAAATTTTGAAAATTTAGCAATTTTCAAATTTTAAATTTTTATGCCCTTAAATCAGAGAGCTATGTCACACAAATTTCTTAATAAATAACATTTCCCACATGTCTACTTTACATCAGCACAATTTTGGGAACAAAATTTTCTTTTGTTACGAATTTATAAGGGTTAAAAGTTGACCAGCGATTTCTCATTTTTACAACACCATTTTTTTTTAGGGACCACATCACATTTGAAGTCACTTTGAGGGGTCTATATGATAGAAAATACCCAAAAGTGACACCATTCTAAAAACTGCACCCCTAAGGTGCTCAAAACCACATTCAAGAAGTTTATTAACCCTTCAAGTGCTTCACAGGAGCTGAAGCAATGTGGAAGGAAAAAATTGACATTTAACTTTTTTTGCAAAAGCTTTACTTCGGAACCAAGTTTTTTTATTTTCACAAGTGTTAAAAGAAAAATGAGCCACAAAATTTGTTGTGCAATTTCTTCTGAATACGCCGATACCCCATATGTGGGGGTAAACCACTTTTTAGGCGCATGGCAGAGGTCGCAAGGGAAGGAGCGCCGTTTGACTTTTTCAACGCAGAATTGGCTGAATGCCATGTCGCGTTTAGATAGCCCTGATGTGCCTAAACAGTGGAAACACCCCACAAGTGACCCCATTTTGGAAACAAGACCCCTTAAGGAACTTATCTAGATGTGTGGTGAGCACTTTGAACCTCCAAGTGCTTCACACAAGTTTATAACGTAGAGCCGTGAAAAAAAAAATATTTTTTTTTCCACAAAAATGATCTTTTCACCCCAATTTTTAATTTCCCAAGGGTAATAAGACCGCAAAAGATTTTGTGCAATTTGTCCTGAGCATGCTGATACCCCATATGTGGGGGTAAACCACTTTTTGGGCGCACGGCAGAGGTCGCAAGGGAAGGAGCGCTGTTTGACTTTTTCAACGCAGAATTGGCTGGATGCCATGTCGCGTTTAGAGAGCCCCTGATGTGCCTAAACAGTGGAAACCCCCAACAAGTGACCCCATTTTGGAAACTAGACCCCTTAAGGAACTTATCTAGATGTGTGGTGAGCACTTTGAACCTCCAAGTGATTCACACAAGTTTATAACGTAGAGCCGTGAAAATAAAAAATCATATTTTTTTCACAAAAATGATCTTTTCACCCCAATTTTTATTTTCCCAAGGGTAACAAGACCCCAAAAGTTTTTGTGCAATTTGTCCTGAGCATGCAGATACCCCATATGTTGGGGTAAACCACTTTTTGGGCGCACGGCAGAGGTCGCAAGGAAAGGAGCTCCGTTTGACTTTTTCAACGCGGAATTGGCTGGACGCCATGTCGCATTTGTAGAGGCCCTGATGTGTCTAAACAGTGGAAACCCCCCACAAGTGACCCCATTTTGGAAACTAGACCCCCTAAGGAACTTATCTAGATGTGTGGTGAGCACTTTGAACCCCCAAGTGCTTCACAGAAGTTTATAACGCCCGGGCGTGAAAATAAAAAATCATATTTTTTCCACAAACCTGATCGTTTAGTCCCCAATTTTTTATTTTCCCAAGGGTAACAGGAGAAATTAGACCACAAAAGTTGTTGTCCAATTTGTCCTGAGTATGCTGATACCCCATATATGGGGGGGACCACTGTTTGGGCGCACGGCAGGGCTTGGTATGGAAGCAGCACCGTTTGACTTTTTCAAACCAAAATTGGCTGGAATTGAGATTGGACACCATGTCGCATTTGGAGAGCCCCTGATGCGCCTAAACAGTGGAAACCCCCCACAAGTAACACCATTTTGGAAACTAGACTCCCTATGGAACTTATCTAGATCTGTTGTGAGCACTTTGAACCCCCAAGTGTTTCACAAAAGTTTATAATGCCTGGGTGTGAAAAAAAAAAAAACAATTTTCCACAAAAATGATCTTTTAGTCCCAAATTTTTTATTTTTCACAAGGAAATTGGACCCTAAAAGTTGTTGTCCAATTTGTCCTGAGTACACTGATACTAAATATGTGGGGGGGGGAAACTGTTTGGGCGCACGGCAGGGCTTGGAAAGGAAGTAATAAAGCTTTGGAATACAGACGTTGATGGGGGTCATGTTCCGTTTGCAGTGCCGCAGATGTGCCTAAACAGTGGAAAACCCCCACAAGTGACCCCATTTTGGAAACTAGACCCCCTAAGTAACTTATCTAGATCTATGGTGAGCACTTTGAACCCCCAAGTGTTTCACAAAAGTTTATAATGCCTGGGTGTGAAAAAAAAAAATCAATTTTCCACAAAAATGATTTTTTAGTCCCAAATTTTGATTTTTCACAAGGAAATTGGACCCCAAAAGTTGTTGTCCAATTTGTCCTGAGTACGCTGATACCAAATATGTGGGGGGGGAAACTGTTTTGGCGCACAGCAGGGCTTGGAAAGGAAGTAATAAAGTTTTGGAATGCAGACGTTGATGGGGGTCATGTTCCGTTTGCAGTGCCCCAGATGTGCCTAAACAGTGGAAAACCCCACAAGTGACCCCCATTTGGAAACTAGACCCCTAAGGAACTTATCTAGATCTTTGGTGAGCACTTTGAACCCCCAAGTGCTTCACAAAAGTTTATAATGCCCGGGCATGAAAATAAAAAATCCTATTTTTTTCCCACGAAAATTATCTTTTAGTCACTACTTTTTTATTTTCCCAAGGGTAACAGGAGAAATTGGACCACAAAAGTTGTTGTCCAATTTGTCCTGAGTACACTGATACCCCATATGTGGGGGGGAACCACTATTTGGGCGCTCGGCAGGGCTCGGAAGGGAGGGAGCGCCATCTGACTTTTTGAACGCCACGTCATGTTTGGAGACCCCTGATGTGCCTAAATAGTGGAAACCCCTCAATTCTAGCTCCAACCCTAACCCCAACACACCCCTAATCCCAACCCTAACCCTAATCCTAACCCTAATCCCAACCCTAATTCCAACCCTAATTGTAATCCTAACCCTAATTGTAACCCTAACCCTAATTGTAACCCTAACCCTAATTGTAGCCCTAACCCTAATTGTAACCCTAAACCTAATTGTAACCCTAACCCTAATTATAACCCTAACCCTAAGGCTGGGTTAATTTTGCGTTTTACCAGCCCGTTCAACATATAGCGTTGACGGGCTGGTAACGGTATAGCATAACGCGATCGCGTTATGCTATACCCGCTAGCGCAGAGGAATCAGCAGATGATTCATCTGCGCTAGTGGTGACGGAGCCCAGACGTTGCAACCCGCGTCCGAGGCTCCGTCACTGAATGATGGCACATCGCGAACGCATGCCGCTTTACGGCATTCGTCGCGATGCGCCCTCAAATGGGGGTGAATGGTAGCGTTAACGGACTGCGTTACACCGCGTTATACCGCGGTGTAACGCAGTCCGTCTAATGGACTGCCATAACGCAGTATGAACCCAGCCTAACCCTAATTATAACCCTAACCCTAATTATAACCCTAACCCTAATTATAACCCTAACCCTAATTACAACCCTAAGCCTAACCCTAACCCTAGCCTTAACCCTAACCCTAACAGAAAAATTAAAAAAAAAAAAAATTTCTATATTATATGTCCCTAGGGGGTGATAAATGGGGGGGGTTATGTACTGTTTTTTTTATTTTGATCACTGTGATAGTTTTTTTTTTTAATCTGCCGCCAAGCAGATCGGCAGGCGCACTGCGCATGCGCCCGCCATTTTTTTTTGCAGGAAGAAGACGCCGGGATCCTGGGGCCTGGAGGAGGACGGAGGACACCGGTAAGTATAGGGGGGGGCGATCGGGGGACCCTCATTTTCTCCCCTCTGATGTGCGATCACATCAGAGGGGAGAGAAATCATTTTTTTTTTTTTTGGGGTTTCGCCATTATACTTAGTATAATGGCGATCGCGACACCGGGGTCGGTAACTACGACCCCGATCATGTTCTCTGGGGTCTCGGCTACCCTCGGCAGCCGAGACCCCAGAGAAAATTGCCCACCCCCCCCGGCAGAACGCGGCGGGCGCACTGAGCATGCGCCCGCCATTCAAGATGGCGGCGCCCACCGGAGGAGGAAGGTGGGCCCGCGGGCCACAACGGGACCATTGGGGGACACGAGGGGGGTCCCGGGGACCCTTTTTCTCTGTCCTCTGATGTCCGATGACATCAGGGGACAGAGAAATTTAATGGCACATCAGATTTTTTTTTTTTTTGCGGTCGCCGTTATAGGGTTAATAACGGCGACCGCAACATCGGGTCGGTAAAAACTGACCCAATTCATGTTCTCTGGGGTCTCGGCTACCCCCGGTAGCCGAGACCCCGGAGAAAATGCGCCTCTGGGGGGCGCTATTCACTTTTTCCACATCGCCGTTAATTAACGGCGATGTGGTTTAAGTACCCTTAATGACCGCCGTTAAAAGGCGTATCGGCGGTCGTTAAGGGGTTAAAGTTAAGGGGGAAAAGGAGGGAATAAAAATGTGAATATATTAATATTTAACTTTTAGTAATACCATTACAAATATAATAATATTATTATATATTATTATTATCATTATTATTATTGTCCCTACCTCTAACCAAGAATTGCCAATTTTGAGATGGGAGATGATAGACTGGGGTCCCCAAATTAATTCCCAGACTTAAACTATATGCAGGAACAGGCAGGAGTGGACAAAAATTTCAGTAGATGTGGCACACCGCATCTATAACACTGGTGTACAAAAAATATTTTTTTAGGTGCTAAGGTTCTTTGAATGGATTTAGAGCATTTTGAGGGTGCTGAATTAAAAACAAAACAAAACATTACTTTTGTTGAATTGGTTCTAGTTTTTGAGGTAATTCATCCATGAAAATAATGCATTCCCTCAATGCAACTTGTGTGTGATAACAAAAGCAATAGCGTTTGGTCTTTTGACTCTTTAACAGTGTCTTAGGTAATAAAATATCCCATATAATTATTTTGCATTTCAATTTTAGTTGTAGATGCTCATCGTTAATAAATAACTAGAGTTGAGCGATACTTTCCGATATCCTAAAGTATCGGAATCGGAATGGTATCGCCGATATCACTAAAATATCGGCGATACCCGATACCGATACCGGAAGTCCCATGTAAGTCTATGGGAACAAAATATCGCAACTAAAAAAACCCCATTCTTTCCTTGTAAACACTAAATATACACACATAGAATACATATATATATATATATACATGTCATTGTGACATATATATATACATATATGTATAGTTTATACACTTCTACATAGTAAAATATCCTCTGATTCAATTGCCGGGTAAAGCCGGGTTCAGTGAAAAGACAGAAGCACCCGACATGAAATGACACTTGGTGTACATAGGGTTAACCATGTCTTTTCATGTCGTTTGCTATCTGATTTGCACAAACAATTAAATCAGTCTATGTGTGCAAAATTTCACACCTGTAGGGGTTAATTAAAGGTGTAAATTCATTGTAAAAAAAACGGACTTTTTTGCTACGAATTTACACCTTTAATTAACCCCTACAGGTGTGAAATTTTGCACACATAGTCTGATTTAATTGTTTGTGCAAATTAGATAGCAAAGGACATGAAAAGACATGGTTAACCCTATGTACACCAAGTGTCATTTCATGTCGGGTCATAGGTCATAGGTCATAGGTGTTCGGTCTGGATGCCGAACTTTACTGTTCGGGTTCGCCCATCTCTACTTGCAAAATCACCAATCTATAGCACTAGCTTCTCCAAGAGCAGTTCTCCTAATCACAGCTCTGACTATCCTGAGCTATGTGCTTGTTCAAGTGCCATTATCTCTATATGTACCGTAAATACAGTGATAGTGTACATTATAAAACAAATCACTAATAGCTGAATGTGTTACAGCAGAACTTTATAGTTCTACTAATACTATAACTCAGCCTATCCTATCAGAAACAAAGAAGTAAAGAGCAACATAGCTCTGACCTGCTCCAGAGACAAATTGAGAATATTTCTTTAATTGTAACCACAACAATACCAGCACATTAAAAAGTTGTTGTTGTCCAATGTCCATATAGTACTATATTATGCTAAACAGTGGCCAGAGACCGCCATACCATGCCACAATAGTCCCATAGTTTGTTTTCATAGGACAGTGCGATTCTGTGCCTGCACACAGCCATATACTTTGCATAAAGTACCATATTCTACCTGCAAAGAACCAAATTGTGTGTTTGCAGTCCTACAATGAGCCTATATTGCACCCAATAAACTACACATTAGACCCAAATTAGAGTAATACTTGCCCATGTACATAGATGCCAGAGAGAACCACGTTTGTAAGTTACTGTGTATAACAACGCACATTATTCCATATTGTGCCCTGTTTGATTGATCCGATTCCTAACTGAAGGTGGTTTTCCAATCCTTAAAGAAAACTTCAAACTTGCTCCAAATAGTAAAACATAATCTAATATATTCATGTTTTACCCTTACCCCTCCTGTGCTGCTGGCCCACAGACCAACCGTGTGTTGCTTTCCATTGCGCTTGACAGCAGTGATTGGCTGCCTGAGTGACATGGCATTCAATCGACCTCAAAGCATGGTTAACAACTCCTGAAGGTTCTCAGCTTCCAAAACTTTCATGAATGGGCTAATCTCTAAATCCCACCCTTGCCCACTCAAATTGTATAAAATATAGACATGCGGACCCTCGATTTTACCTGATCCGTAGACCATATTGTTTTATATCCATTCAGGAGTTAGGAACACTCTGGCACAACAAGATACTTCTCTTTTATATCCTAAATATGCATGCATGCTAATATTCTGTTACTTTTGATGATGCCAAACCCTATATAGATTTGTATAATCATTGGGTCACATGGCAAAACAAAAATAGGGACAAAGTCAAGTTTGACACCAAATCAGACAAATTCACATTTAGGAGAATCAAAGAACAATCAGACTAATGATCTGTTGAGACTGGGTACACCTTTAGAATACATATAGCCAGTGGCACAACATAAATCTTTTACACGTCAATGCAAAGTCAATAACATGGCCCTCTATAATTGAAAATAAAAATAGTTTGCGCACATAAAAACTACAAGACACAAAAGGATCTGTAGAAAAATAGGAATATGCATGTGTCAAATGGAAAACAATACATAAATTCAGACGCACTCTGTAGAACAGTTTGAGATCAGATGTAATAATACAGTAATAAATAAATATTGCACTAAGACCCGTGAGAAAAAGGTGATGAGAAAAGCCTGTAGTCTATTATGTAGTAAACCCCAAACCAAAGGACTAAATAGTCATAATACGCATAAGGTATTTATTCATATGGGTATTAATATGGACAAACCCTGAAAAAGTAAAAGAGGTCCTCTTTTAACGATGGAGCAGAAAAACGCTGCAGAAATCCTAAAAAACCTTTTATGCAGAAAGGTCAGAAGAAATTGACACTGTCCCGGCCGGTGACAGCTCAGATGAATGAGTATTAGTGGTGCACTGTGGAGAAAATAGTCCTGTTTGCACAGGTTTTACCTGACAACCCCGATGGGTCACTTGCAGTAGAAAGTCCGACTTCAGCCTCCTATGGCCTGCTGACAACCCGATGGTCATTGCAGTAGAAGTCGACTTCAGCTCCTATGCCCGCAACGAAACTTACATCCTGATGAAAGCCGGTGATCTCTGGCCTCCGTGGCCAGATCAGGAACGCCGGCTGATGATGTTGAATCCTCACTAGGAAGAAGGATGTGGGCAGGACCTGTTGGTAAACTAGCCTGCCTCAAGCACAGTAGTACACAAAATCGCAATATCTAACTGTCCCTCAGAGTGAGCAGAGTAGCGTTCTGTCCCTAACTGAGTTCACAGCACAGTGACGCTAAAATGGCGGCGGCGCCTTTTATAGTGCATTCTGACATCATTTCAGCAGCCAATCACAGCCATGCCATTAGTTAAGATGACCGCAGCATTACAGGATGTGCCCACACTTCATAAGATTCATCATTGGCTGACTAAAATCACATTGCCTCTCAAAGAATTATGGGAACTTCCGATTCCGGTATACGATATTGAAAAAGTATCGGAATTAAGTATCGGAATTCCGATAACGCGAATATCGGCCGATACCCGATACTTGCGGTATCGGAATGCTCAACACTATAAATAACATTTCCCACATGTCTACTCTACATCAGCAGAATTTTTGAAACATTATTATTTTTTGTTAGGAAGTTAGAAGGGTTAAAAGTTGACCAACGATCTCTGATATTTTCCAACAAAATTTACAAAACCATTTTTTTAGGGACCACATCACATTTGAAGTGACTTTGAAGGGCCTATATAACAGAAAATATCCAAAAGTGAAAACTTTCTAAAAACTGCACCAGTAAAGGTGTTAAAAACCACATTCAAGATGTTTTTTTAACCCTTCAGGTCAGGTGATTCAGAGGAATTAATGGAATATTGAGGGGAAAATGAACACAACTTTTTTCCACAAAAAAATTATATTAGAACCAATTTTTTTTTATTTTCACAAGGGTAACAGGAAAAAATGGACCCCAAAAATTTGTTGTGAAATTTCTACTGAGTATGCCAATACCCCATATGTGGGGAAAAAGTACTTTGTTGGCTCACGACAAAGCTTGGAAGGGAAGGAGCGCCATTTAACTTTTTGAATGTAAAATGTGCGGAAATAATTAGCAGACACTATGTCGCGTTTGGAGAGCCCCTGATGTGCCTAAACATTGGAAACTCCCCACAAGTGACCCCATTTTTGAAACTAGACACCTCAGGGAACTTATCTAGATGTGTGATGAGCACCTTTAAACCCCCAGGTGCTTCACAGAAGGTTATTATGTTGAGCAGCAAAAATCAAAAATCAAATTTTTCCCACAAAAATGTTCTTTTAGTCCCAATTTTTTTATTTTAACATGGATAACAGGAGAAAATGCACCATAGAATTTATTGTGTAATTTATCCTGAGTACGCACATACCCAATATTTGGAGGAAAACTACGGTTTGGGCACACCGCAGGGCTCGGAAGGGACAGAGCGTCATTTGACTTTTCGAATGCAAAATTTCCTGGAATCATTAGTGTCCGCCATGTCCCATTTGGAGAGCTCTTGATGTGCCTGAGGAGTGTAACCACCCATTAGTGACCCCTTATTGGAACCTAGACCTCTTAGGGAACATATCTAGCTGTGTGGTGAGCACCTTGTACTCCCAGGTGCTTCACAGAAGTTTATAACGTTGAGCCATGAAAATAAAAAATCTAATTTTTACCATAAATATGTTCTTTTAGCCCCAATTTTTTTTATTTTCACAAGGTTAACAGGGGAAAATGAACCCCAAAATTTGTTGTGCAAGTTTACCTGACTACACTAATACCCCAATACCCCATTTGTGGTCAAAAATGTCTTTTGAGGCACAGTGAAGGGAAGGGAAGAAGGGAAGAAGCGCCATATTGGATTTCAGATTTTGCTGGACTGGTTTGAAGGTGCAATGTCACATTGGTAGAGCCCCAGAGGTGCCAGAACAGCAGAACTCCCCATTAAGTGACCCCATTTTATATACTACACTTCTCAATTTATTCATCTATGGGTGCAGTGATCATATTGACACCACAGGTGCGTTACAGAATTTTATACCATTGGGCAGTGAAGAAAAGATAATTACATTTTTACCACCAAAATTTAGTTTGAGCCACAGATTTTACCTTTTCACGGTGGGAAATGTTTAAAAATAGCACCAAAATTTGTCCCATAATTTCTGCTGAATGTAGAAATACCCTATATGTGAATGTACAGTACTGCTTAGCCACACGGCGAGACTCGGGAGGGACGGAGTGCTATTTGCCTCCTGGAGAGCACATTTTCCTAGAATAGTTTGCGGACTCCATATACAGTTTGCGGTGCTCCAGGTGCGCCGAACAGGGCCGGCGTCAGCACCCGGCACACCCGGGCAAGTGCCGGGGCCCTGAGCAGGCGGGGGGGCCCACTCGCCGTCTGGCACCCCCGCGCCCGTTAGCGGAGGAGAGCGGTGTCAGCGCCGCCACTGGGCTCCCCCCCCGCTTGCTCAGGGCCCCGGCATCAGCTGGCACAATACTTACCTCTCCCGTGCCTCCGCAGCCGCAGCTCCGGGCTCCAGGGGGTGCCGGCGCTTCCTCTCACAGCAGCGCCGCTGAATGACGTCATCATTCAGCGGCCGGCTGTGGCAGAGAGCGCCGGACGCTGGACGGGTGAGACGTGTGTGTGTGTGTCTCTGTGTGTGTGTGTCTGTGTGTATGTAGTGCGGTGCTTTGTGTGTGTGTGTGTGTGTGTATGTGTGTGTGTATGTATGTGAGAGAGTGCTTGTGTGCTGTCTGTGTGTGATGATGGGCAGACATTGCTGATAATGGGGAGGCATTGATGATGATGGGGAGAAGATGATGATAATGGGCAGGCATTGATGATAATGGGCAGGCATTGATGATGGGGAGAAGATGATGATGGGCAGGCATTGATGATAATGGGGAGGCCATGATGATAATGGGCAGGCATTGATGATGGGGAGGAGATGATGATGATGGGCAGGCATTGATGATGATGGGGAGGAGATGATGATGATGGGCAGGCATTGATGATAATGGGGAGGCCATGATGATGATGGGGAGACAATGATGATGATAAGGAGGCAATGATGATGATGAGGAAATCATGATGATAATGGGGAGTCTTTCCACAGCACCCTTTCCTGAGCCGTAACAGTGCAGAACGCAGTACAGCGCAGAGGAGAGCTCCATATTTTGTACGGAGCATTATATGGGGACCAGTATCCTGTATGGAGCATTATATGGGGACCAGTATCCTGTATGGAGCATTATATTGGGTCCAGTATTCTGTATGGAGCATTATTTTGGGTCCAGTATTCTGTATGGAGCATTATATGGGGGGGTGACATCCTGCATGGGGTATTATATAGGTGATGAGGGGGAGACTGTGGTGCCCATAATATTGTATGGAGGACTGTACTGTCCAGTCTGTTCTGTGCGCTGTGAGGATTTGGCGGTTTTTGAGCTATTGTACAATTTACAATAGGCATCAGTCATGTAATGGAAGAAGTGAAGTGTTTGGCATTGTACTATACCCATATTTCTCTGCTGTATCTGTGCATCATGAATCGTGGTCTGTGTTAAAGGGGCCCACTGAGGCTCTTTCGCCCGGGGCCCATAAAAACCTGGAGCCGGCCCTGGCGCCGAACGTCTGTGGAGGAAATCTAATCTATCCGAAGATTTCATACACTACAAGTTTATGCTTAAAACATACAACTCTGCCTTTCACCTCTCCAAACAAACCTATTTCAACACCCTCATCACCTCACTATCCAATAATCCCAAACGTCTCTTTGACCCTTTTCACTCCCTACTGAACCCAAAAGTGCAGACTCCAACCACGGATCTCCATGCTGACGATCTGGCCAATTATTTCAAAGAAAAAATTTACCACATCCGACAGGAAATTATCTCCCAATCCCCTCATAGCATGCACTGTCCTCCCTCCCCCACTGCATCCAGCTCACTCTCTGACTTTGAACAAGTCACAGAAGAGGAAGTAATCAGGCTCCTTGTAACCTCTCGCCCTACCACTTGCATCAGTGACCCCATTCCGTCACATCTCCTCCAGTCCCTTTCCTCTGCTGTCACCTCTCACCTAACAAAAATATTCAACCTCTCTCTCTCTTCCGGTATCTTTCGCTCCTCATTTAAACATGCCATCATACATCCATTACTTAAAAAATCATCCCTCGACCAAAACTGTTCCGCTAACTATAGACCTGTCTCTAATCTTCCCTTCATCTCTAAACTCCTGGAACGCCTGGTCCACACCCGTCTTATTCGCTATCTTTCAGATAACTCTCTTCTCGACCCTCTTCAATCTGGTTTCCGCTCTTTACACTCTACTGAAACTGCCCTCACTAAAGTCTCTAATGATCTACTGACTGCTAAATCTAATGGTCACTACTCCATGCTAATTCTCTTGGATCTCTCCGCAGCATTCGACACTGTGGACCATCAGCTCCTCCTCACTATGCTCCGTTCCATCGGCCTCAAGGACATCGTTCTCTCCTGGTTCTCCTCCTATCTCTCTGACCGTTCCTTCACTGTATCTTTTGCTGGTTCCTCCTCCTCTCATCTTCCCCTTACTGTTGGGGTTCCTCAAGGATCAGTCCTAGGCCCCCTCCTCTTCTCTTTGTATACTGCCCCTATTGGACAAACAATCAGTAGATTTGGTTTCCAGTACCATCTCTATGCTGATGACACCCAATTATACACTTCTTCACCCGTTATCATGCCTGCCTTTTTAGAAAACACCAGTGATTGTGTTACCGCTGTCTCTAACATCATGTCCTCCCTCTATCTGAAACTGAACCTGTCAAAAACGGAACTCCTCGTGTTCCCTCCCTCTACTAACCTACTCTTGCCTGACATTGCCATCTCCGTGTGTGGTTCCACCATTACTCCCCAGCAACATGCCCGCTGTCTTGGGGTCATACTTGATTCCAAGCTTTCATTCACCCCCCATATCCGATCACTGGCTCGCTCTTGTTATCTCCACCTCAAAAACATCTCTAGAATTCGACCTTTTCTTACTCTCGACTCTGCAAAAACTCTTACTGTTTCTCTTATTCATTCTCGTCTGGACTATTGTAACTTTCTACTAATCGGTCTCTGTTATGTCCCATGAATGAGACATTTTACAGACTGTCCTGTGTATTTTACATGCTGTATTGCAGTCTCTCATATTGTTTACTGTTGCTATGTGTCCCTGTGTTTGCATAGCTGAAATCCTCCCTTTACATCAAGTTTGTCCCTTCTGTCTCTCTGTCTCCCTCTTCTGGTGTGATGTCATTTCCTTCTTCTTTCTCCTGTGTTCATTCTCCATCTTGATTTTATCAGAATCACATGTGTTTTCAGTCTGTCTGAAGAAAGTCTTTTTTACCTGCTGCTGTTTGTATGCATTCAACAAGAATTCTTAAAGAAATCAAAGTCTCTTCTGGATTCTTCATAACATGTGTGCCGGCAGCTGATTTAAGCTATCTGCGATCGTCGCCAATTGTAAGGTGAAAGAGATCCGGCATCTCACAGAGCAATATTTACAGCCACAGGCCCCGGGGACAGAATAGTAAAAAAAACTCTTCAGATTCATCTGTAAAACCCACAGCTTCTATAAAGCTACAGAACTTCCTGCAGAGCATCCGCTCTCAACATATAGAGTCTATACAGCTCCCCTTCTCCCTGTGAATCAGGATGGCTGAAGGAATGACTACACGGTCTCTGCCAGACCCATTGTCAGAGGAAGAGTGCATAGACCCTGATCCACCATTTAGTGAGAAGGCTAGACGTGTCACAAAGCCAACATGGAAAATAAGGGAGAGTCTAGAATCCAGTAAACATGATCTTCTCCGTGCAACAGCAGAGCTATGGCAAAAACTCTTATGCCACATAAATAGCCTGTCTCAGCCTGCTTCTCTCCAACGACCACTGGAGGGAGCTCTCGCACAACTGTGTTCAGATTATCAATGTTATGCAAAAATAACAGACCAGTATATCGCAGTGTTAAAAAGACTTAACCCATCAGTTACCTGCAAAGAGCTGCAAGCTTTCCAAAAACTTAACTCTGAGAGAGAAAGCATGGTGCGCGATATAAAAGCCAAAACAGAGGCAAGAATCGCACTAATAGCCGAGATGTCATCTTGCATTTCTGGCTCTGCCAGACAGTCAAAGTGAACATCTAAGTCACGCTCTTCAAAATCCTCAACCCTCAGCGAACAGCTCATAAAAGCACGTGCGGACGCTGAGGCCACTAAAATACAAGCTGCCTGTAGCGCCCGCGTCCCTGCCTGCTGCCAGACAGGGACGTCGCTCTCCTCACCTGCGCTCAGCGTCCTCAGTGCTCCCAGCCTCCTCTGCGCCTCTGGCATCCTCGGCGCCCTCCTTCCGCCCTGCTGGTCCCGCGCGCTCCTTCCCTGCTACTGGCCTTAGGGCGCGCGCCCGCACCCTCCCCCGCTCTTAAAGGAGTCCGCGCGCATTTTCCAAATCAGTCTCCAGCCAATGCTGGAGGACTCCACCCTATATTAAGGGCTTCCTCCTTAATGTAGGTGCCCGAGCAATGTTGTTCCTGTGCAGTCTAACTCTGTTTCAGCCATCAGCTCCTGATTCCAGTTACCTGCCTGTTACCTGTCGGCTTGCCTGTCTGCCATCCGTCTGCAGTTCCATCCAGAGGTTCGGACGTCATCTGCAGAGATCCCCGGCTCTTGCCTGCTCACCTAGGAGCGATCATCTGCCATCCGACTGCAGCTCCATCCGGAAGTTCGGACATCATCTGCGGAGATCCCCGGCTCTTGCCTGCTCACCTGGGAGCGATCATCTGCCATCCGACTGCAGCTCCATCCGGAAGTTCGGACATCATCTGCAGAGATCCACGGCTCTTGCCTGCTCACCTGGGAGCGATCATCTGCCATCCGACTGCAGCCTACCTGGAGGCTCCACCATATCAGGTCGTATATGCCTGCCCTGTTCTAGAGACTGCCTGGTCACTTGCCGTGACAACCTGCCTGTCCAGAGACTGCCTGGTCACTTGCCGTGACAACCTGCCTGTCCCAGAGACTGCCTTGGTCACTTGCCGTGACAACCTGCCTGTCCAGAGACTGCCTGGTCACTTGCCGTGACAACCTGCCTGTCCCAGAGACTGCCTTGGTCACTTGCTGTGACAACCTGCCTGTCCAGATACTGCCTGGTCACTTGCCGTGACAACCTGCCTGTCCCAGAGACTGCCTTGGTCACTTGTTGTGACAACCTGCCTGTCCCAGAGACTGCCTTGGTCACTTGCTGTGACAACCTGCCTGTCCAGAGACTGCCTGGTCACTTGTCGTGACAGCCTGCCTGTCCAGAGACTGCCTCGGTTATTTACCGTTACAACCTGCCTGCCCAGAGACTTCCTTGGTCACTTGCTGTGACAAACCTGCCTGTCCAGAGACTACCTATATCCCCTGCCGTGATTCCCTGCCCTTTTCCCGGGTGCCATCCGCTCTCTTACAAGTAAACTCTCTTGTATAATAAAGCTTTGTGGTTCCACCAACCTGACCTGTCTCGTCAGTAGTTCCACCCACCAGACCCGTTACACTGCCTTTGCTCAAAAGGAAACTGAGATGAAAACTGAGGCCACTAAAATACAAGCTGCCCTAGAGGCAACTAAAATACAAGCTGCCCTAGAGGCCCTAGAGAAGGAAACTGAGATGAAAACTGAGGCCACTAAAATACAAGCTGCCCTAGAGGCCACTAAAATACAAGCTGCCCTAGAGGCCCTACAAAAGGAAACTGAGATGAAAACTGAGGCCACTAAGATACAAGCTGCCCTAGAGGCCCTAGAGAAGGAACGCCAACACGCCATAGCCATGGCAAAGTTAAAGGTCCTGGAACAAGCCATCAGTGGGAGCCAAAGAGACAGCATCAGTTTAAGTGGTTTTGATACTGAAGACCCTCTTAAGCGTACTAGAAACTATGTACAAAGCCAACACAGTGCTATCCCTGCTCCTGCAATCCTTCCTGACCACACAGATGCTCCCCTGAGACATCAGGACACAGAGTGTTTATCCGCATCCTGCACCCAAGGTCAGTACAATACGCTGCCAACCTTGCATCCTGATCCACCTCTGTGCACCGAAATGTACCAGAAACCTGCAAATCACCAAATCTTATACTCAGAATCCTACGTACAGGCCAATATGCAGGCCAGTCACCACACTCCGGTCAATCACACAATTCCAGTCCCATGTGTAGCAGAAACTAAGCTCATTAAGCCAGTTAATGGACTGAACGCCTACGCTGCCCCATACGTACCTGCATTCCCAGGTCAAATCACAGACTGTATGAACAAAGCTATCCAGCCAGCATCGGTCCTTCCAAAATCGGAGAATGCTGATATGACTGGCCTCGCAAGGTACATGATTCGGCGCGATCTAACTAAGACCGGTCTTACAGAGTTTGACGATAAACCTGAGAACTACAGGGGTTGGAAGTGTACCTTTGAAACCACGATCAGTGATCTCGGCATCTCCGCCGCTGAAGAGCTAGACCTGCTAATCAGGTGGCTTGGGCCACAATCCACGGATCGGGTCAAGAGACTTAAATCTGTCCACATCAGTAATCCCAATGCTGGTCTCACTGCTGCATGGAAGAGGCTAGAAAGAAGCTATGGCAGTCCTGAGGTCATAGAAAGGACCCTGTTCAAACGACTAGAGGATTTTCCAAAGGTATCTAATAAGGACAGTACAAGGTTCCAAGAGCTCAGCGACCTCCTGTTAGAGCTTCAGCTGGCCAAAGCAGACCCGTACCTTCCTGGCCTCAGCTACCTGGACACTGCTCATGGGGTAACCCCAATAGTTTCCAAGCTGCCACCCAATATCCAAAATAAGTGGGCTATGCTTGGATCAAAATACAAAAGGGAAAACCAAGTCTTCTTCCCTCCATTTTCCTACTTCTGCGAGTTCATCGAAAATATCGCAGAGTGTAAGACCGATCCAAGTTTTTCCTATGGAGAACACAGCGACCCTGCTTCATCTCCTAAACACGACAGTCCACGTCTTAACTACAGGAACCACCAAGCTCCAATGTCCATCAAGAAGACTGATGTTCTTCCGGCACCTTCAGTATCACAAGATAAGAGCGACAAAGGTGAGAAGGTTGAGAATCCTAATCGCCAGTGTCCAATTCACAAACTGCCACATCCCCTGAAGAAGTGCATCGGCTTCAGGAAGAAGCCCCTTCAAGAACGAAAGGAGCTCTTGAAGAAGTTTGGAGTATGCTTCAGGTGCTGCGCCTCTACCGAACATCTTGCTAAGGACTGTGTCATCCCCATCAAGTGTCTAGAGTGCGACAGCGAAGACCACGTACAGGCGCTCCATCCATCACAGCCTGACTCTGCGTCTTCACCTTCTCCCACCACAAGCCATGGCGGGGAGAGTACAGACCAAGTGACAAGCCATGTTGCGGTATCTTCCTCATGCACCGATGTCTGTGGAGAAGGTCTTCGAGACAAGTCCTGTGCGAAGATTTGCCTGTCATGGGTGTATCCCAAGGGCCATCCAGAGAAGGCTGTCAAGGTGTACGTTAGCCTGGATGACCATAGCAACAAATCATTAGCCAGGTCAGAACTCTTTGACTTGTTTGACTTAAAAGGAGACATCTATCCCTACACCTTGGGCACCTGCAGCGGCGTTTTACAAACCTCTGGAAGAAGGGCCAGTGGCCTCATAATAACTTCTCTTGAGAAAGGCGCCACGGAGATACCACTACCCACGCTTGTAGAGTGTAACCAAATACCATTCAATAGGGAAGAAATCCCAACACCAGAAGTCGCTCTTCAGCATCCTCATCTCAGAATGATAGCCAAAGAGATGCCACCCCTGGATGATAAGGCAGACATCCTAATTCTCCTCGGCAGAGACATTATACGACTGCACAAGATGCGTCAACAAATCCACGGACTACTCAATGAACCATATGCCCAGCGCCTCGAGCTGGGCTGGGTCATCATTGGCAATGTCTGTAGTGACCAGACAAGGAATCAGAACGACATCTCCTCTTACAAAACCGTTATCACATCAGATGACAATGACTTGTCCTCCCTGTCATACTCACGTCACCAATGGATGAAGGAGAAGTCAAACGACACTACGTGTCAACGGCAACCATCCGATATTTCAAGTCCGCTTTATCCTCGAGACTACAACCTCGAGATAACAGCATTCGATCCTTCAACCAAGGACAACAACTCACTACCTACAGAGGGAGACAAAGTGATCATCAGGGTCATGAGCATCAAACCCACTGAAGACAACTATAACAGCTGGGTAGCTCCCTCACCTTCTCTTCCAGCAAAGACTAAGTTGCCAAGGGATCCACAGCAAGTAACTGCTAAGTTCCCAACCTTTGATACCCATCTCCATCACAAGCCTGGTCAAACCGAAGCCATGTTAGACTTCAGTGCTCAGAGTGAGAGCCCCTCTCTCAACAGCCTACCTCTGACCGATGGTGCCAGCGTTTTCCCCACGCAATTCAGCCTCAGCTCACTGGCGGATGTTGAACAAGACACGTTCACTTCCCAAGCATCACCCTGTAAGGAACTTGCTATCGAACGAGGAGCCTCGCCTGTTGAAAAGAGCATCGACGGTCCTCTCGGGTTTAAGACACCCATCGCAGTTCTAGGCAGGGTACCACTAAGACAGCTTGCTACTCCGGATATCAACGGGAACACTATGCTACCATCTCAGAGACAGCAAAGATGGGAGACGGCGAAGAAGTCTCTAAAGGCCTTACAACAAGTCCTGCCCCGTAGTTCTGTAAAGACTCTTTCAACCGTCATCAAGAGACAAGTCTACCTTTCCTACGACGTGTCTACGAAGACTACAGCTGCAGGAGCCTCTCCCAGCGCTTCAGAAACCGGCAAAAAGGTACAGAAGCTGAGCTCTCTTTACCCTGGACATCCTTTCAGCTGGTCAGCCATCCTATCTGCTGACATACATTTCAGGCAAATCATCTGCTGGCTCCTTCGAGCAGGAGTCACATGATCTTAGCTTCGTCTCTGAACTCAGCTCACGGCGGGGAGCCTACCGCCATATACTCCTCCAGCTGTGTTGGAACATTGTAATATTTTAACTTTCTCCAGCGGATTATTGGGTTGGTGGAAGTGTTTGCACGTTGCGGCTTCCCCAATCCGAAGATGGGTTTTCGTTTGGAATCGGACTATTCCGCTGTTGAGGACTTCATGCCTCCAACTGAACATTGGACCATGCCAATTGGACTTCAACTGTTGTTGTTATTACCTGCATGCTTGTTTTTTCCTTTTGTCTTTCAGGTCTACAGTGACATCTCCAGTGGACATCATAAAATTATGAAATCTATAGATTTCAGACGGGGAGTGTTATGTCCCATGAATGAGACATTTTACAGACTGTCCTGTGTATTTTACATGCTGTATTGCAGTCTCTCATATTGTTTACTGTTGCCATGTGTCCCTGTGTTTGCATAGCTGAAATCCTCCCTTTACATCAAGTTTGTCCCTTCTGTCTCTCTGTCTCCCTCTTCTGGTGTGATGTCATTTCCTTCTTCTTTCTCCTGTGTTCATTCTCCATCTTGATTTTATCAGAATCACATGTGTTTTCAGTCTGTCTGAAGAAAGTCTTTTTTACCTGCTGCTGTTTGTATGCATTCAACAAGAATTCTTAAAGAAATCAAAGTCTCTTCTGGATTTTTCATAACATGTGTGCCGGCAGCTGAGTTAAGCTATCTGCGATCGTCGCCAATTGTAAGTAAGGTGAAAGAGATCCGGCATCTCACAGAGCAATATTTACAGCCACAGGCCCCGGGGACAGAATAGTCTCCCTCTTACCAAACTCTCCCCTCTCCAATCTGTCTTGAATGCTGCAGCCAGGATCATATTCCTCACTAATAGTTATACCGATGCCTCTACCTTGTGCCAGTCATTACACTGGTTACCCATCCACTACAGAATCCAGTACAAACTTATTACCCTAGCTCACAAAGCACTCCATGGCTCAGCACCACCCTACATCTCCTCCCTCGTCTCAGTCTACCATCCTACCCGTGCCCTCAGTTCTGCTAATGACCTGAGGTTAGCATCCTCAATGATCAGAACCTCCCACTCCCGTCTCCAAGACTTTTCACGTGCTGCGCCAATTGTTTGGAATGCACTACCCAGGTTAATACGATTAATCCCCAATCCCCACAGTTTTAAGCGTGCCCTAAAAACGCACTTGTTCAGACTGGCATACCGCCTCAACGCATTAACCTAACTATCCCTGTTGGCCCATTCAAAAAAAAATTTTCTACCATAATCATATACCTCTTATTATGTTCTCACCCGCTTTATGCATTTAATAGCTCTCTGTGTCTGTACTGTTACATACATTGGCTGCTAACTGGTTTATGCAGAATTACATGAACACCCGATTCTTACACTATGGCTGGTCCGAACAATGAAAGCAATTGTTACCATCCACCTTTTGTGTCTCCCCTTTTTCCTCATAGATTGTAAGCTTGCGAGCAGGGCCCTCATTCCTCTTGGTATCTACTTTGTTCTGTGTTTATTGTTATGCTGTAATGTCTATTGTCTGTACAAGTCCCCTCTATAATGTAAAGTGCTACGGAATATGTTGGCGCTATAGAAATAAAATTATTATTATTAGTATTATTATTACAGAGCTCTTAGTTGCTAGAAGAGCAGTATTCCCCCTCAAGTGACCCCATTTTGGAAATTATACTCCTTTGGGAATTTATCTACGGGTGTCCTGACTATTTTGACTCCATGAGTGTTTTCCAGAAACAAGCAGCAGTGGATGTTGCTGAGTGAAAATTGCAAACAGCCATTGTAGTGTCCAAACGTTGCAGTCACCAGTACGTTTTAGTCACCAGTATGTTGTAGTGCCCAGTATGTTGTGGTGCCCAGCTCATGCTTCTAAAGACACGTATCTGTAAATTAGCCAGACTCTCAATGCTACAGAAATGCCAAACATGTGGACGCTAAATGTGGTTTAGGCACACTGGAACCCAAAAGGGAGGGGTCATTAGGATTTGGGAGTGCAGTATTTGCTGAATTTCTTTTTGGGGGAAAGGAGCTATGGCGCTTTTCCAGATCCTTTGTACTACCAGTAACATGGAGGTCCCTTATATTTCTAACAGATGACGGAGCTGAGTGAGGCTTTTTTGTGGATTGAGTTGGAGCTTTTGTTGGGGACATTTTACACAATATTTGTGATCACATTTATCCTGCGCTCTACGCTGAGCACTTACTTTGGGGTTTCCATCTAAATCTCTGAGTGATGTGATTCAGATGAAACCACTTGAGGAATCCATTCACTATAATTCTGCAGCAGAGTTACTCTGGACTCCATTTGTTATCTGTTCAGTGGTGACCTTCTTTTCAGAAGTGCACAACACTTTGGCAGACCGCACCTAAAAAGATGGACAGTGCCAGATCATATGCCAGACGGTGCCCACAGTGCCTTAGTCTGCCTCATTATAGGGAATCTTTCCCACCAGGGGTTCCATCTGAATCATGTATTTCAGAAATTTACACAAAAAACCCTGTGTAAGCGCTCAGCACAGAGTACAGGATAAATGTCGCCTAAATTTACTGCTATCTTTGGGAGGCAAAATGAACAAATCAACAGTAGGTGAAGAATTGGTTTTATTTTTTTTATTTTTTTACACCATTACTTGTGAGGTAAAAGTGATTAGACTATTTATACCTTATTTATGTTTGGCTGCTGTCACACACAAAAATACGCTTTTTATTGCAAAAACAAGCTTTTGCATCACCATATTTTAATACCTATAACTTTTCCGTATTTCAGCTGACAAAATCATGTGAGGGCTTGTTTTTTTGCGGGACAAGTTTACGTTTTTATTGTTACCATTTTTGGGCACATGACATTTTTTGGTCGTTTTCTATTCCAATTTTTTGGAGGCAGAATGAACAAAAACTAGCAGGAATTGATTTTTGTTTTATTTATTTTAATGCCATTCTGTGTGTGGTCAAATTGATAAGGCTACTTTATTCTTCGGTTCAGTACAATTACAGCAATACCACATTTACATAATTTTTTAATGTTTTGGCACTTTTGCATCGCTTTATTCTTAGAGCTATACCTTTTTTATTATTCCGCTGATGGAGCTGTATAGCAGCTTGTTGGCGGGACAAGATGACATTTTTAGTGATACCATTTTTATTTACAATTAACTTTTCTATCATATTTTATTCCAGTTTTTGTTCTGTGGTTTGATGATAAAGCATCATTTTTTACCTTGTTTTATATTTATCTTTTTGAGGTATTCACTGAAGGGGTTAACTAGTCGGACAGTTTTACAGGTTGAGTAATTCAGAACGCAACAATACCAAATATGTGTATTTTTTTACATAAATTATTTTATTTATTGGATTATTTTTTTTTGTTTTTTATTGTGTAATTTAAATATTTTACAATTTTTATTAACGTTTTTTACTTTTTGACAATGTCTGCATTCCAGTACACAGCTGAGACACCAATGCTGCAGTACAGTAAGCAAAGAAGGGTGATATTACGATGAGGGCCCTGACTACCCACATGACTGTTGTGGTCAATCACTGGCTATACCGATAGGCTCAAAAGAGATGAGGAAGTTAAAAAATAAACTTAGTTGTTTTATGTTTTTTTTTACTATAACCACTATTGACTTTGCTCTAGGCATGATTTTAATGAATGCTTCTAAAGCACCACTCCAGCGTCTTTTTTTTCAGCGCTGAAGTGACACTTTAAATGTAAGTCCCTTGCCCCGGTCATATACTCACCTTATGGCGTCTTCCCTATTTTTCAACACCGCTCCAGTCCCATGGCGCTATCCTGATAGTCGGAAGTCTGAAGCTATATCACAAGAGCTCAATGCAAGTCATCCGTTAGAACAGATCTAGCAGCAACCTATTGATAAAAAAGTTATGCAGACACAACATTTTTGTCCAGCTACAAAAATCTGATTTCACTGGGCAAAGCAAAGTGGGAAAGCACTTGGTGTCTCTTGGATTGTGTGCAGCGATTCTGGAAGATCGAAGCCTGTAGCCAGTGGAGTCCTATGGCCTACAATGAGCGTGATGCACCCACACCTAGAAGCACACGGATTGCTGCTGGATCCATTCTAACAAATAATTCTTGGACATGTGATCATAGCCTGACTCATCATACTGATTGCACATGCCCTTATGGAAGAGATAGCTATCAGCCAGAAATTATTCATGCAACAGCTATCTATTGTGCTTGGGGGTCTTAATGCTTGCCCGTTTTACCTGCTTCCAGCATATTAATAAATAATTATTCACATTACTGCCTAATATACCTAGTTCTTGATTGTACTAAGATATTCAGTGGTATTTACCTCACTTTTCAGTGGCTTTAAAGAGAGACCCCATTAATTTTGACCTTACAAAACTGTTGACAGTGTTAGATTGATGACGCAAAAAGCCATTAAACATAATTTTGTGCATGTCTTTGGTATTAGCAAGTAGGAAAATGTTTAATCCCCTCGCACTGCAATTGCAAATTCTACAAAATCAAGTCCATGTACAGAATGCTAGCCAATCCTTATCCTCTACTGTTAATAGATGGCGCTAATATTCAAGCATTGTGCAATGCTAGTCACCGCCTAGGCTCAAGCTGTAAGGCAGGGTAGCTAAATGTTCTGAGGTCAGATACCAAGAAAGCATGTAGTACAGAAAAGGGAAAAGACAAAGACAAAGTCAGGTCACGGTCCGAAGTCAGAATACCAGAAAAATAGCAGATCAGTGCAAAGGGGTTGAGCAAACGGATGGTCAGAATAAGGTCCAAAGTCAGGCAGCAATAGATCAATAAACAGAGCAAAGAACAGCACCACCGAGCCAATCCTATGATTGGCAGAGACCTGGAACTGACAGATCAGCTAAGTAGCAAGGTAATTATTTAGAAACAGGGAGCACCTGCAAGAAGCTCAGCACCTCCCAGTCTCAGATTGGATGGCTGAGCTGTCAATCAAAGTACCAACAACTTAGCATACCCTTGCAATGGATCAGACGACTGAGCTGTCTATCAACACACTGACAGCTCAGCATGCCCCTGCAACCAATTGGATGATTGAGCTGTCACTCACTGCGCTCAAGACACACTGAGGAGTGAAATCATGACACAGTGGACGCTATCGGTGTCACACAAATCAAAGCGGAGTGGTTGAGGACTGCTCTATGCAGATAGGCAAGGGTATTGTACATGAAGGGCTGTTATGTTTCGGTAACTGAGGAGAAATAGCAAAAATAGCAAAAGCGGTAATACACCAGAAAGGCTGGAACCTATTGGATTGCAGTAACCTGAACTAACTACACAACTAGAGGTAGCCGTGGAGCGTTCCTGTGATGATCCTAGACGCCTCATCACAGCCTGAGAGATAACTACACCTAAAGGCAGAAAGATGAAAGCTATCTGCCCCGGAGCAGATCCCCAAAGAAAATAGGAAGCCCCCAAACATGTATTGGCGGTTAGACAAGAAGAAAGCACGGACACAGACAGAAAATAGAATGAGTAAACGCTGGGGCCCAATCTGTCTAGACAGAAAAGTACAGGAAAGAATTCTGACTGCAATCCAAAAAAGCCCTAACAAAAATACCAACACTTCTGATTGCCAAAATACCTGAGATCACACGATCTCATCCACCTAAATCAGATCTCTGGTGTAACAAAAACGCTATTCAGCAAATAAAAAATAACAAAGGAGCAAAGCAAAAGTGCAGACACAAACAGAGAACAATTGCACGCCAGACCCCCAAGAGGGGACAGGCTGCAGTCCACTTCAAGCAGCAAACCAGCAGAGAAAATCAAACAGAGGAAAAAAAACAGCAAAACTTATCTGAAGGTGAGCAGAAAACTAGCAGTGCTTCAAGCAAGACCAGCAGTAACAATTGATAACCGGCAAGGCTGCTGGGAACTAGGCCACTTATATCCTACCCTTCAGCGCCAGCTGAAGGCCATTCGGTAATCAGTTCATTAACCTCAGCAACCACCGGGGAGTCCCAGCTCAGAAGCCCCTCCAGAATTTCACAACAGGGGCCATCTTCGGAGCATAGGTTTTTGAAAATAAAAGAAAAACTTTAAAAAGTAGAAATTGATTTGCATGACCATTTCCGGAGAGCTTTTGGTTTTTGTTTTTTTACTATTTTTGTATTTTCTTGTTTATAACAGAGCTTGACACCACATATGATCATATAATGTAACATGTCATGAAGGGGTTAAAAGAGATTAAACAGCTTTCCAGATTATTGTCTGTCGTTTTGCAGAGTCAAAGTGGTTAACAAACTCCATTTGTAAAGTCTGATACTGAAGTGGAATAAAGTGGAATTCACTTTTAAAAGTTCATATCAACAGTTAGAACTTTTTACTTGCATAACAAGTTCCTCTCAAAATCCAGGTGTTTCCTGTTTGATTAAAAAAAGTCTTCATGATCTATACCCAGGAAATGAGTGTGAGTGAGCGCACTATAGAGAAGTTATATGATAAAACAGATTATAATTCATTTCAATGGATTCTTACAGCCCTCCCAGATTTACCTTGGACATAACTCTCAGCTTTTGATTAAGAAGCAGCAGTCCCCGAGCAAGTGACCACCTGTCACGCTGTATAGCAGATATATTATGTGATGACAATAATCTATATCAAAAGGGCAACAATTTAAACATGCGCATAGTTTATATGATAACATGATTTACCTGACAGAAAGTCCAGTGGGTCAAAACGGAATCCGTTATACGCTGTCTCCGGCTAGAGGGTGACCGGGGTCTAAGCTGACCCAAAATGGGGTCCTAACTAATCCCTCAACCTGGAGGTACTGTTAAAGGTACAGAGGTCCAGGCCACCAGCGTAAACCCTGTCTCCTATCAATCCCTGCCAACTGTATTCTAGTCCTAAGAAGGACCCTGAATACCACCAAAGGGAATGACCGGGTAACGGTTAATGAACAGAAAGACATACAAGAAAGATAAGAAATAAAGTAAATAAAGTCTTACATACAACACTCACACACAGTGGGAAAACACCTTAGGTCTCAGAGATAAACTATAAGCTGTAAGAGTAAAAACAACTAAGGAGCTCTTAGCTTAAGTATTCCCAGAACCGATCCAGTCTGCTAAACTATATGAATGCTTTCACCGGCATCTAAACCCAGACTGGCAGAAATATAAAGGAAACTAATTAGAACATAATCAAAAGCAGCCGGGCGAGGCTGCACCTAGCCTTAGCAAAGAGCTAGGAAAAATTAACTCTCTCATTACCAAAAACAAAGAAACAGCAGCTCAGCTGTGAGAAGTCAGAATGTGCAATCGCGACGATCTTCATGGCGATGCACCCATGACAGTACCCCCCCTTCTACGAGGGGCCTCCGGACCCTCATGACCAGGTCTGTCCGGGTGAGTTGTGTGAAAGGTCCGAACCAATCGATCTGCGTTAACATCAGACGCAGGGACCCACGTCCTCTCCTCAGGACCATACCCCCTCCAATGAACTTCCACGTTATCATTGACTACCACTGAAGGAGGAGGTAGAGGTGACGGTATGACTGGTGCCACATACTTTTTAAGTAATGACTTGTGAAACACATTATGAATTTTAAACGTAGGAGGGAGGTCCAGACGAAATGCCACAGGATTAATTATGGAACTGATCCTGTATGGCCCGATGAATCTGGGACCCAACCTCCAGGAGGGAACTTTAAGTTTTATATTCCTGGTAGACAACCACACCAGATCGTTCACCTTCAGATCTAGACCGAAACTCTCCTCCTATCAGCCATCCGTTTGTAAGGGTTCTCCGAAACCTTCAGTCTTAAGCGATCTGGAACTATCAGTCTCCCTGGAAGTCCCACAGGGCGTCCCCCTGAGCCCCCAATACCTCCCCCTCAAGCTCAGAGCATACAGCTGACACTACAACTCCCTCCTGAGGAATAGGAACCGGATCATCCGTCTTCCCGACCTCTGGGAAAGTACGAGATAAGGCATCAGGAAGCAACTTTATTGAGCAGTCATATGTGCGATGAGGAGGTAACTCCTTACACCCCTCCTCTGAGAACTTCTCCCAAAAGTCCTCCAGAAAAGGAGGCAAAGTCCTAGGCACAACCGCACCGATGACCGTGCTCATACAGTTATTCTTGCAAAATTCACCCCACTGGCTTATCTTTCTGGATTGCCAATCAATCACTGGGTTATGTTTAGCCAACCAAGGAAGTCCCAACACAATAGGAGCAGGCAGACCCTCCAACACATAACAAGACAATTGCTCTTTATGTATTGCCCCTACTCGAAGATCTATGTTATGAACAGCTTGTACCAAGCTACCTTGACCAAGAGGTCTAGAATCAATAGAGAGTATAGGGACCGGTTTGGCCAATACACTCAGTTGCATACCATGCACCTGGGCAAACCGAGTGTCCACCAGATTGCCCCGGACCCACTATCAAGAAAAACAGAAATCCTCTTCAGTTCTAGTACCAATCACCACCTCCGCAGGCACGAGAAACTGAGAGGGATTTGGGGACGAAATACACACTCCCAGGTTAACTCCTTGGTTCAAAGAGGTCCGGGATGGACACCCCCCAACAAAATGTCCCTCTCTCCCGCAAAAGAAACACCTTCTAGTCTTGCGGCTCACCGCTGATTCCCTCCTACAAAATGATGTCCCTCCCAACTGCATGGGTTCCTCAGAACAGACCAGGGGAACCTCAGTATAAGGGACTTTAGTAGTAGGTGGAGTCATCACGGGGGGCGGAGTTACCTCGCGTCTTCCCCGAAGACGTCTATCAATGCGAATAGCGAGGGCCATAGCAGCCTCCAGTGATGGAGGAGAATCATACTGAGCCAACACATCTTTTAATTTGTCAGACAACCCCTTTACAAAAACTGGCTCCTAAGAGCTGGGTCATTCCACTGAGTATCTGTTGCCCATCTACGGAACTCAGAAGAATATTCCTCCGCTGGACGATTTCCTTGCCGTATTTTACGTAACCTTGTTTCAGCAAGGGAGACTCGATCCGGATCATCATATACCAGACCCAGGGCAGTAAAAAATCGATCCACTGACTGGAGATCTGGGGAGCCTGGAGGAATAGAGAACGCCCAAGATTGAGGGTCCCCTTGTAAGAGCGAGATAACAATTCCCACCTCTGCTCTTCACTCCCAGATGACCGAGGCCGCAGCCGAAAGTACAATTTACATGCCTCCCGGAAAGTAAAAAATTTGTCCGCCCACCAGTGAACCTGTCCGGGAGAGCAACCTTAGGTTCAGATCTGGTTTGCTCCGGGGGGGACAAAACCTTGGACTTAATGTCTGCCAACTCCATGGACAATCCCTGCAACTGCCGGGCCAGCTGGGCTACTGGATCCATGGTAGCTGGGGAGAATCTTTAGTTTTGGCCGGTGAAAATGTCACGCTGTATAGCAGATATATATATGTGATGACAATAATCTATATCAAAAGGGCAACATACTATATAACATGCGCATAGCTATATGATAACATAGATTTACCTGACAGAAAGTCCAGTGGGTCAAAACGGAATCCGTTATACGCTGTCTCCGGCTAGAGGGTGACCGGGGTCTAAGCTGACCCTAACTGGGGTCCTAACTAATCCCTCAACCTGGAGGTACTGTTAAAGGTACAGAGGTCCAGGCCACCAGCGTAAACCCTGTCTCCTATCAATCCCTGCCAACTGTATTCTAGTCCTAAGAAGGACCCTGAATACCACCAAAGGGAATGACCGGGTAACGGTTAATGAACAGAAAGACATACAAGAAAGATAAGAAATAAAGTAAATAAAGTCTTACATACAACACTCACACACAGTAGGAACACCTTAGGTCTCAGAGATAAACTATAAGCTGTAAGAGTAAAAACAACTAAGGAGCTCTTAGCTTAAGTATTCCCAGAACCGATCCAGTCTGCTAAACTATATGAATGCTTTCACCGGCATCTAACACCCAGACTGGCAGAAATATAAAGGAAACTAATTAGAACATAATCAAAAGCAGCCGGGCGAGGCTGCACCTAGCCTTAGCAAAGAGCTAGGAAAAATTAACTCTCTCATTACCAAAAAACAAAGAAACAGCAGCTCAGCTGTGAGAAGTCAGAATGTGCAATCGCGACGATCTTCATGGCGATGCACCCATGACACCACCAGCTTAAAGCTCAACATGTAGAATCACATACCACACAGAAGGTATCAGTAGACATGGTGACACCGACCTTGTTCCCCTCCGGATACAGAAGTGAGCAGAGCCAGAATAATTCTTTGTTTGGCCGAACGGCCCCTTCTTCCAAACCTTTTAGACCAAAGTCCTTATTTATAGATATATATCTCTGTAGCTCACCTTAAATTTACCCTACATCTTTCAGCATTTTGGCATGAAATTTCAGCCACTTTCAGACTCCTACCTATAGGCTTTGAGTCATCGTGCATACCCTACTACCATTCTATTTCAGCTCCTCTTCACTGTCGGGGCTCTGCAGTAGAACCCTCAGCAATAATATATTTATCTGCTGGCTTAATCAACTGCATAGCATGCAAATTTAGATTAAATATGTCCAAACCTATTTCATAGAAATGAATATCATCTTGGAAATATAGTATGGACACTCACCCTTCCAAATCCATGTGTCTAAAAGAAAATACCCAAATTAAAGTCATAAATGTGTATATTAATTTGTTAACATGCTTCCAAATTCAATCTTAAAACTTCAACCTAAAGCAAACCTGTCAGTAGGATTTTGCTAAATAAACTATAGGCATTGTCAGGTTGGCAGTGTTAAACTGATTAAACTGACACCTGATGTGAAGAAATCTGTCTTGTGGTTCCTATGTAATCAGTGTTAGAAGTTTTCAGTTAATGAGATGCCTGTGCTCCGGGGCGGGACTATAGGCAGGGTCTTATCTGCCTTCTCTGCGCCAGAAAATTTGAATGAATCTTTCCAACCTAACTCTCCCTAATCCTAATTTCAGAACCAGCCCTGAATCAATTAAGTTGGCTGCTGTCATGTGTGCATCGCCACGAAGATCGTCGCGGTTGCACATTCTGACTTCTCACAGCTGAGTTGCTGTTTCTTTGTGTTTGGCAGTTAGGGAGTTAATTCTGTCTGTGCTCAGTTCTGGGACTGGGTGCAGTTTTCTCCCGGCTGCAATTAATTATTTGTTGATTGGTTTCCTTTAAATCTCTGGTTGTCTGTGTTGGGAGTTGCCAGTGAAATTCTTCATGCAGACCACAGATAGGATTGTATCTGTATAGACTTAAGTTAAAGAGCTCCTTAGTTGTTTTAAGCTCACCTTGCTTAGAGTTTAATATCCCAGATCATTTATGTTCCTTCTGTGTTTGAGTGTGTATGCAAGTCTGTGTTTTCTCCAGTCTGTCTTATATGTCTAATCTGTGTATTTAGCAGAGATCAGCCCATATCCCTTTGGTGGTAATCAGAATCCTTCTTAGGACTGATTACAGGGTTCAGGGACAGATAGGAGACAGGGTTAGGCTGGAGACTTGGACCTCTGAACCATTATCAGTACCTCCAAGGTGAGGGATTAGTTAGGACCCCAGTTTAGGGTCAGGTTAGACCCCCGGTCCTCCTCTTTCCTGTGACAGTGTATCAAGTCCTCAAGATTAACCCTGAGTTCAACGGATATCGTGTCAGGTAAATCTATTCTATATTTACATGCTGATGTTGCTAATCTATATGTTGTATAGAGTGTTGTTCTTTTAAGAATAGTTTACTGACATCGTACACATATCATTAGACAGCGTGACATTTTCACTGGCCTTTAAAATTATTCCCAGTTGCCATGGATCCAGTAGCCCAGCTGGCTCTGCAGTTGCAGGGATTATCCATGGAGCTGACGGACATTAAGTCCAAAGTTTTGTCTCCCTCGGAGCAAACCAGATTTGAACCTAAAGTAGCTCTCCCGGACAGGTTCACTGGTGGGCGAGACAAATTTTTTACCTTCAGGGAAGCATGTAAATTGTATTTTCGGCTTCGGCCTCGATCATCAGGGAGTGAAGAGCAGAGAGTGGGAATTGTTATCTCGCTCCTACAAGGGGACCCTCAATCCTGGGCCTTCTCCCTTCCTCCGGGATCCCCGGCTCTACAGTCAGTAGATCGATTTTTTACTGCCCTGGGTTTGGTATATGATGACCCAGATCGGGTCTCTCTTGCTGAGACAAAATTACGTAAGATACAGCAGGGAGATCGTCCGGCGGAGGAATTTGCTTCTGAGTTCCGTAGATGGGCCACAGATACTCAGTGGAATGACCCAGCTCTTAGGAGCCAGTTTTGTCATGGGCTTTCTGACAAATTAAAGGACGTTTTGGCTCAGTATGATTCTCCTCCATCACTGGAGGCTGCTATGGCCCTAGCTATCCGTACTGATAGACGGCTCCGGGAGAGGTGCGAGGTAACTCCGCCCCCTGTTGTTACTCCACCTACTACTAAAGTCCCTTATGTTGAGGTTCCCCTTGTCTGTTCGGAGGAGCCTATGCAGTTGGGAGGGACATCATTTCGTAGGAGGGGATTGGCGGTACGCCGCAGGACTAGAAGGTGTTTCTTCTGCGGGAAAGAGGGACATTTTGTTGGGGGATGTCCATCCCGTGCCTTGTTGAGCAAAAAGTCGCCGGAAAACTGTTAATCCCAGGTTGTGTGGTGGACGACAACCTTTAAGTATGTATTTCGTCCGCTAGTTCTTCTCAGTTCCTTGTACCAGTGGAGGTGGTGGTTGGTACGAGAGTGGAGAGATTTTCTGTTCTTCTTGATAGTGGTTCCGGGGCTAATCTGGTTGACGCTCAGTTTGCTCAGGCTCAAGGTATGCATCTGAGTGTATTGGTCAAACCGATCCCTATATTCTCCATTGACGCCAGGCCTCTCGGCCAAGGTAGCTTTGTTCATGAGGTTCATAACATTGACCTTCGGGTAGGGGCAATACATAGGGAACTATTATCTTGTTATGTGTTGGAGGGTCTACCTACTCCTATTGTGTTGGGACTTCCTTGGTTGGTTAAACATAACCCTGTGATTAATTGGCAGTCCAGAGATATAAGCCAATGGGGGGAGTTTTGCAAAAGTAACTGCATGAACACAGTCATCAGTGCGGTCGTGCCTAGTACTTTGCCTCCTTTTTTGGAGGACTTTGGGGATGTGTTCTCTGAGGAGGGGTGTCAGGAGTTGCCTCCTCATCGCGTGTATGACTGCTCTATTAATTTACTTCCTGATGCTAAGTTACCTAAAGCTAGGTTATATAACCTTTCTGGTCCTGAGAGGCAGGCTATGAAAGATTATATTTCGGAAAGTCTGGCCAAAGGGCATATTAGACCTTCATCTTCCCCAGTGGCCGCGGGGTTCTTCTTTGTGAAGAAAAAAGATGGAGGCCTACGCCCTTGCTTGGATTTCCGCGAACTTAATCGGATTACTGTTCGAGATCCGTATCCACTCCCTCTGATTCCTGATCTCTTCAATCAAATTGTTGGCGCCAAATGGTTCTCTAAATTGGATCTCAGGGGGGTATAATCTGATTAGGATAAAAGAGGGGGATGAGTGGAAAACGGCGTTTAACACGCCGGAGGGACATTATGAGATCCTTGTCATGCCTTTTGGTCTGACTACTGCACCAGCAGTATTCCAACATTTTGTTAATGACATTTTTCGTCATCTGGTGGGGCTGTTTGTGGTCGTATATTTGGATGACATTTTAATTTACTCACCAGATCTTGTGTCTCACCAGGAGCATGTGAGACAGGTGTTGCAGATCTTGCGAGACAATAAACTATACGCCAAACTGGAAAAGTGTGTATTCGCCGTACAGGAACTTCAGTTTTTGGGTTTCTTGGTGTCAGCCTCCGGTTTCCGTATGGACCCTGAAAAGGTGAGAGCAGTGCTTGAATGGGATCAGCCAGAGGATCTTAAGGCTCTGCAGCGTTTTCTGGGGTTTGCTAACTACTACCGGAAATTTATTTGTAATTTCTCATCTGTTGTCAAACCTCTCACTGACATGACAAGAAAAGGGACGGATTTTTCTAAATGGTCGGACAAAGCTTGCCAAGCTTTTTCCTCTTTGAAAAAATGTTTTGCTTCGGCACCCGTTCTCACCCAACCAGATGCATCACAGCCGTTCGTTGTGGAGGTGGACGCGTCTGACGTAGGGGTGGGTGCAATATTGTCCCAGGGTCCGTCCCCTGGTAAATGGCATCCGTGCGCTTTCTTTTCTAAAAAATTGTCGTCCGCCGAAAGGAATTATGATATCGGCAATAGGGAACTTTTGGCCATTAAGTTGGCTTTTGAAGAATGGCGTCACTTTTTGGAGGGGGCAGTCCACCCGGTCACCGTCATTACTGATCACAAGAACCTGCTGTATTTGGAATCTGCTAAGCGTCTGAATTCCAGACAAGCTCGATGGTCGTTGTTTTTTACCAGGTTTAATTTTGTTGTCACTTATCGCCCTGGATCTAAGAATGTTAAGGCGGATGCCTTGTCTCGCAGTTTCCCAGGGGCCGGGAAAATGGATGACCCGATTCCCATCCTTCAGGAGGGGGTGGTAGTGTCGGCTGTATGTTCTGAGCTTGAGGAGGAGGTGTTAGAGGCTCAGGGGGACGCCCCTGCAGGACCTCCAGGGAGACTGTTTGTCCCAAATCAGTTGAGACAAAAGGTTATTGAGGCACATCATAATTCTGCTTTAGCAGGACATCCAGGGAGTAAGGCTACTTTAGATCTCCTTTCTCGCCGGTTTTGGTGGCCTAACGTTAATAAAGATGTTTTAACTTTTGTCGCGTCCTGTGGGGTTTGTGCTCGCTCTAAGACCCCTCATACCCGTCCGTCTGGGACCCTCTTACCCTTGAAACTTCCGGAGCGTCCATGGACTCATTTGTCTATGGACTTCATCACGGACCTTCCTCAGTCATCAGGGAAGACTGTCATACTGGTGGTTGTTGACAGGTTCAGTAAGATGGCACATTTCATTGCTCTTCCTGCCCTCCCTAATGCTAAAACTCTGGCGCAGGTGTTCATTGGGGAGATTGTGAGACTTCATGGGTTGCCTTCTGATGTGGTGTCAGATAGGGGTCTCAGTTTGTGTCCAAGTTTTGGAGGGCATTTTGTTTACGTCGGGGGATGCAATTGTCATTTTCCTCGGCTTTTCATCCGCAGACCAATGGTCAGACAGAGCGTCTGAATCAAAGCCTAGAGACTTATCTTCGGTGTTTTGTCTCAGAGAACCAGGAGGACTGGTCTTCTTTCTTGCCTCTGGCAGAGTTCGCTCTTAACAACAGGCGGAGCGAGTCCACTGGTAAGTCCCCGTTTTTTGGGGCATATGGTTTTCATCCCCAGTTTTGTACATTCAATGGGGGGGGCCCTTCTGGGGTTCCTGAGGAGGAGCGTTTCTCGTCGTCACTTGCTTCAGTGTGGAGAGGTGTATTGAATAATCTAAGTGCTATGGGGAACCGTTATAAACGTATGGCTGATAGGAGGAGAGTTTCTGGTCCAGATCTTAATGTGAACGATCTGGTATGGTTGTCTACCAGGAATATAAAACTTAAAGTTCCCTCCTGGAAGCTGGGCCCCAGATTCATCGGGCCGTACAGGATCAGTTCCATAATTAATCCTGTGGCATTTCGTCTGGACCTCCCTCCTACGTTTAAAATTCATAATGTGTTCCACAAGTCATTACTTAAGAGGTACGTGGCACCAGTCATACCATCACCTCTACCTCCTCCTCCAGTGGTGGTCAATGGTAACTTGGAGTTTCAAGTGTCAAAGATCATTGACTCACGTCTGAATCGCCGGTCCCTTCAGTACTTGGTGCATTGGAAGGGGTATGGTCCAGAGGAGAGGACGTGGGTTCCTGCGTCTGACATTAACGCAGATCGTTTGGTGCGGACCTTCCACAGAACTCACCCGGGCAAACCTGGCCTGAGGGTCCGGAGGCCCCTCGTAGAAGGGGGGGTACTGTCATGTGTGCATCGCCACGAAGATCGTCGCGGTTGCACATTCTGACTTCTCACAGCTGAGTTGCTGTTTCTTTGTGTTTGGCAGTTAGGGAGTTAATTCTGTCTGTGCTCAGTTCTGGGACTGGGTGCAGTTTTCCCCCGGCTGCAATTAATTATTTGTTGATTGGTTTCCTTTAAATCTCTGGTTGTCTGTGTTGGGAGTTGCCAGTGAAATTCTTCATGCAGACCACAGATAGGATTGTATCTGTATAGACTTAAGTTAAAGAGCTCCTTAGTTGTTTTAAGCTCACCTTGCTTAGAGTTTAATATCCCAGATCATTTATGTTCCTTCTGTGTTTGAGTGTGTATGCAAGTCTGTGTTTTCTCCAGTCTGTCTTATATGTCTAATCTGTGTATTTAGCTGAGATCAGCCCATATCCCTTTGGTGGTAATCAGAATCCTTCTTAGGACTGATTACAGGGTTCAGGGACTGATAGGAGACAGGGTTAAGGGTATGCCACACTAAACAATATCGCTAACGGGATCGCTAAAAAACGTCACTATTTAGCGATCCCGTTAGCGATATTGTTCAGTGCGGCAGCTTCCAGCGACGAGCTTCCTGCTGTGATCTCGCTCGTCGCTGGAATCGCTCCGGACCCTATTTTCTCGTCGGCGCTCCGCTGGGTAAGTATTTAATCGCTGTGTGGCACCTTTCTTAGCGATTTAGCGGTACTTTTGTACCGCTAAAGTCGTTAGAAGATCGCTAACGGCGATAGCGTCGTTAACTATATCGCTAATGTGGCAGCATTTAGCGATATAGAAACAATCCCGCTAGCGATCGCATTAGTATGCGTCGTTATCGTGATCGCTAGCGGGATTGTTTAGTGTGGCAGTACCTTTAGGCTGGAGACTTGGACCTCTGAACCATTATCAGTACCTCCAAGGTGAGGGATTAGTTAGGACCCCAGTTTAGGGTCAGGTTAGACCCCCGGTCCTCCTCTTTCCTGTGACAGTGTATCAAGTCCTCAAGATTAACCCTGAGTTCAACGGATATCGTGTCAGGTAAATCTATTCTATATTTACATGCTGATGTTGCTAATCTATATGTTGTATAGAGTGTTGTTCTTTTAAGAATAGTTTACTGACATCGTACACATATCATTAGACAGCGTGACAGCTGCAGACCCACAGTCAATGAAAGCTAATGCTGACAATAACTGGTTCTGGAAAAGTAGTTCCATGTTTAGCAGTACTTCATTTGAGGAGTAAAAAGGTACCTGGAAGTCTGGGTGACCTCATCGATGATCATCCAAACTTAGGCATTTCCCGATGCCTTGCTTGCTTGGGGGCTTATCCAGCAGTCCTGAAGAAAATATCCAGCGTCATCACATTTGTGGCAGAGTCTGAGATCGTGCCGATATTTCCTCAATGGTCTGAGAGCTGGAAGCTCCAACTTCCATTGGTTTTCCCTTGGGTAAGTGGACAGATTTGGGGGGAATAACCGAAACACCTTGTCGATCATCATGCCTCTCCCGAATCCTGCGATCCAATCGAATGGCCTGATCATGGCCTCTCCTAAGGAACAAGGTGGAATATACGAAGCCAGAGCATCTTTAAGTATATCGGAGAGGCCTCTGTGAAACTGGCACACCGGACAGCTGCATCATTCCACTTATCTTCAGTAGACCAGTTCCAGAACTCGCACACCCCATCCCTGATTTGGCAACTGGAGTGTTACTGGCAACACTAACCACTCATCACACCCCTACCCAAGATTAGACGGCTGAGCTGCCACTCACAACACGGAGTAGAGGAATCGTGACAATATGATCATAATGGCAGTCAGAGGAGGTGCTTGAAGCTGGATGTAATATTGTGGTGGAAGGGTTTAATGCAAAAATAAAAAATGGAAAAAAAGTGGGAACCCCTGGATATAAATATACTTAGTGTGATTTCTATGGGGACTATCTGGCAGTGATTGTATCTATAACGGGAATCTGGTGGTCACTACTGTGGGGTGAAAGGAGCTGAATGTTGCTGCAAGGAGTTCTGGACTCGCAAACTTCTCTCAGAGCTAAATGTAGCTTTCAAGGTAAGAAGGGTTAGGGACCACTGAGCTACAGGGAAGCTACATAGAAAGATGCAGATTCGGCTCATACTTCTAATAAGTGATTTACTGTGTCAACCAAGTGCTACATGCTAACTGCTGCATAATATTCTTCATGCTGCTGCTATTGTGGGTGAATAATAGAGGTAGGGAGTAGTAATTCCTAGCCCTAAACTGTATCAGCAGCAGCATGGAGGCCATTATACAGCAGTATTGTCACGGTGATACTGCAACAGAGAGGGGCCAGAAGATCGCAGTGTCTGGTCATATGAAATCCTGCACTGATTAGAATTGCTTCATCATCCTATTAAACAGTGCAGATTTTTTCTTTGCTCTGTTATTTCAAGGGTTAATCAGTTCAGTTGCTCTCCTGTATCTCTCCATCCTGAATTGCCTTAGCTGTTCAGTGTTGGCCACTCCCCTCTAGTACACATGCTCACCACTGGCACTTAGAGTCACCAGTGATAGTTCTACTTTCTGGTTAAATGTTGGAAGATAAATTCAGTGTTTGGCGTAGGCGGATGGAGTGTTGTTCTGGAGATTTCTGCTTGGAGTTGGTTTGCATACTTGTCCTCATCCTCTCCTATTTCGTTTCTCCAACCTATCCCTCCACTGTGTTCCACTCTGTTGTTTTGTGAGTATATTTGTGTGATTGTAGTTTTCTTTCATCTCAGTCTGTCTACCCTCCTCTGTATGGTTAGTGTAGTCCTATACACTGCAGCTTCACACCTCCTTTAGTGGCATCTCCACCTTCTGAAGTAATCCGGGGACAGGGATAGATTAGGGCACCCCCTAGTTCGAAGGATCAAGTAGGTGCCCACCGTCCTAAGTCACTACGTAACAAGTATTAAACAGTGTTGCTGTGAATCCAGTACTGGTGTGATTCCGCAGAAAGCTTACTAGAAGAAGCAACAGCTTCTTTAGCTACCCCCCTCTTACTTTACCTCTCCGAAACCTTTCAGAGAACAGCAGGTGGAACTTGATCTCTTAGCAAGGCTAAAAAACTGTCTACTCTCTGCTTAAAGCTAGGACTTTTATCCCTGACTTGAGAGTGAGTGATTTTTGCATGAGACAGGTCAGAGGATTAGTGAAGTCTGATAAGTAAAGATGAAAGCATTTTTCTTTAATAAGGTATTTTACAGTTTCTTGGCTTGTACAATTAGTGATTTGGGGAAAGTTGATAATACTGAGCTGTTCACTGTAAATTTAAAGATGTAAATTCCTCCCATTTCCCATTTCTAGGAAAACAAAACTTAACTCGATTCTTAAAAAAAAAGAAAAAGAAAAAAAAAGGGTGTTGGCAAGCAGATGTGAACCAATGTGAACGTGATTCGTAGTTTCATAAGAAGACTTCTGTAAATCCCAGACCACAGTTCTGCTTTGCCATGGCTGGAGCACTGGTTATCTCGCTGTTCGCTGTAATGTGCCTCATGTGCATTCCAGAAGGTAGGTGCAACACTACTTCCCATTGTTCTTTCAGGTCTTTACAAGTCTGGTTAGATGGGAAGTGATTAAACTTTCACTTTAGTTTGATGTTGAATAAACCTCTTCTGCCTCATCGAATAACATTGTAGAATACATTGCTCTACTATTATAGGGTTCCTTAAGTACTCGCTGTTCTATATACTGTATGATAAAACTTATTAAAAAGGATGATCACAAATAATGATTACAAATAACGAATACTATCATGTTTTTCTGATTTGTTTTTGCTTTTGAACAATTCATCTAAAACTACATCAACAGTAGAAAAACTGTTAATATTTATTAGACATATGCACTATTTCTTCTTATTATTATTATTATTTTAATAATCTTCTATGAATTTTTAGCTATATGTAATTTTCGGCTAGATTCAGACAGGTGTATTTCTCTGTCCGTATACGAACTACAGCCTCATGAGGCTTGATGCATCTCTTTTTTTCACACTATACTTTTACTTTAAGGTTAAAAAATTAAGAGCATTATTAGAATGTTAATTATTAAAAGACACATCAGGCGAAAAGTATGTAAAGATTTGCAAACTTTATTCACACATAAGCTGCGATATGTCGTAAATATTTGTTAAAAGTTGAATTTTCTTTAAAAGTCTCAGATTAGATTTTTATTTCTAGATGTATATTTTGGCACAACATTGTGACATGATGGATTTCTTTGCACAACAACCCACATACGGTACTTTCTTTTTAGAAGCCTTTTTAGAACTGTATCTGTTCAGCCGGGATCTAATCCTTTCTGCACACTTGTTTGCTAGTGTATAAGCTATTATCTGTCTCTTGATGACTCAGAAAGACACAGCTTTGTTCAGAAAGACATGGCTGCCAAAGAACTGATGCAGAGAACACAGTGTATTCATTAGAATAAGATCCATTTTCTATTTCGTGCATTAAAATCAGTTAAGTGGATTCCAGAGAAAAAAAAGGAGTGGTGTAAGAGGGGACAGGTAAGTGCTAGCGGTGCCGGGTACAGGCTGGTGTTCTCTCCTTGGTGCTTGAAATCTTGTGTCATAAATCCACAAAAACTCTCTTAAAAAAGAGGTGTAGTTGTAGAAAAAAATGCAATCCTCAGTTTTCTGTCTAAAAAGGGGATCATATTTATACAAATAAAAAGTCATAACTTTGTATTTCCCAGAAATTATTATAGTTGGCAAGCATGACCATAACACAGCACTTCTATTTTACTCAGTACTCCTCGTGGCTGGAAACACACATGCAGTTTTTGAGCACAGGCGTGGATCAAGCAGAAAGGAGAATATTTTGATCTCAGACAAAAAAAAAGGTCACAAAAAAGCAGCATTCTGTAATGCTGTAGATAAGCCCCCCGATGTAATCTGAAAGAGAAGACAAACAAGTTATATTATACTCACCGGGGGGCGGTCTGGTCCGATGGGTGTCGCAGGTCCAGGTCCGTCACCTCCCATCTTCTAGTGATGATGTCCTCCTCCTTGCTTCTGTCATGCTCCTGCACAGGCGTACTTTATCTGCCCTGTTGAGGGCAGAGCAGAGTACTGCAGCGCGCAGGCGCCGGGAAAGGTCAGAGAGGCCCAGCACCGGCGCACTGCAGTATTTTACTCTGCCCTCAACATGGCAGATAAAGTACGCCTGTGCAGGAGCGCGACAGAAGCAAGGAGGAGAACGTCATCGCTAGAAGATGGGAGGCGCCGGACTCGAACCGTGACGCCCATCGGACCGGACCACATTGGACCGCCACCCCCACGGGTGAGTATAATATAACTCTTTCTTATCTTTCAGGTGACATCAGGGGCTTATCTACAGCATTCCAGAATGCTGTAGATAAGCCCCTGATGGAGGTGGCCGCATCTTATATGTGAAAAATGGGGTGACAGAGTCCCTTTAAGGCATACCTATAGGTCTAGGTGGGTTTAACTTTTATTTCACAAATCAGTAGTGCTCATAAATATATGAAATTGTGAAATTTGTAACAGATCTTACTAAGGAAACAGCATATCCAGCAGCATGTAGCTGAAAATACAGTGGCATGGGAAAGTTTGGGCCCCCTGGTCAAAATTATTGTTATTGTGAACAGCTAAGCAAGTTGAACACAAAATTATCTCTAAACGGTCTGAAGTTAAAAATGACACATTTCCTTTGTATTTTAGACAAATGTATATATTACAAAAAAAACAGGAAAATAGGCCTATGGAAAAGTTTGGACACCCTGCATGGTTAGTACCTAGTAGCACCCCCTTTCGCAAGTATCACAGCTTGTAAATGCATTTTGTAGCCATACAAGAAAAAGTGGAATCCCACACTTGTTTTTTGTTTGGCATTTTTACTAGGTTCACTAAATGCTAAAACTGCCCTGCCATTATGATTCTCCAGGTCATTACGAGTTCATAGACACCAAACATGTCTAGGTTCTTTTTTATCTAAGTGGTGAAAAAAAATTGCAATGTCGTGGCGACCAAAAAAATGTAATTCTGGCGTTTTTACTTTTGTTCTCGCTACGCCATTTAGCAATCATGTTAATCCTTTTTTATTGATAGATCGGGCTATTCTAAACGTGGTGATGTGTATGTGTATGTTTGATTTTTTCATTGTTTTATTTTGAATGGGGCAAAAAGGGGGGTGATTTGAACTTTTATTTTTTTATATTTTTAAAAACATTTTTTTTTATATTCGACATGCTTCAATAGGCTCCATGGTAGACTAGAAGCTGCCATAGCCCAATCGGCTCTGCTACACATAGGCAATTATCACATTGCCTATGAATTGCTCACTTGCTATGAGCACCGACCACTGGATGGCGCTGACAGCAAGCTGGCAGTGACAACCATAGAGGTCTGCTGGAGACCTCCAGTTGTCATGCCAACCCACCGGTGACCTTCGATCACGTGATAGAGGTCACCGGTGGAAGGCTTTCCGGCGCAATTGCGCATGTTAAATGTTTGACAGCGGCATTTAACGGGTTAATAGCCAATTCCACCCGAGGTTATTCCAGGCACTTGTCAGCTGTTCAAAACAGCTGACATGTGCCAGGAAAGATGTGGGCTCACCGAAGGAGCCCACATCAAAGGGAGGGAGTCTGACATTGGCGTACTATTACGCCTGATGTCAGAAAAAGGTTAATTGTTGGTGAAATGTTCTTTTCTTGAAATTCTGTCCCATATCTGTCCCCATTTTTCTCCACACATACCTTTGATCATTGTGCTCAAAGAGTTCTTTTTTAAACTCAGCAGTCCACAAGGCTTGTTTAAATGTTCTTTTTCATACTTCTGACTCTGAATTTTATGGTGAGGATGCAGGAGAGGTTTTCTTCTGATGACTCTTCCATGAAGGCCATATGTGTACAGGTGGCACTGAACAGTAGAACAAGGTACCACAACTCCAGAGTCTGCTAAACCTTTCTGAAGGTTGTTTTCAGTCAAGCAGGGGTTCTGATTTGCCTCTCTAACAATCCTACGAACAGCTGTCACTGAAATTTTGTTTGGTTTTCCAGACCTTATCTTGACCTTCACTGTTCCTGGTAACTGCCATTTCTTAATTACATTTCAAACTGAGAAAAGGGCAACTTGAAAACTCTTTGCTATCTTCTTATAGCCTTCTCCTGCTTTGTTGGCCTCCGCCATTTTCATTTTCAGAGTGCTGCTTAGAAGAACCCATGGCTGCTGTTTTTGGACACAAAGTTAGACGAGGCTTGGTTTTTATAAAGCTGGGAAAATTTGCATTACCTGGCCTTCCCTAGCGATGATATTTAATGAGTCAGCCATAACACTTGCAGGCTAATTAAGGTCTGAAAACTTGGTCAAAGTTATCTGAGCACACACATCTTCAAGGGTGCCCAAACTTTTGCATCAGCCCATACACCTTTTTGTAATTTTTAAAATGAAAATAAATATATATATATATATATATATATATATTATTACTTTTTGTGTTCCTAAAGTACAATAGAAATGTGTCATCTGTAACTTTAAGCATTTTAGAGATCATTTCATCTTCAACTTGCTTAACTGATCACTGTTAACAATAACAGTAATTTTGACCAGAGGGTGCCCAAACTTTTACATTCCACTGTATGCCTGGATTAAAACAGTAAATATATAAAGGGGAGTAAGGGAAGGATGTTTGTCTGTGTAGTGGCCTTACTTGAAGCTTGCAGGCTCCAATGCTAGATCTCCAACAGGGACCTGCAACTGTCACAGGTCTTCTCATATGCACAAAATGGACCTTTTGGGCTTCCAAAGTCTCCAGGATCCAGATGTAACTGTAACCCCTGCACCAGAGACACACACATGGAAGGAGAGCTCCAAGGGCATTTACTTGCTGCCAAGTGCTGTGTTCAGCCTTTTCCGGCAGCCTCATAGGGAATGAATGGCGCGGTGGTTCAGAAACCGACCTACCAATACATTCTGTAAAGTGGATAAAAGTGTCCTATCTGGGACAAACATTCCCCATTTTGTCAATTGATGCAGGTCCCAACGGTTAGACCCCCGATTAGTAAGTTATCACCGATACTGTGGATCAATGGACAAGTCTTTTAATAAGCTATAAACTTTATTGATCACCATAAAAAGGCTAGGTAAACTTAAAGGGGTTATCCTGGACTTTTGTTAATTTTAATGTGGGTCTAAGAATTTACCGGAAAGTAGTTGATAACTACCTGCTGGTCTGCCTTGGTTAGACCGAAGACTCGCCTTCTTTCTTTGACTTCACGTCAGTAGAACAGCACTACCTCTTTTGGTTTTGCTCAGTCAACAGGTCACTGGTGAGTGGCGACTTCATGTTGATTGACAGTCTGCTCCCTGCAGGTAGGCCACAGGGAGCTAACTGTCAATCAGCTTAACATCGGCAGTGGCGCCCTTTTGAAAGAGCATAGCAAAAAAGAAGAAGCTGCTCTGTTGATATGACGTCACCGGAATTAGGAAATTTGCTGGCAGGTGCGGTGAGTGATCGCTTTGAGCAGACAGAGATTGTCACCGGGCAGTACAGACAGGAAATTGTAAGTTCTAAGCCTCATATGAAAGAATAAGCAAAGTCCATGATAACCCCTTTGCCATTAAATAAACTTTAAAAGGTGCTGGTGAGTTACCAGTCTGTTTTTCTATCGGTTACATGGATATTTTGTTGTGTTAAGCTATCAGTTTCTGTTGATGCAGTTGTTAACAGAAAATTGCACAGGTGGTATGTTATAACAGAATGGAAAGTATGTAGATATGGAACAATAGTGACAATTATTTTCCCTGAAGAATAATAGTCAGTATTTCCATGTGTTTTGAACATATTTTCTTTTGTAGAAAACCTACTAGAACTGGGCTATATAAGGCCGGTTTCACACGTCCTGATATTTCCGGTACCGGAGATCTCAGTTTCTGTGTGTCCATGTGTGTACTATGTGCAGCACACATGTGCCACCCGTGTGCCGCATCAGTAAAACACGGACGGCCGCCGGGGAAGTAGAGCTGCTGTAAGCCGCTGTTCCCCGGCGGCTGGTGCTGAATCCGGTAATCATTCTCCCCTGCCCTGCCTGCGAGCAGAGGAGAACGATGAGCGGTATATTAAAGTCCCAGCGACAGCAGGTGGGGGCTGTGGAATACCTCGATCATCTGCACCTACTGTCACTGTTATTAGCGACAGCAGGTGTCGGATGATGGGGGTAACAGTCCCTAAATCCCCCACCTGCTGTCATTCGGACTTTAATATACCGCTCATGGTTCTCCTCTGCTCGCAGGCAGGAAGGGGAGAATGACAGCCGGCTTCAGCACCTGCCGCCAGGGCACAGCGGCTTACAGTAGCCGCTTCTTCCCCGGTGTGCACTGTTCTCCGTGTGCACATGTGCGGCATGTTTTGCGGTCCGTGTGAAAACGGACATGTCTGCATGTCTTGCACACAGACACACGGTCGGTCAAAACACACTGACATCTACATAGACCCATTCATTTGACTGGGTCTACGTGTGTCAGTATCTCCGATACGTGAGAAAACTGTCACCAGATGTACGGGAGACACTGACATGTGAAATGGGTCTAATAGTCTTTTATGTTACAGTATCATGATCTGTATGTTTTTGCTCTTTAAAAGGAACACACAAAAACATGTCTACAGTGGGGAAAAAGTATGTAGTCAGCCACCAATTGTGCAAGTTCTCCCACTTAAAAAGATGAGAGAGGCCTGTAATTGACATCATAGGTAGACCACAACTATGAGAGTCAAAATGAGAAAACAAATCCAGAAAATCACCTTGTCTGATTTGGCAAGATTTATTTAGCAAATTATGGTGGAAAAAAAAGTATTTGGTCATTAACAAAAGTTCATCTCAATATTTTGTTTATATCCTTTGTTGGCAATGACAGAGGTCAAATGATTTCTGTAAGTCTTCACAAGGTTGGCACACACTGTTGGTGGTATGTTGGCCCATTCCTCCATGCAGATCTCCTCTAGAGCAGTGATGTTTTGGGCCTGTCGCTGGGCAACATGGACTTTCAACTCCCTCCAAAGGTTTTCTATGGGTTTAAGATCTGGAGACGGGCTAGGCCACTCCAGGATCTTCATATGCTTCTTACGAAGCTACTCCTTCATTGCCCTGGAAGTCTACTTGGGATCATTATCATGCTGAAAGACCCATCCATATTTCATCTTCAATGCCCTTGCTGATGGAAGGAGGTTTGCACTCAAAATCTCATGATACATGGCCCCATTCATTCTTTCATGTACATGGATCAGTCATCCTGATTTCTTTGCAGAGAAACAGCCCCAAAGCATGATGTTGCCACCCTCATGCTTCACAGTAGGAATGATGTTCTTTGGATGCAACTCAGCATTCTGTCTCCTCCAAAACACAACGAGTTTGGTTTCTACCAAACAGTTCTACTTTGGTTTCATCAGACCATATGACATTCTCCCAATACTCTTCTGGATAATCCAGATGTTCTCTAGCATACTTCAGACGGGCCCGACATGTACTGGTTTAAGCAGGGGGACACGTCTGGCACTGCAGGATCTAAGTCCCTGGCGGTGTAGTGTGTTACTTATGGTACCTTTGTTACGGTGGTCCCAGCTCTATGCAGGACATTCACTAGGTCCCCCCGTGTGGTTCTGGGATTTTTGCTCACCGTTCTTAAGATCATTTTGACCCCACAGTTTGAGATCTTGCATAGAGCCCCAGATCGAGGGAGATTATCAGTGGTCTTGTATGTCTTACATTTTCTTATTATTGCTCCCACAGTTGATTTCACACCAAGCTGCTTGCCTATTGCAGATTCAGTCTTCCTAGCCTGGTACAGAGCTACAATTTTGTTTCTGGTGTCCTTCGACGGGTCTTTGGTCTTCACCATAGTGGAGTTTGGAGTGTGACTGTTTGAGGTTGTGGACAAATGTCTATTATACTGATAACAAGTTCAAACAGGTGTCATTACTACAGGTAATGAGTGGAGGACAGAGGAGTGTTATGATTTGGTAACTGAGGAGGACAGGAGCAAAACAGCAAGGCAGCCGAACACCTGAGAGGTTGGGAACTTATGGGTTGCAGATCCCTAAACTAACCGCACCACTAGAAGCAGCCGTGGAGTGTACCTATGGTGATCCTAGATGCCTCGGCACAGCCGGGAGCTAGCTACACCTAAAGACAGAAACAGGAAAGCTAACTGCCCCGGAGTAGAGCCCCAAAGGAATAGGCAGCCCCCAAACATATAATGGCGGTTAGACAAGATGAAACACAAACGCAAACAGAAACTAGAGTGAGCAAACGCAGGGGCCAAACACTGACTAAATAGGACAGGAAAGAGCAGAATACTATCTGCAACCCAGCAAAACCCTAGCAAAACTTCCAACACTTCTGATTACAAAAATGCTGAGATCACACGATCTCGCCACCCACTAAATCAAATCTCAGAGTGAACAAGGCTAACCCGCAACCACTCAAAAAGCAGGGAAAGAGCAATTGAACAAATAATAGTGGCTACAGAAAACAGAGAGAAGCACAGGCCCCAGGAGGGGACCTGGCTAACCTCCACAAAGGTGCAGACAAAAATGGAAATAGCAAAGACAATAGAAATAAGCAGAAAATATCTTATCTGAAAGTAGCAGATGCAGGCAAGATACCAGCAGACTTCCAAATGAAACAGGAAACAACAATTGATCACCGGCGAGGATCATGGGAAGGCAGCTACCTTATATCAGTCCAGTCAGTGACTCCTGATTGCCAGGTATCGCTGCCAGCTGAGGAGGCCCAATCATTCGATACAGCTTCAGTACCATCAGCAACCACCAGATGGAGCCTCCGCTCAGAAATTGTCTCCAATACGTTCACAACAGAGAAACCTCTTAAAGAAGGAGTTACAGGTCTGTGAGAGCCAGGAATCTTGCATGTTTTTAGGTGACCAAATACTTATTTCCCACCATAATTTGCAAAATAAATCTTGCCAAATCAGACAAGGTGATTTTCTGGATTTGTTTTCTCATTTTGTCTCTCATAGTTGTGGTCTACCTATGATGTCAATTACAGGCCTCTCTCATCTTTTTAAGTGGGAGAATTTGCACAATTGGTGGTTGACTAAATACTTTTTCCCCACTGTATGTAAGACCATATTAAACATACAGTGTACATCCATCATCTTCTTATGGAATTGGCTCGTAATCAAAGTGTCAGTAAGTTCTTTAATTCTGCAGAACATATCAGGAAGATGCATACTTGATAAATTTCCCTAACTCCTATAATATAATACTGTATATTGATGTGTATTTATTTATTTATTTATCTCACTGATATAGCACCATTAATTCCACAGCGCTTTACAGACATTATCATCACTGTCACCACCGGCTCACAATTTAGATTCCTTATCAGTATGTGTTTGGAGGTGTGGTAGGAAATCGGAGAAACACGGAGGAAACCCATGCAAACATGGGGAGAACATACAAACTCATTGCAGATGTTGTCCTTGGTGGGATTTGAACCCAGGACCCCAGCAGTGCAAGGCTGCAGTGTTAACCACCGAGCCACTGTGCTGCCCAGTGGGGTTAAAACTACTGTACAGTTATGACCCCACTGACCATCGCAACCAAGAAACAGAAGTGGAAACAGACAGAAGAGGTCCTTGTGCAAGAACAATACAATATGTGGGCCCTTTGCAGTTCAATAGCTCATCACAATGCACAATTTCATCTGCTTTGGATATAGATAGGCCTCCTGACCTCTTGGGCTTCTGAGCGACTGCACAGGTTGCACCAATGGTATGTCTAACCGGGCCTGCAGCCTGAGCCAAGCATGTATGCCCCAAATCACCCAACTGTCTGCAGCTGAATCTATATGTCCAAATGAAGTGCCAAACAGTGATTCCCTCTGGACCTCCACTGGCTTCACTGGACAATCATTAATCTTACTAAACGCCCTTTATGGCAGCGTTGACCCATCTGACCAGGAACCTGAAGAATAGTCTGCCTTCCTTACCTGATGACCAATGCTGTGATAGTTACACTGTATGGCCAAAAAATAATGTTGTAGATTTCAGCAGAATTGTCAGCACTCAGGCATTATAAGAGAATTTTTTTTTTTTACTCAGGGCATACAACTATCTTTATCATCACAACATGGAGGACTACAGGGAAGAACTACAGTATAGACAAACTAACAGTTCACAAATTGCACTTCTCTGTCCCTCCAGCTTAGCTGCAGTGGTTGCTGTAATGCCAACTCTGTTCTTTATCCCTGTTAGAACAATAATTGCTATTTTCCTTCTGATTCATTTTTCCTCACATTCTCCTCTCTTTTCTCATTCTGAGAGTTATCAGGCTCCTTTCTGGACATGGAACATGGCCATGAATTTAGCAGTAATCTGGTGTAATGGATGAAATGGGTATGAAGAAAGGAATGCTCCTTGTACATGTTACCTACTGAACACATCCCTCAGAAAAAAAAAATCAGAGTCCCTATAAAGAATTAAAAGAAAAAGATCCAGCTTGGTGGATATAAATTATTCAGTTTTATTTGGGAAGTTATAAAAGCATGAGTAAATCCAAAAGCCATCTGTAAGCATAAATACCAATGTGTCTCTGGTGCTCACAGCACCCTGACTCTTGGTGTGAAACGTGTTGGTGTTTATATAGTGTATAGAAATAATCTTTTAGTAACTTTCTGAGAGAAAAATAGAAAAATCTGACTTTTATTTTTCAGTTTTTTTACATCTTGTGAACTGTTATTTAGATATGTTTCTCTGTGTATCAGTAGATTAAAGGGAATCTGTCACCCCAAAATAGCCATATCAGATAAAGATATGGCTGAATAGTGCATCCCATAACTAAGCTATCGGTGGGTATCATATATCATGATACCCCCGTTTTCAGATCAAAATACCTTTGTAAAGTTGGTGATTGTAGGTGTCAATCACTGCAGTCAGGTCAGGAGGGCGGCGGTCTTCATGTCCTCCCCCGCCCACGCTCCTCGTCATCTGTTGCATTATACATATGTGTCCATACAGCTGCAACCTAGTTTCCTGGTACTTACTTGCATGCAACCTCCGATCCTCACAAAATCTCCTCCTCTCCTCCCCTCTTATCTCCTCTTCCCATAATCGCATGCAAGATTTCTCCGTGCATCCCCCGCTACTCTGCAACTTTCTACCACAACATATCACACTCTCGTCTACCATAGAAACCTTCAAAAAGAACATAAAGACCTACCTCTTTCGACAAGAATGCAACTTTCATTAACTCTAGTTCCACCATACCACTGCACGACCAGCTCTACCCTCACCTACTGTATCCTCACCCATCCCTTGTAGACTGTGAGCCCTCGCGGGCAGGGTCCTCTCTCCTCCTGTACCAGGCGATCATTTGTATTGTTATTGTACTTGTTTTTATTATGTATATCCCTTTTCGAATGTAAAGCGCCATGGAATAAATGGCGCTATAATAATAATAATACATATAAATAATTCTGCTGAGCAAAGAGAAATGCCAGGAGGACCTTTCTCCCTGATTCCATAAGTTGGAGGAGATGGGAGAAGACCGAGGCATCCTGAACAAGAATGTATTCTAATGCCTATGGATATTTTCGGTGTCTATATAGTGCATACAAATGTAAAGTAAAAATGAAATGTGAAAATAATCTTACACCTTGCAGTTTCTACTGTTTGCAAAACTTTATACTGACAGCTTTCTATATGTATGGGAGATGACGTTTATACCAATAATCAAATCTCCTTTCCTCTGCTTTTAGTGCTGACTGAAGACTGCGCACCTCATGTGGACGAGAATTTCAGGGTTGTCAAATCCCAAACCTGTATACTGTCATCTTGTGGTGGAACGTGCATAAATAGATACTGCATAATTGGAGGAAGTTTGGATCAAACCCAGGTCTTGTGCATATTGAACAAGTGAGTAGAAAATCAAACAATGGAGGCTTTGTGATTAGTATTGCTACATAAAGCCTCTGCTACACCTTAGATGGCTGTTCTTGGCCATCTTTCCCATGCACAGAAATTGACATGGAAAACAAAAACAAATATCCTAAAATAAAACAAAATAAAAAATAAAAAACTTGTCAAGTGACGTAAATGTGAACAAGGACAGAGAGACTGAACCCACCAGTTGAAGCATAGGCCAGACAGGATGGATTTTTCAGCTCAAAAGCAGGGCGGTCACACCCTTATATTTGTTTCTTGTCTTTTGTTTTCTCTGTTTAATGGTCATGTGTTTGATATGCATTTACATTTTGCATACACATCAACTTACTTTTTCAGTTCAGACCCAGTTTTTCATTTAGTTCTTAGTGCATTTTGTGCATATAAGGGTGTGACCGCCCTGCTTTTGAGCTGAAAAATCCATCCTGTCTGGCCTATGCTTCAACTTGTGGGTTCAGTCTCTCTGTCCTTGTTCACATTTACGTCACTTGACAAGTGGAAAGGTTTTTAATATTAGAGTAGGACTGTCCCACAAAGGGTTGCCTTGACGTGGCGGGATGGCTTGTACATTCTTTTGATCAAAATTATGTTTACCAAATACCCTTATTATTATTATTACAACTTCATGCATGTTTTGCAATATATTTTTTATTTTGTTTTATTTTAGGATATTTGTTTCTTGTCTTTTGTTTTCTCTGTTTAATGGTCATGTGTTTGATATGCATTTACATTTTGCATACACATCAACTTACTTTTTCAGTTCAGACCCAGTTTTTCATACAGAAATTGACATGGTGCGGTCCTGAAAGACGCGTTGTCCGCAGGTGATCGGCAGATGACTGTGCACGCATAGTGGACATGGGCTTTCTAGACATCCCATCCACTATGCTGTTACATCCGGCCCCTGCGGTTTTGACGCTGCATAAATACGCAGCATCAAAACCGCAGCGATTCCTGATTGTGGTCACGTACCCTTTATCAGGAAGAACAAAAGTATTCACAATCTGAAATCGGACATGTATCTGCTCCAACAATCATCTGTCTGGGGCCCCCATAAGCATTAGAGCGGTGCCCGAACCCATCGATATCACTGCTTGGGGGGCTTAAGGCTTCACATGGCTTACTGAATTTTTCGGACCAGTCACGTCTGCAAATTGCGCTCTATGTACTTGTCTCTGTAGCAGACGGGTGCAGGAGCTGCCTGCTATTTACATGGACTAGTCTGGTCCATAAATTTGACCAGACAAGAGTATGTCATATTTAGTATGTGGACCTGAGGTCCATGTGAAAAATAACGTTTGTGAAATGCCCCATAGGCCATCGTTGGCTGATTGGGCTGTCCGATTTGTGCGGATTGTGCCAGTAGGAAGAAAACACAAGCTGAGCTATGATTACAACTGTTAACTTATTTATTCCTGGGGGACTGACTGGTGGGAACTCCCATGATCCCAAAATCGGGGGCTGTGGAACCCAGGAACTGGTGTCTGCAGAACCACTGCATTCTCAGACAATCCAATAGACAATGAATGGAGCAGATGTCAGGCATGCGCACCTCCACTTCATTTAAGACGGGGCTGCAGAGCCCAATTTCTGAGATCCAGATCGCTGATCTCAGGATCGCAAGGTATCCCAGCACTTAGACCCCCAGTGATCAGTAAGCTGTATGATAATGTCGTGACACCTAAAGTGTCACTGGCGCTGCTGGGGGGCGCGTGAATAAACGTAGGAGTGCAGAAACAAGGCATGCCGAGCTCAAGGACCTAAAACTAATGCAGTGAGTAGGACCTGGAAAAGAGCAGTCATGTGACCAGGTGGGGGCGGAGAAAGACACTGAATACACAGCGTGTAGGGCAAAAACAGAAAACGTAGTCAAGATAAGCCAAAGATCAAAAAGCCAGACAGGAGCACAGTACCAAGCGACAAGACAGAGAGTAAATGGAGACAAGCCAAGGGGTCAGATAACCAGGAGGGACAAGGCAGTACAAAGCAGAATACAGAGGCAAGAGTCAGGGACAGAACCGAGTCGTACACAGGGGACGCACCGAGGCACACGTTAACGGACGAGTCACCTGGGTCAGCAACCACAAACTGAGTACACAACATTAAATAGCCGCCCAGGACCGAAGAAAGGATGACTAAAATCAACCCTGACCTGACCAGGATGGAGGCGGCACCATCCTGTCCAGAGTCATGACAGATATCCTATGCATAGGAAATAGCTAATTATTTTTTTAATAACCCTTAAAGTATCAATAGCAGCTATTTAAAAAACATCATCTATTTTTTTTTACAGCCTTTATTTCATAATTGGAGCAAGTATCGTGGTGTTTATTTTGGTGATCGGTAGTGTTGTCGCTTGTTGCTGTAAATTTTGCCTTTTAGCCACCGCAGCTAACTGTAAGTAATGCAGCTAAAAAACCCAAAGATCATATTCTCGTTGTACTTGTTTAAAGGGCTTGTATGACAGTCATACACATGGCTGAATAGTGTCAGAAACAGCTCCGCTGTTGTCCATGGTGCGTGCAAACGCATTTCTGCCCTATTCATTTGAATGGCCTGTTCTGCAATACCACTACTAGCTCATGGACAAGAGGGGTATCTTTTTGCAATGAAAGCATCCTCCCCCGTCCTTTCATCCTTTATCACAATATCATTCACTCACAGTACCTCCATATTTACTTTCATTTAAAGTCCAGAAAGCTGCAGTACGGCACCCATGAATTTCTCCGAGTTCCTACAGAACATGTGAGATCTTCTACAATGGTCAATTGCCTATACATCAGTAGTCATTGTATGGACAGACGTGATGGTTAGTTTTTCTAAAAAAACTGTACTATTGAGAGAAAGTGACCAAAACGTTGAACGTTGGGAGACCAGAAACACAAATATGGTCTTATCCGGTAAATTACTAATGTAGGATGTCAGAGAAATGCTAACCCTCTGGGGTTGTTAAACCCACAATTGTGGTAACAGGCAAATTCAGCTGCTGCAGCACCCCCAGGACAGAAATAACTGTCATAGAGAAGGAGGGTAGGGGATGGGAGTGGTGATCTACGCTAGCTTGGAGGTTCCAAACCTTTTTTTGGAAAATTGTACCTATTTAAGCCTCTTTGTTTTATTCTGAACTGTCATTGTCGTTCTCCTGATGAAGAAGTTAGTTCAACTTCGAAACGCGTTGAGATAAACCACTTTTACAACTCCACTGGCTTCCCGTCTGTTGGATTTGTTTGGAACTTCCTAGCTAGCGCAGATCATCACTCCCATCCTCCGACTTCCCAAACCATGGCATTAGCATTGTTCTGGACAGTTCAACAAGTAGCAATGGGGGTTCACACAACAACCGTCTGTAATATTTGTAAAAGGGTGGAAAACCCATTTTACACCCTCTTAAATGCCTGATCTGGATGACAACTTTGGGGCATTTTATTGACTGTCTAGTCTAATCTTATATCAGCTATTAGTTGGTTCACTTTTAGATCACTGTTAAGCCCCAAAAATTGGAGCATCGCTTTAGTAAATATGGTGCACTTTACAAATACTCTTACCCTCGGTCCCAACTGCGTTTGTGCTCAACAGCGGCCACTATCCCACTATGAGGAGGGATGCCAGAGTATCTGTCCACCATGGGAACCCACTGTAAAGAAGGGTATACCACATGGAATGTTTCTTTACAGTATGTGTTGGGAAAAGCTCCCTACGTATATTGTATGTTAAGTGCACAAATGCAATGTACAACTATCCTATGTACCCCTTTTTTCTAAAATTATTTAGTGAGGCATTAAAATTATCTAAAATCCCTAACAAATGCAGCATAACTGAAAAATGAAGACGTTATGTGTCTCGGAAAATTACAAGTCACAATTTTTTTAGCAAAATTTTACACCAAATTTCTGCCTCAGTTTTAGACATAATTATGGCAAATTTTTCATCAATAAATCTCCCCATGTTTGAGGCGTGCATTCCATTGGAGAAACATAACCCCTGCTATAACGCAATCAGACAGAGGCCACAGGGTCACTCTTCTGGCCTCCTCCTTGTGAATGGAGGTCTATGGGTCCATTTAACTACTGGGAAAGCATAAGGTAAATGTAGACTGCGGATGCAGCGTGAAAAGAACCTTAGCGTCTGTACAATACGGCCTGAGCAATCTATGTTAGGCTATAGGTTGAGCTTGATGGACTTGAAGAGTAACCATCATTTCATTTTTTTATTTCATAAATCAATAGCACACGTGAAAATGATCAAATTTGTCCTATCCAAGGACCCCTATTCTGGGAGGCCACTCTGTCTCATCGGTCACTTCAGGATCTCGCTATTCCCTTGACCCTTAATCTCCTTTTCGTCTGTCACTGCTCACGTAACACCTCCTACTTGCACTTGAACTCGACCCTCTCTAACTATCTACAGGAAGCAGTCACTTGCCCTAACACTAAACCCTTCCCACCATTGGCTACTCCCAAACATTAACTCCTAACTTACCCTATTGTCATTACCTAAACTACAGTCAACTATCTTACACTATCTACCTAATATCCTGAGCCCGAAACTATACGTCCGTATACTTCCACTACTAACTTTACGCATTACCATATCACAATACATTACAGCACAATTCTCATGACAATATATACAAAGACTCACGAAATAATGCATGTTACATATGACGCAATTAGTGTTTTCAGGGGTAGGAAGGCGATGGCACAGTCCACCACCTTTACAGAATCTTCAGAAATTAAATGGGTATTCTCATGTTTTAAATTATTTAAGTTAGACAGCATGAAAATAAGCAAATGAGCAACAGACTGGCATTTTTATCTACTGTCATTCTACTCAAATGACAGCTTTTACCTTTCATGGTGTACAGCTGGTTTCCATGGAGCTTGGCCACTAGTGACAGTTCAGACCCTGTCCAATTGTGCACAGTAGCTATGTACATTGCAGGTGAGAGATTATCATCTACCATCTGATCCACCTCTCTCCAGCTGGAGAAATCAAAACTTTGTTTTGTACTAAATAGTATTAATAAAAACATAAGCTCGTCAGACCAAAAAACCAAGATCTTACACAGCTCCACCAACTGAAAAATGAAGACGTTATGTGTCTCGGAAAATTACAACTTACAATTTTTTTAATCAAAATTTTAGATTTATTTTTTTATTACTTAACTGCATAAACTAAGCATGTTTGGCATTGCTGTAATTGCACTGACCTGGAAAATCATATTGCCATGTCATTTTTTATCACATAATGATTGCAATTTTCGACGCACTTGAAATGTTTTCCCTTTTTCCAGTACATCCCATGATAAAATGGATGGTGTCATTTGAAAGCATAACTTGTCCAGCAAAAACATAGCCCCCTATATCTATATGGCTATATCATCGAAAAAAATAAAAAAAAGTTATAGCTCTTGATAAAAAGAGGATGAAAAACAAAAGCTCAAAAATGGAAAAATCACCCTGTCAGGAAGGAGTTTTTCTGCTGCATTTCTTTGCTAGCCCTTTATTTCTTGCCTGAAGACAATAATTATAGTTTACTTACTCATCAAAACATTTTCTTTCCATGAGTCCTAAGGCAGCACAATTGTTTGTGCCATTAAATATTACAAATGCAGGTGACATGTTTATTCATTGTCTGAGGAGTGATTCCATAGACTATGGAGAGCACCCGATTAACAATTCCCTAATTAATTGTTTAGAATCTCTATTTTTCTATTATTCTAGTTGGGAGGAGAATGAATCTTCATTTGTTGAGTAAGTCTTCCATATATATATATATAAAAAAAAAAATTGTAGGGAATGTCTTACATTTTTTTCAACTTTTTTTTTAGAATTGAACTTTAGATTACAATTTGAGATGAGCAAATAGATTTTACCATAATATCCCAAAAATCCACATTTGCCAAAGTGCAGATATTTTGCAATTCCGCATGGATTCAGTATAGTGCTCGGCCAGTGGCCGCCATTTTTATGCTGTATGAAAGAACATTAAAAAAATACTTAAATCCTTATACTCACCTCACCACTCACCTCTCTACCCGCTGTGTTCGTCACCGTCACCCATCCAGTCCACGCTGCATCTTTTGATCGCTGGCACAAGCACTGAAATCCCCGGGGCTTATGGCTCTGATGAGACCCTGGATGGTTCGGCGCATGCGCAATGTCATGACGATGAGACCTACATACATTTTTTGTCTTTTTTTATTTTTTTTTGTCTTTTTTATGACGATGAGACCTGTCATGAAATTGTGCAGAATACACCCGGGATTCAACAAAGCCAGAATTCCGGGGGAATTCAGCTCTCATGGCAGCAATCAGATGTGGCGAGGAAAAGATGAGTGATGCTGAAGATCGGTGTAATGTAAGGAGTACAGTTCATATAGTGTCTTGTGCTTGGGTGCGATGAAAACACAGGAGTCACAGGTTTGATATAGAAGGTCTTCTATTACTTCATACAAGTGGCAATAATAGTCACACAGTTTGCAGACACAGAAACAGGAGACACAGCAGGCCAGAGTAACTTAAGCTCAGCAATCACTCTCACAACAGGTTCAGGATCTCTTCTCTGTTACCATAAGTCCATGCAAACGTGGATTTATCAAATAGCAAGGTTCCAAAGTCCACGAGTGTTCCAAAGTTCCACAATAGGAAATAACTGGAGTACAAGGTCCAAGGCTTCCAGGAGTCAGGTCACAGGTTCACTGCAGGCTTGATTCTGAAGCACTGATTGCTCAGCTGTGGCTGCTTAAGAAGCAAGAGGGAGAGAATCAGGGCGGGAACATGCAAGCTGGAAACTCCATATTGACTGAGGGCAAGACAGCTGCAGCAAGACAGAAAGTAAAATGGCTGACGGAAAAACTGAGTTTCAGGAACATGTACACAGAACCTTACATTACTCCCCCCTTAGGGACAACCTCCGGATGACCTCAGACCAGGCTTGTGTGGGTACCTCTGATGAAACTGACGGAGCAAGTGAGGAGCATTAACGTTATTGACTGGTTCCCATGAATTGTCCTCCACTGGGTAGCCCTGCCATTTAATCAAATATTGTAACTGATTTCTATACAACCTGGAATCTAGAATCCTTTCCACCACAAATTCTTCCTGACCATCGACTAGCACTGGGTCAGGGCAAGGAGAAGAACGTCCAGGAAACGTATTGGGTGTTGCAGCCTTTAGTAGAGATACATGAAAGACAGGGTGGATTCTCATAGTTCTGGGTAGTTGAAGACGACAAGCGACAGCACTTATAATTTTACTGATTTTATAAGGTCCAATGTATTTATGTCCCAACTTAGATGATGGAATTCTTAACTTAAGATTTCTGGTTGACAGCCAGACCAGGTCTCCTACCTTGAAAGCTGGTGCAGGTTTACGAAATTTATCTGCGGCTTTCTTGTACCTTTCCTGAGCCAATTCCAGATTTCCCTTTAGAAGATCCATATTCTTTGTAAAGACGTGATTCTTTCAGCCACTGCTGGCAAAGGCGTTTCTATGGGAAATCGAGGAAGAATATTAGGATGATAACCTAAATTGGAGTAAAAAGGAGACTGCTTAGTGGAGGCGCTCTGAGAGTTGTTATAAGAGAACTCAGCCAGTGGAAGTAGATCCACCCAATCATCCTGTAGGTGGCAGATAAAGCAGCGAAGATACTGCTCTAGGGTCTGATTGGTTCGTTCCGTCTGTCCATTAGTCTGAGGATGAAAAGCAGAAGAAAGGTTCACTTTAATGTCCAATGCTGCACAGAAATTTTGCCAAAACCTTGAAGTGAATTGCACCCCTCGATCCGAAATAACCTCATCTGGTACTCCATGTAAACGAAACACATTTTTAATCATCAAATCTGATGTCTGTCTTGCAGTGGGTAAGCCGACACAAGGGATAAAATGAGCTGCTTTTGTTAAACGATCAACCACCACTAGAATGGTGTTCTTCCCTTGAGAGGTTGGTAACTCCACAATGAAGTCCATAGAAATGGATCCCCACGGGCGGGACGGGGTGGGAAGAGGTTGCAACAGACCAGTTGGTGAGGAGCGAGGTGTTTTGCATCTTGCACAGACTTCACATGAAGTGACATAGTTTAAAACATCTTTCCTGTAAGTGGGCCACCAAAAGAAACGAGAAAGAAATTCCTGTGTCTTTAGAATTCCTCTATGCCCAGCTATCTTGGAATCATGAATGAGTTGCAATACTCTTAATCTGACTGTTTCAGGAATATACAGACGTTGTCCCTGAATCCACACACCATTCTTAAAGACAAGACTTACGTCCCTTGGGGGTTGTGCCAAAAAGGAATCCGCATGGTATGCTTCCTTGATGTCCTTAAGTAGGTCTTGATTATGAATCACTCCCAGGAATCTAGAGTCAGGAAGAATAGTCTTAGGAGGAGTAAGTGGACGTGTCTCTGCTGAATAAATCCTAGAGAGTGCATCAGCCTTTCCATTGCGCGATCCTGGTCTATAAGAAATGATAAAATTAAATTGGTTTAAGAAAAGATTCCAGCGAGCCTGGCGAGGAGTCAGGCACTTAGCCAACCTGATAAATTCAAGGTTACGATGGTCTGTCAGGACGACTATTTGCTGTGCAGCTCCCTGAAGAAGGTGTCTCCATTCTTTGAAGGCGGCAATAATGGCCAACAACTCTCTATTGCCCACATCGTAGTTCCTCTCAGCCGAAGACAACTGCTGGGAAAAGAAGGCACAGGGATGCAAGACATTCTTCTCACCTGTTCTCTGAGAGAGTATAGCTCCAACGGCACAGTCTGAAGCATCCACCTCTATTATGAAGGCAAGTTCGGGGTTGGGATGTACTAAGATAGGTGCAGTGGTAAATTTATCTTTTAGACGGGAAAATGCTTCCTGGGCTTGAGGAGTCCAGGAGAACCTAGACTCTTTCCGGGTAAGTTGGGTGATAGGTGACACTACCTCAGAGAAATTCCTAATGAAACGTCTATAGAAGTTGGCAAACCCGATGAAGCGCTGCACCTCCTTCACATTTCTAGGACTTGGCCAATCCTTGATGGCTTGGGTCTTGCTTCCATCCATACTAATTCCTTGTGTAGACAGTACATACCCCAGAAATTGAATTTCGGTCCTATGGAATTCACACTTTTCAAGTTTGATGTAAAGATGATTTTGTCTTAGACGTTCCAAGACCATTCTCACATGTCCATGATGTTCCTCTGTGGAGTTAGAAAAAATTAGAATATCATCCAAATAAATCACCACGAATGTATCTAGGAGATCCCTGAAGATGTCATTCACCAAGTGTTGGAAAGTGGCTGGGGCGGTACTCAGACCAAAAGGCATAACTAGATATTCAAAGTGTCCATAGCGTGACCTGAATGCAGTCTTCCATTCATCCCCAGGTCTAATACGGACTAAGTTATAGGCCCCACGGAGATCTAGTTTAGAGAAAATTTTGGCATGTCGCACTCTCTCCAATAACTCAGGGATTAAAGGCAATGGATAACGGTTTCTAATAGTAACCTTATTGAGTTCCCTATAGTCTACGCAGGGTCTCAGAGATCCATCTTTCTTCTTTACAAAGAAGATGGGTGCACCTGCAGGAGATGAAGAGGGGCGTATGAAGCCCTTGGCTAGATTTTCGTCTATGTAATCCTTTAAAGCCTTTAGCTCGGGCCCCGCCAGGGGGTAGATCTTACCAAAAGTATCTCTGCTCCAGGCAATAATTCAATTGGACAATCATATGGACGGTGAGGGGGAAGCTGGTCAGCGTTCTTCTTGTCACATAAATCCACATAGTCCTGGTATACAGCTGGTAGTTCAGGGACTGACATGGTTCCTTTAGGAACAGAGCAAGCTGAAACTTTTGGACTCATCTGTTTCTCTGGAAAGTGTAATTCCTTGGTCTCCCAGTTAATGGTAGGATTCTGAGCCTGCAGCCATGGTAGCCCTAGAATAATGGGAAAGTGGGGAGAAGAGATAAGCATAAAGGACAGTTTCTCTTGATGATCTTTACCCATAAGAACCCTCAAAGGCTCTGTTTCCTGATCCACTGGTCCAGAGGTCAGCAGGGAGCCATCCACAGTTTCCATCTGTACTGGAGTAGCCTTCTTCACTGAACGTATCCCCTGTTTCAGAGCAAAGGAGACATCCATAAAATTTCCACTTGCTCCTGAGTCGATCATAGCAGAGCTAGACACCCAAGCTGAGTCAACCCAGAGTTTGATGGAAAGAAAGCAATGAGAATTGTTTTTCTTACAACTCAGCTGGGACACCGCTGAGGAAACTTGAAAAATTGCAGCGTTTACACAGTCAACGTCCTCAGAAGTAACGGAGTTTAAGTCCGAGAAATCAAGATCTGTTGCTGCAGATCTCTCTGGAGCCTGAGGCTCGGACCTAACAGATCCCCTCTCGCAACACTCACAGTGAATGAGTGCTGCAGTAGTCTTACGAGAACGGCTGGGGCAGTTTATAATGAAGTGCCCTGACTTACCACAATAGAAACATAGATTCTCCTTAAAACGATGTTCCTTGCGTGCATCACTAACCCGTCGTTGTAAAGAGTCTACCTGCATGGGTTCAGGTTCAGGTTCCCGTGTGATCCTACTCAAAGGTTCCTTAGCTGGAGAGGAAGGTAGGAAAAGGTTAGTGCGATTGCTTTCGAACCATCTCTCTTGCCTGCGTTCAGTCAGACGAGTATCAATACGGATGCAGTAGTTAATAAAGTCACCTAACGCAGTGGGAGGGTCGGCACGAGCAAGTTCATCCTTAATCAGTGGAGATAACCCCTTTCGAAAAATAGATTTTTTGGCGGAACTGTCCCAGGTGGTATCAAGGGCCCATCTCCTGAAATCCAAGGCATATTCAGCTACCGAGTGCTTACCTTGGCGCAAAGCTAACATGGCTGCTTCAGCTGTTGCACCTCGATTGGGGTCATCAAACACCTGCCCCATGGCTGAAATGAAAGCATCAAGATGATCCAAACATTCATCCTCAGTCTCAATCAGAGGGTTTGCCCACATCAAAGCCTTGTTGGTAAGCAACATAATTATAGTAAGCACTTTAGATCGTTCAGTGGGAAATTGTGAAGCATGTGCAGAAAAAAAAAGATTGCATTGATTAATAAATCCCCTGAATTTCTCACGTTCACCGCCAAAACGAAAATGGGGCAACTTAGGAATCCCAGAACTCGGGGCTACGGCAGGAGCCTGGACTCGCTCCTCTAGAACCTCAATCCTGGCTCGCAAATCCTGGGCAGTCTGTCCAAACACTTGCAAATTGTGGTTAGTGAGGTCCTGTAGGTTTGTAAAACGGGTTTTTATAGTCTGCAAATCTGCAAGGATGTTATCAGTCACTCCGCAAAGTTCCTTTATGCGGGCCTCCATTTTCCAGATCTTTTAAGACAGGAGTACTGGAAGGAGAGGAGAAGAAAAAAAAAAACAATAGTGTTTACCTGTGGTAACACTGCAGAGAGAAAAAAAAAATTAAGGGAACTGCTCACCTGGAATGGTTGTGAGAAGTCACATCCACTATCATCACAGAAAGTTCAACCGGACATCTGATATCCACAGTTACAGCAGACACAAAAGAGGGAAGAGAAAAAAAAAACAATAGTGTTTACCTGTGGTAACACTGCAGAAAAAAAACTTAAGGGAATTGCTCACCTGGAATGGTTGTGAGAAGTCACAACCACTGTCATCACAGAAAGTACAACCGGACATCTGATATCCACAGTTACAGCAGACACAGCCTTTCCAGACCCAGCAGACACTAACGTTTGGCTTCAGAATCTTGTAATGTAAGGAGTACAGTACATATAGTGTCTTGTGCTTGGGTGCGATGAAAACACAGGAGTCACAGGTTTGATATAGAAGGTCTTGTATTACTTCATATAAGTGGCAATAATAGTCACACAGTTTGCAGATACAAAAGCAGGAGACACAGCAGGCCAGAGTAACTTAAGCTCAGCAATCACTCTCACAACAGGTTCAGGATCTCTTCTCTGTTACCATAAGTCCATGCAAACGTGGATTTATCAAATAGCAAGGTTCCAAAGTCCACGAGTGTTCCAAAGTTCCACAATAGGAAATAACTGGAGTACAAGGTCCAAGGCTTCCAGGAGTCAGGTCACAGGTTCACTGCAGGCTTGATTCTGAAGCACTGATTGCTCAGCTGTGGCTGCTTAAGAAGCAAGAGGGAGAGAATCAGGGCGGGAACATGCAAGCTGGAAACTCCATATTGACTGAGGGCAAGACAGCTGCAGCAAGACAGAAAGTAAAATGGCTGACGGAAAAACTGAGTTTCAGGAACATGTACACAGAACCTTACAATCGGAGGGGCCGGAGATGAGAGCATTGAGTTCAAGTATTTTTTTAATGTTTTACATCTTATGGTTATTATGCTCTGGGGTCTGCAGAGACACTAGAGCATAATAAGGGACATTATTCTATAGAAGATATTCTCTGCAAATCAAATTTTCCTGGATAATTTTTGCACGAACAGGCAAATCTAATTTTGTTGATCCATCAATTCTATGTACAATTTTTAGTCCAAAGAACTTTAACAAGCAAACCATGGAAACCCTTTTGCACCGTGAGATCATTTTGTGGAAGCCTTATGCTTCGTGAGCCTGCTTGATGTTTTGATGTCTATTGACATTTGATCAAGGGGGGTTGGGCTGGGTCGGAGGTTTTTTTATTTTGGCTGATGGAATCGGGGCAGCAAAGCACCGCTCCAGTCATACAGGGACATTCTTGCAGCACTTAAAAAAATATCCTAAAAAGAAAAAATTTTTTAAAAATGTGTTTGTCTTTCATTAAGAGGCCAAGAAGGAATATTACAATGGTTAGGGTTGTTTCCAGGGGTCAGGAAACATTCCGGATTGTGGTGTTTGACGCTGTGCGTTGGCGCAGCGTCAAACACCAGCGTCCAGATGTTACAGCAAGTGGAGGGGATTTCAAGAAATCCGTCTCCACTATGCTGTAAAACACGCAGGCGGAAGACCTGCGTTTCCGGACATGCGGCGTTGTCTTTCAGACCGCGCTGTCCTAGCCCGTTGCGGCACGCTGCATCGCCGCAACGGAAATAGCACAGGGCATGCAGCCCTGCGATCATTCCGCAGGTGTTCCGAGGTGTCCGAACACCTCCGGAAAGAACGGCGTCAAAAAGGGGGCGGGGCTTATACGGAGCGGAATTTCCGCTCTGTCAAAATGCGCTGTGGTTCCGGACCGGGAACCACAGCCTTAGACTGGTCTTAATTTGTTAATAATCTGCAGATGTAAAGGATGATTACCTTACTTTGGATATCAATGTTGGTTTTTTTTTTTTCCTCCAGCTTTGATCTAATGGAAACCCACATCTGAAGAAGGAGAAGGAAAAATGAACATGCGTAAAGATGCTGACCTTCACCACCATGACATAACCAAAAATAACCCTGTGCACATTTTTGAAGTTTACACAAAGACTGAGGAATACAAGTTATCGGGAGAAATACCTTATAGAAAAATTTTTTTAAATTTGTTTCCAAATAATGAGATAAAATAAAATGATAAATCACAATTAGGAACTCCTTTTTAAAGATTTTAACCAACAAAGAAAAGTGAATGAATAAAAAAAAGCATATATAGAATAGGTAATTAGAAGTAATTCACAGGTTTTTGCTATGTAATTGAGAACTCCATATTTCCAGTGATGCATACTTACTAGGCTGTGTTTTTTGTGGTTCAACACAACAGTGTGTTATCAGCAGATATTATCACAAAAGGGACAAGCTGCCTCTGCCTCCTGCCCAAAACCACACCCCCAGCATGATCAGCAGCTTTCTGTCATACTACAAACTATGGTGGTGCACTCAAAATGTGAACAGGGAATTCAGCAGATGACACGGCGTTACGAAAATAACTCACTATACAAAGACCAAATGCTGGTCCAAGTGTTAGCTCCCACGCTGTATAATGGCCCCAATTAGCTCCATGCTGTATAATGGCCCCACCCTTACTCCCCCGGTGTATAATGCTCCACATTAGCTCCCACGCTGTTTAATGGCCCCACATTAGCTCCCACGCGTATAATGGCCCCACATTAGCTCCACCTGTATAATGGGCCCCACATAGCTCCCACCCTGTATATTGGCCCAAAGTTAGCTCCCACCGTTAATGGCCCAATGTTAGCTCCCACCTGTATAATGGTCCCAATTTTTTAGCTCCCCGCTGTATAATGGTCCCAATGTTAGTCCCCTGTATAATGGCCCCAAAGTTAGTCCACGCGGGATAATGGCCCCAATGTTTTCTCCGCATGCATAATGGCCCCATGTTTGCTCCCGCACTGTATAATGGCCCCAATTTAGCTCCGCACTTTCATAATGGTCCCCATGTTTTTGCTCCCACGTGTACAATGGCCCCAAAGTTAGCTCCCACCTGTATAATGGCCCCAATGTTGTCCCACGTGTATAATGGCCCCAAGTTAGCTCCCGCCTGCATAAGGCCCCAATGTTACTCCGACTGTATAATGGCCCCAATGTTAGCTCCCCCCACTGCATATGGCCCAATTTACTCCCACGCTGTACAATGGCCCCAATGTTAGCTCCCACGCTGTTAATGGCCCCTGTTTGCTCCCACGCTGTATAATGGCCCATTTTTGTCCCACGCGTATAATGGTCCAATGTTAGCTCCCACGCGTATAATGGTCCCAATTTTTAGCTCCCCGCTGTATAATGGCCCCCAAAGTTAGCTCCCCGCTGTAATGGCCCCATTTTTTGCTCCCGACTGCATAATGGCCCAATGTTAGCTCCCGAATGTATAATGGCCCAATGTTAGCTCCGCACTGTATAATGGCCCCAATGTTAGCTCCCACGCTGTATAATGGCCCAATGTTAGCTCCCGCCCTGTTAATGGCCCAAATGTTAGTCCCACGCTGTTAAATGGTCCCAATGTTAGCTCCCATGCTGTATAATGGCCCCAAAGTTAGCTCCCCCCTGATAATGGCCCCATTTTTGCTCCCGCACTGTATAAGGCCCCCAAGTTAGCTCCCCCGCTTATAAAGGGCCCCCAAATTAGCTCCCGTGTATAAGGCCCCCAAAGTTAGCTCCCACCTGATAATGGCCCAATGTTACTCCCACCTGTAAAAGGCCCCATGTTAGCTCCACGCTGTAAATGGGCCCCCAAGTTACTCCCACGCTGTTAAGGCCCCAATTTAGCTCCCACGCTGTATAAGGGCCCCAAAGTTAGCTCCCACCTGTATAATGGCCCCAATTTTCTCCCACCTGATAAAGGGCCCCCAAGTTAGCCCCCATTAAAAGGCCCCAATGTTAGTCCCACGCTGTATAAAGGCCCCCAATGTTAGCTCCCCCCCTTTATAAAGCCCCAATGTTAGCTCCCACGCTGTATAATGGCCCCCAATTGTAACGGGTTTTTGGACGGAACCTCTGAGCTTATTATACAAGGGTTTCCTTGAAAAGGACGGGTGGCCCCGGGGGGGGAAGGGAAAGTCAGGCAAGTGCGGGACGTTTTTGACAGAGGGGAAAGGGGTCAGGGGCAATGCCCGGGGGCAGTCTCGGAAAAAGGCAGGTATCACGCAATTGCCCGGGGCATCTCTGGATAACAGGCAGGATCACGGCAAGTGAGGGGCATCTTGGATAGACAGGAGGAAACCGGAAAGGACCGGGGCAGTCTTGGACGAAGGGGGTAGTCAGGGCAAGTGCCCGGGGGCTCTCTGGTCAGCAGGTAGTCCGGCAATGCCCGGGCAGTCTTTGGAAAACGGGCAGTTATCACGGAAATGACCGGGGCAGTCTCGGGGATGGCCCAGGTTATAACCTGAGAGGTGGGCCTCCGGGTTTCCCGGGGGGAGAGAAGATGAACCCCCCCAAGTGAGCGGAAAGGTCCAAAATAGCGATGGTCACCCATGGACGTCCGAACCCCGGGGTAGGTTTGCAGGAGATGGCAAGGAAACCCCCCCAAGGGAGCAGGCAGAGCTCTGGAATAGCGATGGTACCGCATGTGACTCCAACCCCCGGGTGGGTCTGCGGGCAAGGGCAGATACGCCCCCCAAGGAGCGGGCGGTTTTCCGGAATAGCCGAGGGTCACCCCCGTGACGGCCAACCCTCCAGTAGGTTTGCGGACGGTACAGACAGCAAACGGCAGGAGACAGGCAGGTAACGGGAAAACGAACCTGAGGGGCTAAGCAGAGTAAACAGTGCAACAACATTGCTGGGGGCACCTCCTTTAAAGGAAGTACTTAATTAGGGGGAGCCCCCCGGGCAGGGCCCGGGGACCTTTTTGGGAAAAATGCGCACGGCCCCTTTAAGAGGGGGAGCCGCGGGGGGCGCCCTAAGTCCAGCACAGGGAAGGGCGCGCGACCCCAGCAGGACGGAAGGAGGACCCGAGGGGGGTAAGGGGGGGGGCGTCCCTGCCGGCAGAGGACCGGGCAGGGGGCAGCGTCCCCGCCTCCAGAGGGGGAGGGACCCGGGGCTACAGACCCCCCCTTAGGCCCCCCCTTTTTTAGGCCAAAAAATTTGCTAGGATGAAGGGCATGGTGTTTCCCGAGGGTCCCACGTTTTCTCCTCAGGACCAAAAACCCCTTTCCAATCCCCCAGAAAATAGGTCTTTTTTTCCTACCCTTTTGGGGGGCCAAAAGTTCCTACCCAAATTCGTTCCAGCAGACAGTGGACAGAGGGTTTTCCTGTAACTTGACAAAAGATTTTGTACCCCGGGTTTTAGGAGAGTACTGGAAGGGGTTAGGAATCCGCAAATTGGGGGATTTTAATTTAAGGCCCGGGGTTATCTGATGAAGATACCCGAGGGCCGATGAACCCAGGACCTAACTTTTAGGAAGGATCTTAGCCCAACATATTGACAGAGCCAACCTTATCCCAGGAGGGAAAGAGGGGGATCCAGACTTTTTTGCAGCATGTTCTTTTTGCGCTCGGGGTGACAGAAAGATGCGGACCGGGTATCTCCATATGGAGGAGAATTCGTTAACCGGGGTTCCCCAGCGGATTGTCCCCAGAGATGGAAATAGGGACAGGGGGTCCCCAGGATGTTGACCGAAGACTACAAAAAACGAGTTTGGAGGAAGATTTGCTCTCGTGATTGTTTTACGAAAAAATTTGGGCCCCAAAGGGAGGGGGAAACCCCCATCGAATGGTGGGCATAACGAATCCGGATTAACTGCAGAATTGATTGATTCGGGTCGACTTGACCCTGGACGGGGTGGTAAGCGAGGAGAAATCCAGGGTGAGTTTCAACTTTCAAGTCTCTCAGAAAGTGAGGTGAACTGTACCCCCAACGACGACAAGTGACGGGGAGACCATGAACGGAAGAGTCGGATAAACTTTTCCAACCGGGGGGAACGGAACCCTGGCAGGGAATGAAGTGAGCCCTCTTGGAAAATCGGTCAACGACCCCCCAAATGACCGTACAACCGCAAGACGGGAAATCCGTTATGAAGTCCAAGGGGTATATGCTGCCAGGGGGGAGCGGGGGAAGGAAGCGGGGGAAGACGACCCGCCGGTGTCTCGCTTTTTGCGGCCAGGAGGCACAGGCAGAAAAAAATCTATTACATCCGTGCAGGTAGGCCCCCATAATGCCGGGTAATGAGCTGGAGGGTCTTTTCTGACCAGGGGGCCCCTAGTTTAGACAAATGCCCCCCAGTGGGGGATCCCCCGATCAGGCCCCATACAACGTTTTTCCGGGAGGGAGACGTTTAACTACGGGACCCACCTGATCACCTGGCGGGATCGATATAGTTTAGGTTCCTCCTCGAGATCCGACACCAAAAAAACCCGGGACAAGCTCCCCTTGATGTCTTGTCGGCCGGGCGAAAGTGAAAAAGAAAGTCAAAGCGGGAAAAAAACAAGGACCACCCCGGGGTTGGGGAGGGTTAAGCTCTGGCAGCTGGGTAACCAATTTGGGCTGTAAATGATTTCCGGGTGAAGAGCCCCCGAGTAGGGCCCCACCCCAATGCCACTTGTGGGAATAAATCTCGGTCTCCTAGGGGAAAAATTCGCTCAGAAAGGGAAGATTTGAGAAGAAGCCGCAAAAATACCAACCTCCCGGGAAGACTTTTTATCATACCGCCCAGCCCAGAAGAGGGAAACGTCCACCTCCAGGAAGAATGTTTTTTGCCGTCCCGGCGATGCACACTGGAGCGGAAGAGAAGGCCGTTTTAAGGAAAGAAAGGCCTCCTCTGCTTCGGGGTCACTGTTTGGGTTGATTCTTGGGGTGGCGCGGAGATTTGGGGCAGTCCAAAGAAGGCGGATGAAGAGGCGGGGAATAATTGGCGAATCCCAGGAACCGCTGAATGGCCTTCATCCCCCCGGTCGGGGCCATTTTTCGATGGAAATTTGTTTCTCCGGACCATTTCTTTGGCCAGTCTGGAAATGAGTAACCCAAAACGGGAAAGGGGTCTGCTCAAAGAGACACTTCTCATATTGGCGAAAAGGGATTTTCCTAACCTGAGCAAACCTGAGAAAACCGCTCCCCTTTTTGGGGGAGATTTTTCCGGGGAGAATCCCTTGGCCAAAAAATTTTCCCGATAATTCGGGGCATCGACCTGGGCCCAGAAGAACAAAGGGGAAAAAAAACCCAAGGGGGGGGGGGGTGGGGGTAGCAGGGCGAGGGGGAATCATAAAGGCTGTAGGGGGGAATGTCTCTGCCTCCCTTTTTTTTTTAAAACATCAGGAAAACCCAAAAGGGGGAAGGGGGGCCCCCGGTAGATTGTTTGGGGGGGGGAAGGCCCGGGCGGGAAAACAGGGCCAAACAGTTTTATGACAGCCCGGGCCCCCGAAGGTTCCCCCCGTTTCCCCGAGCAGGGTGCATGCTTTTGGGGCCCCCCCGGGGCCCAATAAAAAAGCATGAGGAGTCCAGGGAGGGCAAAGAAAGGATGCCCCTTTTTAAAAAAACTTTTCCCCCCCAGGTTTTTGGGTTCAGTGATAATTTTGGGTGGGGGCCTGGGGGAGACCCCCCCCCCCAGCAGAACAATATGGGGTTTTTCCGTTTGGTTGGGGAAAGCATATTTCTTCTAGGCCCGTGAAACAAGTTTTCCCCCCCGCTCCCCAAAAAAAATTGGGGTTTTTCGAAATGACGGTTCACCCCCGGGGAAATTTAGAAATGCACAGCAGAGAAAGAAAATTTAATTTTGGCTAGGGACCCTTTCCCGGGAACCTAGGGCACAGGGGGTTTTTCCCCCCCCCCCCGGAAGGTGGACCTGGCCCCTTTCTGCCACAAAAAGAACAATCCCCGGGACGGATTAAATCCAAAAAGGGTTTCCACTTTTGGTCGACCCGCATTGGCCCGAAAGGGGGTTTTTACCTGGGGAAAGCAAGGGGTTAACGAGGAAACCCCTCTCAAAGGGTGCCTCTTTTTTGGGGTTTCCCAAAAGTATTTAATTCGATTAGCCAAGTTATTGGGATCGAGAGAGGTTGGGGAAATTTTCGACCGGGAAGTTTTTCTTTTTAAAACGGGGGCCGGGCCCGCCCCCCCAAAAAAATATCAGGGGGCATTTTCCCCGGGGCCCCCCCCCGAGGGAAGGGTAGGGGAAAAGTTTTTGGTATTGCCCCCCGGGGAACTTTCCCCGACGGGACGCAACAGAAAATAGAAGGGGGTTTCCGTCCGGGGGTTTTTCGAATACCTTCCAAAAGGGCCCAGAGAAAAACAGGAGGCAGACACCCGGGGTTCTCTCTCCCCCCGGGATTAACCAGGCCAGGCCTCTTCCCGGGGGGATGGGACATTTAAAGAAGGCCCCAATTTTTGGCCCCGGGGGAGTTAAATGGGGGCCCGGGGGTTTGAAATGGCGGGGGACATGGTTAATAAAACCCCCCAACCAGAGTGGAGCCCCAAAAACCTGGGGAGCAAAAGTCGAGGTCCCCGGGAAAAAAAACCCCCCAAATTTTGGGAAGAAAGGGACTCCCCGGGTTGGGTTTTCCCCCGTGGTGGTTGCTGGGAAATTTTTTTAGGGTTGTTTCCAGGCGGGAAAATTTTTCACCCCCAGGACCCCCGGGGGGACTCCTTTTTTAGACCTTGGGCGAGACAGTTCTGGGCAAGGGAGAGACGAAGGGGTTTGGGTGCCACCCGGGTTCCCCCGGGCCCAGGGAAAAATGTAACGGGAGGGGGGGGAACCTCGGCCCTTTTTTATACCCGGGGGGGGTTTCCTTTTTAAAGGAGCGGGGGGGGGCCCCGGGGGGGCGGACAAGAATTTTTGGCCCCAAAAAACAGGGACAGGCTTTTTGGGCAACGGGGAAAAAAGGGGGCGGGAATGACCGGGGCAGCTCTGGGTAACAGGCAGGGCCGCAAAATGACCCCCGGGGGGTTTTGGAAGACGGCAGGTAGTCACGGCAAGTGGGGGGGCCCGGGGGGCCGTCTCGGTAATAGGCGGGGAAACGGCAAGGACCGGGGCAGTTTTTGGCGGGCGGGGGAGGAGTCACGGCAAGGGCCCGGGGAGCCGGAAACAGGGGGTAGTCAAGGGGGAAGTGCCGGGGGGAGCTCTGGTTTTTCAGGGGAGGTAGTCCGGAAATGCCGGGGCCTTTGGGGGGAAAGGGGATATAGACCCAGATGGGGGAGCCTCCTGGTTGGGGTAGCAGGGAAAACAGATGAACCCCCCCCCCGTGAGCAGGCGGGGGAGCTCGGGGAAAAGACGATGGTCCCCTGTGGGCTCCGAAAACCCCGGGGGGTCTGCAGGCAGATGGCAGAAGAACCCCCCCCAATGGCAGGCGAGAGTTTTGGGGTAGCAAGGTCACCCGGGGAACCCCCCCCCCGGGGTTTGGTCTGCAGGCAGGGGCAGGAGCCCCCAAGTGACAGGGGAGATTTCTGGAATACCGTGGTCCCCCCCCGGGGGGGCCAAACCCCGGGGGGCTTCGGGGCAGGGGGCCCGAACAAAAAGGGGGGGAAAGGCGGGGAACTGGTAACGGAACCTGAGGGGGAAGCAGGAAAATCAAAAATTTGCTGGGGACCCCTTTAAGGGGGGAGTATTTTATGGGTGGTCCTCCGGTTTGGCCGGGCCCTTTTTTAAAAGATGCGCGCGGCCACTTTAAGGGGGGGGGAGCGCGGGGGCGCGCGCCCAAAGCCCCAGCGGGGAAAGGAGCGCGCACCCCAAGGGGGAAAAAGGGAGGACCCGAGGGGGGTTAAGAGGGGCCTCCCCCTGGAGGGAGGGCCCGGGGGGGAAACCCCCCTGCCGGCAAGGCGGGCCGGCGCTACACCAATTTACCCCCCAGCTTTTAAATGGCCCCAATGTTAGCCCCCCGCCTGCAAAAGGGCCCCAAATGTTACTCCCGCACGTAAAGGCCCCCAAGTTACCCCCACGCAACCCCAAAATTTTTCCCCACACTTTTTAAAGGGGCCCCAAGTTGCTCGTTTAAAAGGGAATTGTCCCCCCCCCGGGTTTTTTAAAGTAAAAGAGCCCCTTTTCACCACAAGGAGCATTTTAAGGGTGGCCTTTTTTTCGGGCCCCTGCAACGGAAAATTCATTTTAAACCCGGGCCCCCCATACCTTTTTGGTCCGAGGGTGGTTCTCCCCGGGGACCCTTTTTCCCCCCCCCCGTCCATAAGGCGTTCAGCCCCCGGCCCCCCAAACACTTTTTTTTTTTCCCCCTTTCTTTGGGGGGCCCGCCTGTGAACAGCCCCGGGGCGCGCAGGCATTGTGTTGGAAAGGGGGATGACAAGAAAAATGAAAAGGGAAAGGGAAGGGTTTTTTTTTTTTTTTTTATAAAAGATCAGGGGGTAAACAAAAATCTTTTTGTGACCCGATCCATTCCAAACCCAAAATTTTTCCCCAGTAGGTTACAAAAAAATAATGGCTTTAATTCCCCCGATACCAAAATTTGCAGCATTAGACATTGCTTTTTATTTTACACTCTATTTAGATCTTTGTAGCATCATGTTTTTTTCCTTTTTTCAAGTTTTGCCCCAGAATAAAATACCCCATTTGTTAAATTCCTACAAAAAATTTTTTATTCACCCCAATACCGGGTTTTTCCCCCAATTTCCCACTTTTCCACCCCTGTAAAAGGGTAAAAGGAACCTCTCACATTCTCCACCTTTCGCCAAAGGACCTTAGGGGGGTTTGCCCAATTCTGGTTGCTGCAATGTGCAGACCACCCCTTTTGGGTTTAAAGGCAGGGGCCGCCCTTCTTGTTAACCCCCCAGGTTTTTCAATCTTTCTTTGGCGTGCGGTAAGTTTAGTCATAAAAAAAAAAACTTAATCAACTTTATCAGGTTTGGGCAAAAAAAAAAAGGGAAAAGGGCCTCTTTTTCGGTTTTTTCTTACCAAACAATGGTGAAAAAAGGAGAAGAAGGGCATGCGCTTTTTTTAAAAAACCGCTTTTGACAAAAACATCTGAAAAAAAAAGGGAGGGCAGAGATTTCTGAAAACTCTGACTTTGCTGGGGCCGTGAAAAACCCGCTAAAATTTCATGAAAAAATGATCAAAGGTTTTAGGCAGTAAAAGTTTTTCACCCCCGGTTAAAAAACTGTTTTTTGAACTTAAGAGTTGAAAATAAAAAAGATTTCAAAAGGCCTAAAATTAAAGGACCTTTCCTTTTTGTTTTAGGGAAAAAAAAAATTTTTTTTTATATTTTATATTATTTTCTTTTTAAAAAATTGCAAAAAGGAAAATGCCCCATCAAAATTTGGGATCCTTTTTGTGCTCAAAAACTTTTCCAAAGGTTCAGCCCTTAAAAAACCTTTAAATTTTGGTTTTTTTCATTTTTATTGGAAAGGACAGGGATGCGTTTCCCCCCTTTAAAAACCCAATCCCGTAAAATTTGCCAAAAACACAGCCCGGGTTTTTTAGCCTTTCCCCAGCCCCCCAAAAAAAAGGGGAAAGGGGGCCCCCAATGAACACCGGGAATGCAAAAACTTTAATTCTGTGCCTGGGAAAACTGTAGTGAGAGGAGACATCAAAACCCCGCAGGAATGGTGGGGGGAAAAATTTGTTATTTTTTTGTTTTAATAAAATATTTTTAAAAAGGGGGCCCAAGGGGAAAAATTAATTACAATACACAAATTTCCAAAGAGGGCCCAAGGGGGGCTATTTATTACAAGGGCCCCTGGGGCTCTGAACGGCCCAGGGGCTATTTCATCACTGGGGGGATTCAAAAGGGGGGAAAAAATTTTGGGGAATTGTCCCCCCCCCCGGCCTTTTGAAGTAAAAGCCACTTCAGCAGCACAAAGGCAGCATCTGTAAGGGGGCTCTTTTTCTTTGGACCCCTGCAACGCTGAAATATTCTTTTAAAACAGTCCCCATACCTTAAATTCCCCTGAGAGTGGCCTTCCTGTGACTCATCCTCCCCCCACCGTCCATCAACTCCTTCAGCGCCCCGCGCCTACAACAGCGTTGTTTTTCTTTCATTTCTTTTTCTGTGGGGCGCCTGCGCTGTTGAAAACAGCCCCGGCATGCGCAGTGCGCGCTGCCCGGGAACTGTCAAAGACTATTGCGCCTGCGTCTTTGCTTCCCAGACCCTCCCCGCGTGTGAATACATGATAACACAATAGAAAAATAGATGTGGGCAAATCAACAATGAAGTTACTGGACGGCTTCAAATCGAGGAACATTTTGGGCTCATTCATAATTTGGCCTTTTTCCATTGACTTATGGATGCGAAACCGGACAATAAAGAAACAAAAACAGAAAAAGAACATACACCTTCAAAATGTGGTGCTGGAAAATGAGATATCAAAACCATGGATGCGCCCCAACACCAGACCTCTCAGGCCAGGGAGGAACTGGATAGGGGTGTGGGTGGAGTATTGAGAAGGGGCAGAACTTAAGAAGTGAGTTAGGAGGAGAGTAGTCAGTTGGTGCTGGGGACCAGGAGTGAGGAGCTCGTCCCAGACCAAGGACAGAAAGAGAGAGAAAATACAGAGAAAGAAGCTTCAGTGAGAGAGAGGAAGGGGTCCTAAGGCAGGGGGAAGTGAGGAATACACCCGTGGGGCCCGTATCCATGCCGACCGTAGTTGTGTGGAGGGGAATAGTTCGCAGTAAGGGGACCGGCCCCAGACTAGTGTACAAACTAAGGACTCAGTACAAACCGGAGGCGGTGGAAACTGCATGTACCACAGCCACACCCCACCACAATCGCAAAAAAAGGGCACCCAAATAGGATCAAGGGACTTAGAGTATTTTGCCCGACGGGATCCGAGGCTGCTGGTTGGGACACTGTGTGTGAAGACGCAGGGCAGGAGAGAAGGAGCCAGCACAGCGAGACGGCCAGGAAAGGAACATCTGAAGGGGATTCTGACACGGTGTCCCCCAATTAACCTGAGAGCTGTGTGGACCAGTGACCGGAGGACACAGCACCCCGGCTGGGGTTGAAACAACAAACTGAGTAAACTGAAAAGACTGCACCCTGCTGTGTCCTCAGAATATTTACTGCGTCATCTGCCCTGCATCAGCCCTTACCATCCATCTTAAATTTAACTCTTCAACTGCCCTGGGGGATAACTTACCTGTGGAGAGCTGCGGCACCAACGCCCCATAGTATTATTGCTGAATCCACAGGTGGTGTCACAAACTATTCCCTATAAACTTTTCCCCCTTTCATCATCTTTCTTCACCGCCCTTTATATTTATTGGACCCCAGGGCCACGGATCGGATCACTGCTGCCGTGACACTTCCCCTTTAAAAACCGTCTGACCCAGTTCCGGTACCCCACGGCCCTAGCGGGCGTCCAGATACATCGTACGAAGAGAACAATCACTGGGGAAAGGACCTCATGGGGCGGAAGTATAGAAGGAACAAGCAGCGAAGAGAAGACCACAACCCGATGGCTTAATACAATCAAAACAACATAGAAACCCTGGGGGAACTATCGAGACTACACAAACGATCTTCCTACAGATTGTTCACCATCAACCAAGATCGAGGTGAAGGCCAATAAAACAAAAAAAATCTAAATTTTAATCACAAAACAATTATAATCCAGTAGCTGCTTTTACGAGCTGGAATTTCACTGCTTGCAGATAAACAATATATATACGATATAGAAGTTTACAATTAAGATAAAAGAGAAAACCAGTTTTTGGGAATAAAACCCAAAAAATTCACTTAGCTAAATCAGGGGCAGATTCCGGGAAATTGAGATTGATTTCTATGATGGGAAAAAAACATTAGTGCTGCCTGAAAAAAAAATGACAAAAAATGTTTTGTGGACCGATCCACAAGTCCCAGGACCCAGGGGCCCCCCCCTAAATTAACAAAAAAACAAAACTAAAAAGAGGTAAGCACCCAAAAAATTAGTGACATAGCGCCCAAAAAGGGGAAAAACTTGAATCCCCCTCGGATGTTTGTTTGGTCCCCAACTGTTGAGGGGAAATCCCATTGCTACAACCATCAAATTCGTTGACGTCCCCCCCGGGCAGGGTTTGTCACAATTCCCCAATATCACCCCTCCTAGCCCCTCCCTTAGGATGGGGCCCCCCGTTCTCTGCATTAATAAAATTTAAAATTTTCATTCCATTCTTTTAACCCCACCCCCCGGATAAAAAAGGATATTTGGAATTTGATTGTTTTTAAAGGGAGTGAATCAAAAGAAATTATAAGGGATAGGAAAACCTTTTAAAAGCAGTGACAGGGTCCCGTATTAGGGGAAGAAGTAAAAGTAATTTCTTTTTGTGGTTTCCCCTGATCGAAACCCAACGCAACATTGCAGGTGAACATAGCTCCCCCTTTTGCTCCCAATGATAGGGCCCCCAATTAGCCCCCAGTGTATAAGGGACCCCATATTAGCTCCCACTGCTTTAATGGCCCCCATATTAGCCCCCAAAAACTGTATAATGGCCCCAACATTAAGCTCCCACCTGTATAAGGGCCCCATTTAGCTCCAAACTGCATAATGGCCCTATTAGCCCCCAACATGTATTTTGGCCCTCATATTAGCTCCCCCCGGATAATGGCCCCTATTAGTTCCCACGTGTATAAGGGCCCCATTGCTCCCACTGTTTTAATGGCCCCATTAGCTCCCACTTTTATAATGGCCCCAAAAAGCCCCACACTGCATAAGGGCCCCCATTTAGCTCCCACCTGTATAATGGCCCCCATATTAGCTCCCCTGATAATGGCCCCAATTGCTCCTAACTGATAATGGCCCCATAAGCTCCACGCTGATAATGGCCCCCATAAGCTCCCAAACTGATAATGCCCCAATTAGCTCCACGCTGTATAATGGCCCCATATTACCTCCCACGCATAAGGGCCCCATATTTGCTCCCAACCTGATAATGGCCCCCATATTAGCTCCCATCGGGATAATGGCCCCCCCATATTAGTTCCACGCTGTATAAGGGCCCCGCAATATTAGCCCCCAGCTGTAAAATGGCCCAATTAGTTCCCCACGCTGTTTAATGGGACCCCATATTAGCTCCAGCTTTTATAAGGGCCCCATTAGCTCCCACGCTGATAATGGCCCAAATTGCTCCAAACTGATATGGCCCCATTACTCCCACGCTGTATAATGGCCCCAAAATTTTAGCTCCCAAACTGCTAATGGCCCCATATTAGCTCCCATCTGATTAGGGCCCCAAATTTAGCTCCCACGCTGTATATGGCCCATATTAGTTCCCACGCTTTTATAATGGCCCCATATTAGCCCCAGCTGTATAATGGCCCCAAAAAGCTCCCAACTGATAATGCCCCATTAGCTCCCACGCTGCATAATGGCCCCATATTAGCTCCCACAACTGTATAATGGCCCACATTAGGCTCCCACGCTGTTTTAATGGCCCCCATATTAGCTCCCAACTGCATAATGGCCCCATATTAGCTCCCAAGCTGTATATGGCCTCAATATTAGCTCCCACGCTGTATATGGCCCCATATTAGTTCCCACGCTGTATAATGGCCCCATATTAGCTCCCACGCTGTATAATGGCCCCAATAGCTCCCATCTGCATAATGTCCCCGATATTAGCTCCCACGCTGTATAATGGCCCCCATATTACCTCCCCGCTGTATAATGTCCCCATACTAAGCTCCCACACTGCATAATGTCCCCATATTAGCTCCCACGCTGTATAATGTCCCCATATTAGCTCCCAAGCTGTATAATGGCCCCATATTAGCTCCCAAACTGTATAATGGCCCCATATTAGTCCCAAGCTGTATAATGGCCCCATTAGCTCCCACGCTGCATTATGGCCCCATATTAGCTCCCAGCTGCTTAATGGCCTCCATATTAGCTCCCAAGCTGTATAATGGCCCCATATTAGCTCCCACCTGTATAATGGCCCCATATTAGCTCCCACACTGCATAATGGCCCCATATTAGCCCCACTGTATAATGGCCCCCCATATTAGCTCCACCTGCATAATGGCCCCATATTAGCTCCACGCTGTATAATGGCCCCATATTAGTTCCCACGCTGTATAATGGCCTCCATATTAGCTCCACGCTGTTATTAATGGCCCCACATTAGCTCCCACGCTGTATAATGGCCTCCATTTAGTCCCACGCTGTATAATGGCCCCACATTAGCGCCACGCTGTATAATGGCCTCCATATTAGCTCTCACGCTGTATAATGGCCCCCATATTAGCTCCCACGCTGTATAATGGCCCCACATTAGCTCCACGCTGTATAATGGCCCCACATTAGCGCCCACGCTGTATAATGGCCCCACATTAGCGCCCACGCTGTATAATGGCCCCACATTAGCTCCTATGTTGTCTGATGGCCCATTCTGTAGTTCCTATAATATATGACACCCTAGGCACCGATTTAACGGCGGCAAGTGGCAAATGTGGCAATGTATACATACATGTAAATAATTCATAGGTGTATACATATATACTTCCTACATGAACTCACATGGACCAATAAGAAAGTATCTTAAGTTGCCGGATATATTCCTAAGTCGGTTATTATTTGGTTTAAGCATAAAACAGACAACGCTTAGGCACAATAAGGCCTTCATACTGCTCCAACTTATGGCTTTTTGTGGCCTAAACATTATGTTAATATATCTGCTGCCTTAGATTACTTCTTGCTGGATTGCACAGCTTTGTATAATGTGTACCAGCGTGCATAGGAATGTTCTGCTGGGCCTCCGCCGATCTGATATTGATGCATAGGTCATTATATTACATGCCCAGACATATCCTTTAACAAAATCAGTATGGTGGTGAGAGAAACCACTGCTCGTGAGTATAGACCCAAAGTTTGACACACAGTGAGAAAGCAAGTTGAGCGCCCTCTACTGACCGATTATAGACATTTTATTAGTAAAATTATATGATGTGGTCTGGGCGCCCTCTGCTGGTTAATGTTATTTCTGGTGGCTCACTTTTCATTTGGCAGTAGACAATGGGAAAGCCTCTTTATTTATCCCTCTCAGGACACATCATGACGTATCCGCCATTAAATCTGCAAATGTTACACGTGTAAATTTGTTGCAGATCTCACCCTAATACATTGCAAAGGGTGAAATCTGGAGAAAATGGACGCAGGTTACAAAATCCACACTACAGGTCAATTCTCATGCAGAATGTAGAAAATTGCAATCAGTGCAGAGAAAATGGATGGCTATTATGGAGAGGCTTCTTACCCTTATGCCTCCTCTAGCAAGTTTTACAATAGACTTTTGCTTTCCACTAGGTACCTTACTGGCATCAACCAACCTAGAATTCATGAAGCTGCTAGTTAATGTAACATGATTCGTCACACCATGTAGGACGTTTTTCCAGTGGCGGAATTGACTGAAGAAGAACCCTGTGAAAAAAACATTATACAGGCTTTTTTCCAGTCCAATAACTCATCATAATGCACAATTCCGCCTGTTTTTAGAGGTGGTAGTGGCCCCCTTACCTATTGGGCCCTGTGTGTTTTTCCTGCCGCAGAGTGAAGTGGTGGCTCATTACAGCCTACGCTTGGCATTGCACATGGTGGTCTTGGGACTATGGTGCAGTTGTGCAACCATGAATGCCTGATTCATGAAGCTCAGATCTTATCATGATGTCACTGACAAAGACCGTTTTAGATTACAAGTCCCAGCCTGACTGCAGGTTGTATGGTCGAGTATCATAGAGATCTGATGCCATTAGGCCCGTTTCACAAGCCCTACCAAGGGTGGTAAGACCCGGCTCAAATGCCTGGTCTCCAAGCCTGAGCCAATTGCCGTGCCTAATGAAGCAGATCGTTCAGGTCGGAAGAGTCAGATCTACTCTGAGCATGCGGCCCATGTTTAAAAAACATACAGAGAAAATATGGCGATAGCTGTTCGGAAAAATGTTAATCTAAATGTTCAGGGGGCAAATTGGCTTGAGAAGGAGTAACATCCGAAACGTGCGTCGGGGCCTTCGGCACCTATCCTGGTTTTCCCTAACTGCTCCTGTCACTGCATCCCGTAAGGTATTTCTGACCAGATCCATTGTACCCGGCCTTATTAGGTATACTTTCATTATATTGGACATGGATTGATCTATTATTATATCCTTACAGGGATTACTCTGATACATTATATCCGGGAATGTTTATATGTAGCTGTTATTCTAAACATGAGGCTTTCTTCAAACAGCCGTTATATTTATATCTGTCAGCACATGCTAAATGTTTTGCAGGACCTACCTTTTATAATATTCACGCTGTACACTATGTAGTGTTTGGTTCAGTCATTTTTTCTCTTTTTGTAGAATAATTGTTTCCATATATTATTTTTTCTTTTGACCAGTACATTATTGTATATATGCACTAGTATGTTAATGGTATAGCTTTCCATATGGTCATTAGATTTTTTCTACATGGTCTGGATTGAATCATTAGCGTTTTTCTCAGCAGCCTGGGAATCCATTATGGGTGCTATTTCTGTTGGATGTCCCTGTTGGACATTGATACCTCACTTGTGTCACCGTTGATTTCACTGTTCATTTTATATGAAATGCTTATGTACATAATAAAGAATTGTTTATTTTTCTACATTATGGATCTGTGGTCATCCTTTTTTGGTCTTTTGACCTAATCTTCCTTCAATGTTTAACACATGCAGTTAGCCAATCAGGCCAGGACATGCGGCATAATAATCGTACGTTAACACGAGCGATCCGATTTTATCCCGAAATCAAAACCGGAGGATTTTCCATTTGTATGTCATCATTTTTATACATCAGCAGTTAATAAATTTTACAAGACCATCAACAGTATCCTACGCTAATTGGAACGTATCCCGAAAGATCAGATGATACACGGATGACCCGATTTCTTTTGTGCATCCATAGGCTTAAACAGGCGAATCTCATCCGAACTTACGATGACACCAAGGCATGCAGCAATTTTTTTTTTCACGTAGACATTAGGTCCAGGAACTGAAAAAAATGGTAAAAAACCCGAACAACCTAAATGAATAACATTAGTCCGTGTGAGCTTGTTGTAAAGAATCGGCGTGCACCACACTTTCGATCAGTGCTCTCTTGGGGGCAACTCTCCCTCAATGATGCCTGCAAATCCAGCAAGAAGTATCCAAGGCCCAGATATATTCCCAAAACAATATAACTTTTAGGCCATAAAAAGCCATAAATTGGAGCCGTAAGTGGCCAAAACGTCGTTTTTTTTTTTTTTTTTTTACCAAATAAAAAAATAACTGACTTAGGAATATATCCGGCACTCAAGATACTTTCTTATTGGTCATGTAAGGTCAGGTTTTGCAATCTTGCGCTACGATGCCAGGTATCTGGATTGTTTTTCTGGGCACTGCAAAATTTCACTACTACTGACACATGGAATCTGTCCTGGATGAGGAAGTCATAAATGGTATAGACACTGTATGGCAGGTTTATTTAGGCACTGTATTTCATTAAAACAGGAGTGGTTTTGAGAGCAAAAAAGTTGCCACACATGCTTCATTTTCACATACAGAAGTAGCCCGTTTTTTTCTAGATTCGGACGATAGGACATGGGGTAGCACTTCCATTACTTTAGTGTCTCAATTTTTATAAATGAGACCCAATGCAGTCATATTTTTTTTAGTTACTAGTGATGAGCGAGTATGCTCACTACTCGGGTTTTCCCAAGCATGCTCGGGTGATCTATTTGAAAGTGCTCAGAGGTTAAGTTTCTGACGCCGCAGCTGCATGATTTGCGGCTGCTAGACAGCCTGAATACATGTGGGGATTTCCTAACAAGCAGGCAATCCTCACATGTATTCAGGCTGTCTAGTAGGCGCAAATCATGCAGCTGCGGCGACAAAAACTAAATCTCGAGCACTTCCAAATACTCGGGAAATCGAGTAACGAGCATACGCTCATCACTCGTAGTTACACATTTTTAAAATAATAGCATTTCCACAGGAACCCGATATAAAATGTGATTAAAGCCAATGTCCCATTTTGTATTTTGGGTTTGGAAGTCAGCTTTAGAAAATTAATAATTCACATATTAGAAGAAGACCGCAGCACCTTGAGGTACAAGCGATGCGTTATTTCAGTAGTATCAACCTGGCTTTCACGTTTATGGAGACTTCGTAGAGAACGTTCACAAAACTAATATTTTAGATTTTGGAATTTGGATCGGATTTTGTATTTCGAATATTTAAAAAAAATAGAACTGACAAAATACTGCAACATTTGAGAAATTGATTTACAAAGGGTATGTAGGTCACAGCCAACTGGTCCTTTAATACACAAACCAAAGTCATGGAAAAGATAAAGTTGCCTTCAAAGGGTCTTAGACCCCAAAGTAACATCATCACACTAAAGGACCTGTAATGATGATTACTTACTTACCTTTACATTACAAACCCGTGTCTCCGTTGTCTTGATATCCATTGGCAAATTCTTTTGCAAATGAGCTCGTAAGTATAGAGGCTCGATCTGCACTTATAGCTCTCCAGCCCTTTTCTCCTCTTGGCGCCGGCCTCCTGCAGTGATTGACAAGTCACTCTTTTCTGTGACTTGCTTTCACTGACATCTCGCTCTGGTGCCATAATTAGGTACATGCAAAGTAACCCCCTGATGAAGTTGCGAGAGGCTGGAATACCCATATGCGCATGTGCTGCCCCCGGGAATGATGGCGCCCGCAAAAAAATCTCTGGCTTGCAAGCAAGTGACTAAGACTGACATACTGTGCAGGAAACAGGAGACACAAGAGGTTGGAGAAAGCTGAAAGCTTTAAGTGTACACCAAAACGCCCTGCACTTGTGAGCTCATTTCTCTAACAATTCCCCGATGTTACCAGACAACGGTGACATGGATCTTTAATATAAAAGGTATGGAAGTAATCATCATTACAGGTACTTTTTCTGTGATGACGTTATTTTGGGTTCTAAAAACCTGCCGACATGTTCCATTTAACGCAATACAAGACACTGAGAGTCACAATCTCATGTTATTTAGGTCAAATTCAGACATTCATATATATCAGAGTCCGCATCATCATTTCCAAAATAAGATGAGGCTGTTGAGTTCAGATCAGAAGAACTGTGGTCAGTCCTGCAATAAGTGGCCCATACTAGGACCATGATAAATGGAAGCATGAATTCAGCCTTATTCAGAAAGCTAGGCCCCAGATCTTATACGTTGAAAAGGGTTTTTTCCTACATTGCAGCCCCTCAGATTCACAGATGACGGTGCGGTTTGGGTCCCTAGATCTCCATATATCAATCTCATCACCAAGCAGCCTTTGCATGAACGTACATATTCCACAGCAGCATTTGGGGCTCTCTAGAAAATTAGCCGGTCACTACACCATCACGTGGGTACCAATGCATGAGCAGAATTCTTTTGTCCAGTGGTTAAAGCATTTAGAAAGGGTCTGAAAACACGCAGTGTATCAGAGGGGTGCAACAGTTCAAACCTTATTTTTTTTCAAGGTTTTACATTTTTCTGAAAAGTGTTGTGGTTCAGTAGTGAAAGGAAAAA
>JARQOD010000009.1:20042707-20112144 GCA_033576555.1 Oophaga sylvatica | reverse complement strand
CCAGCGTATGGAGAGCCTTCTCCACTCGGTGCGTCGGAGCTGGGCAAAATGAGGGCAAAACAATGTCCTCATTAATATGAAATGAGGACACGACCTTAGGCAAAAAAGGTGGTGTTGGTCTGAGCACTACCTTATCCTGATGGAAAAGTAAGTACGGAGCTCGACAAGACAGTGCAGCCAGCTCCGAAACCCGCCTTATGGATGTTATGGCTACCAAAAACACCACTTTCCAGGAAAGAAATGACAGAGAAACCTCCTGCAAAGGTTCAAAAGGAGACTCCTGCAGGACTCCCAGGACTAGATTGAGATCCCAAACATCTAAGGGAGCCTTGTAGGGGGGAACTATATGGACAACCCCCTGAATAAAGGTCCTAACTTGAAAATTAGACGCGATCCTTCGCTGAAAAAGCACTGATAAGGCTGATATCTGGCGTCTAAGCGTACTTGGTGCTAGACCTGAATCTAGGCCTGCCTGGAGAAATGACAGAATGTTTGGAATTGAAAACCGAAGCGGGGAACAACCATGTTCCCTGCACCAAGTAAAAAAGACCTTCCAAGTCCCGTGGTAGATGCGAGCCGAAACAGGCTTTCGGGCGCTAGCCATCGTCGCGGCGACCCTTTTAGAGAATCCAGCCCTGGTCAGGATCCAAGATTCAACGGCCAAGCCGTCAAACACAGGACCGCTGAGTTCTGGTGGTAAACTGGGCCTTGAGAGAGAAGGTCCGCGCGCTCTGGCAGTCGCCAGGGTGCGTCGGCGAGCAATTGTACCAGCTCCGCGTACCATGGGCGACGTGGCCAATCTGGAGCGATTAATATCGCTGGGACTCCTTCTAACCTGATCTTTCTGATCACCCTTGGGAGCAGAGCTATTGGTGGAAACAAGTATGGAAGATGAAACTGATTCCATGGTAGAACCAGGGCATCTACTGCAATTGCCTGCGGATCCCGGTACCGGGAAACAAAATTGGGCACTTTGGCATTTATCTTGGAAGCCATCAGGTCCACATCTGGGGTTCCCCAGCGTCGGCATATCTGCTGAAAAATCTCGGGATGTAGAGACCATTCCCCTGACGCTATGCCGTGACGGCTGAGAAAATCTGCTGCCCAGTTTTCCTCGCCCGGTATGTGGACTGCTGAAATCACAGAGTGATTTTCCTCTGCCCAGGTCAGAATCTGTTTTACCTCGTGCATGGCCGCCCTGCTGCGGGTACCTCCCTGATGGTTTATGTATGCCACCGCCGTGGCATTGTCCGATTGTATTCGGACTGGGCGGCCCGCCAGATGCTGGTGAAAATGCCTCAAAGCCAGCCGAACCGCTCGGATCTCTAAAATATTGATCGGGAGGGTCGATTCTTGCTGAGACCAAATTCCCTGAGCTGTGTGGTGACGAAACACTGCTCCCCATCCGAGAAGGCTGGCGTCCGTTGTGACTACCAACCAAAAATTTGGAGGAAACAAACGACCCTGTCGAAGAGTGGTGTCCCTCGTCCACCACGTAAGAGTCTGTCTGATCTGTAGGGACAAACGACACCGCAGATTGAGGGAGTAAGGGCTCCCGTCCCATACTGCCAAGAGTGCATGTTGAAGGGGGCGAAGATGAAACTGGGCAAACGGAATAGCCTCGATTGCCGCCACCATCCTTCCTAGGACCCTCATGCAAAACCGGATAGTGTGAGGAATTGGTTGGCGAAGTATCCGTACCTCTTGGCGGAGAACTAAGGCCTTGTCCTGAGGAAGAATTATCAACCCCTGAGCGGTGTCGAAATTCATCCCTAAAAAGGTGATCTTCCGAGATGGCACGGGAGATGACTTCTTCATATTCACCAGCCACCCCAAACGAGCAAGGGTGTCTAACGTAATGTTGACACTTTCCTCGCAGGTCTGAAAAGACGGCCCCTTGATGAGGAGGTCGTCTAAGTAAGGCAGGATGACTATCCCCCTGGAGTGCAAAATGGACACAACAGCAGCCATGACCTTTGTGAACACCCTGGGGGCTGTGGCTAGCCCGAATGGCAGGGCTGCGAACTGAAAATGAAGTTTGTCGATGGCAAACCGAAGAAACCTTTGATGAGGGGGAAATATGGGAATGTGAAGATAGGCATCCTGGATGTCTATTGATGCTAGAAATTCCCTCTTTCCATGGCTGCAATGACCGAACGGAGAGATTCCATTCGGAAATGCCGAATTTTGACAAACCGGTTCAATCGCTTTAGATCTAGAATGGGCCTTACAGTACCATCCTTCTTGGGTACAATGAACAGGTTGGAATAAAATCCCTGACCTCTTTCGACCTCTGGTACAGGTATGACAACCCCGCTGTGCCGAAGAGACTCGACCGCCTTGAATAAGGCACGACCTCGAGACCCCTCCTTGGGAAGGCGCGAGGGGAAAAAGCGATTTGGGGGAAGGCTGGTAAATTCTATTTTGTACCCCGTGGAGACTAACTCCCTGACCCACTCGTCGTGAGTCACTGATAGCCAAGTGGGACGAAACCAGAGTAAGCGGCCGCCTACCCTGGAAAAATTGACCGGATTTTGCCTCCAGTCATTTGTCCGAATATCTTTGGGGTTTGGACCCTCTGGATCTTGGCTGATAAGATCTCCCTCTTCCCAGAGGATTGGTCCTGTAGGTGACCTGGCGATCTTTGGCCTGATTAGGCCGACCTGAGCCGCTGGAGGTGGCTGGCATGGCCCAGCCTGGGTTACGAAAGGCCCTAAAACGAGGCTGAGGTTGTCGACGAAAAGGTTGTTTAATCCTTTGCTGAGGAAGGAAATTGCTCTTCCCTCCCGTTGCATCAGATATGAGCTGATCCAGTCTCTCGCCAAATAACCGACCACTCTGATATGGTAAAGATGTAAGCGACTTCTTTGAGGTTGAATCTGCTCGCCAAGTTCTCAGCCATAAGGATCTTCTAATGGCAATTGCATTAGCAGCGGCTAATGCTGCGCAATTTGCCGCATCCATGGATGCATTAATTAAGAAGTCTCCAGCAAGAGCCATTTGATTAGAAATCTGGGTTACCTCAGACGGCACCTCTATGCCGTGAAGAGCCTTATTTAGAGACTCCGACCAGGATATTATGGCCTTGGCAACCCAAGTCGCTGCAAAAGAAGGAGAGAGAGCAGAACCTGATGCCTCAAATACCGAACGGGCCAAACTCTCAATTAGACGATCCGTTGGCTCCTTAATAGAGGAACCTCTGGGAATAGAGAGGAGCGTTTTAGATGCCAAACGCGAAACAGGAGGATCAACCGAAGGAGATTCTGTCCACTTCTTAAGGAGCTCAGGAGCAAAAGGATATCTAGTATTGAGAGCCTTTTGTCCAGCAAAGCGCTTGTCCGGTTTCTCCCCGGTGGCGCTGCACTAATTCCTCAAACTCAGGATGAGCACCAAAAACTTTATGGGCTTGCCTGGCTCGTTTAAAGGTCACCTTGTGACCAGAGGTCAAGGTGGACTCATCGTCTATCCCCAGAGTTTGATTGATAGCTTTGATCAAACTGTCAATTGTTTCTTGACTATACTGTGCCTCTAGATTAAGTGATTCTTCCAAATCGGAATCCGAATATTGATCACTTGCCAAGGGAGAGGGAGAGCGGGAGACGGAACTAAAAGATGCCGAGGCTCCAGACGGCATGGGCGACACAGTGTGGGTTCGTTTCCCCTGTGTCTGCCTGGTGCGAGCGCGGCCCCTGCAGGCCTGAGGTTCCTGAGATGTAGCCAAGACAGGTGAACCACTGTCCCTGCTCCTATCGGGAGCTTGAAGGGACTCGACCGCTCTGGTCAATGACGCCACAGATTGAGCCAGGGAAAGGGCCCATTCAGGGGGGCTTGACGCACTAGGCTCGGCTATAGGAGAGGGTTCCTGAGCCCGTTCAGAGTCACAGGCCTCGCAGACCCGAGAAGTCTGGGCATGCGGAAAAGGGGACCTACAAGCAATGCATGCGGTATAAAGTATCGTATGCGTCTTGGTTCTTTTGGACATTCTGAATCCGTCACAGTACACAATAAACTGGATGTGTCAGTCAGCGGAAGGGGCGCAAAAGTGCGCAACAATCAGGCTGGAGGTAGTAGCACTCACCCCAGTCCTGTATCTCAGCGTCCTTTCGTGTACAACGGGCAGAAAAAAACAGGACATCCGAGTTTCTCCCGGTGGAATTGCCTGCGGCTCCAATCTTTCAAAAAAGAGCGCTTCTCTGTCAAAGAGGAAGTGCTCATGTAGCCGAGCCTCAGGAGGGAGGGTCAAGAGGCGCGGCCTAGACGTCAGGGCTTCCGTCCCCCCAACTTCCGGCCGCGGCCTATCTCCGGCAAAAGCCGGGGACTAAATTTGAAGCTGCGGCCTAGCGGCCGCCGAAGCCGCGGTCTAAATTTCCGGCGGAGGCGGCCCCAAAGTCGGAGGGCGGGTCCGCCGGAAGGAGACGCCGCCGGGGGCGGAGCCCACCTCCGCGACCCCTCAAGCTGACGCCGGCATAACATTCTGGCCAGCGGCCCAGTCCCCGGGAAAAGCCGGGGACTAGATTTGAAGCCGCGGCCTAGCGCCATTAGAAGCCGCGGTCTAAATTTTTCCGGCGGCGGCCACCCCAAAGTCGGAGAGCGGCCCCGCCGGCAGGAGACGCCGGGAGCGGTCCCCATACTCACGACCGCGGCCCCCTCCGCCACCATACTTCAGCCCGCGGCCTAGTCCAGGGTAAAGCCGGGGACTAAATCTTTACTCCGGAGCGCTGCTGTATCATTAGCCATTCTGGATTTGAAGGTGAGATTTCTTCTTCCAACGTCTTCACATGCAGCGCATAAAAGGGGGACTCTCCGTGAAAAGTAAAAGGACGGTGCAGGAACCCTAACTCCATCACCCCTTCAGGGGATGAGGAGAGGGACCGTCCGCCACCTTGCAGCACCGCAGTCTAGCATTGGTGGTGCAGTGGGGGCCGCACGGACTAACTCCCGCCTCTGTACAGCCTAGGGCTTCAATACCTTAGGGTGGTCAGGGCTGAGTCCGGCATTTATGTCCCACGTTGCGGGAGAGGATACGATGGAGGCTTTACTCCACGTGCTCGCCCGTTGATGGTTTGGGGAGATCGGACCCTTTCAATAGGATCCGTCGCCCCTATCTCATCTTCGTGGGAAAAAAAAAAAAAAAAAAAATGGTCTGGAAAAAGAACCAGACGTGTGCCTCCATCAGACACTAAGCAATAACTGGATTTGCCTGTGGCCAGTGCTGAGGTGTATACGGCGGAGGAGGAGCTAACCTTTTTTTTATGTTTACTTAGTGTCAGCCTCCTAGTGGCAGTAGCATACACCCACAGTCCTGTGTCCCCCAATGAGACGAAGGAGAAAAGATATATTACAAAGTTGCTTATTTTAACGTGTACTCTTGATTTATGAGAAAAAAAATTAAGTGGCGATTACTCTTTGAAGGATCTTCATCCATTACACAGTATATAAAACTAGAAAAAGGAAGACACAATCAATCAATTTCCATGTGCATTAATTTTCCCTGGAGATGACGCTCTAGGTCTAGGGTAATTGAACACTGGCTGCAGGATACCCCTATAGATTACAGCGGATCACTAAGAATCAGTTTACCAACAGGGTAGACTGCTAATAAAATGGATTTTTCACAGTAAAAAGCCCTGCGCTCACCTTAGTTCACACTTTATTTGGACCCAACCTGGGCTCCTCAGGAAAGACCACGGCTGGTACCACTTCTCAACCGTCTGCAGACTGGAGCAGAGCACTTCAAGCCACAAATGGATGACCTGCTCACTGTGATTGCCAAACAGTAGGAATCAAAAAAACGAAAATGCCATTATAGTTTTGTTTTTGTTTTTTAAAGCCAATACTGAATAAAACATGCAAATATGAGTATTTGGCTACCGATAATTAGAATGGTGACCACCCAGCTGACTTACTTGAGGCCAATGCAAATAAGTGAACGGAGCTTGACGTCCATCTGTGTGTGAGCGGCGTCATGGCTTACATTCACAGACTGTACTCCCTGGAGGCAAAAAGCTCTTTTTTATGTTCCATGTTGGAAAGGTTTATGTAGAAATAATTAAGAAAGATATGCAAGCAGACTATAAAAAAGTCATAAATGACAACATGCACTTGTCCCATCTTTGTAATGTTTCTGAGTGCTGTGACCCGGCGAACATGCCCAATGTTGTTAGAAGATTTAAATTGGTGTTGTATAAATCCATCAGAAACCAAGTGAGAAAAATGAAGATTTTTGGTACTCACCGAAAAATCTCTTTCTCTCACTCTTCATTGGAGAACACAGGAACCATCGGTTGGTGGCAGAAGACTAACTTACGGTTCCTGTGTCCCCCAATGAAGCAACCAAGAAACCCAATATTCTGTTCACACCACATAATATGCTCACATTACATTACTGTAGTCGCTAACTGCAATGAAATTCTACATCACAAATTCCCACTCCTTATAATTCACCTACAGATTCGTCCTTATAGTTCCAATACTTTCCGGTGACAGGACATCATGTCATGTCCCTTTACCAATGACCTTGAAGTAGTAATAATCACTTACCCTGTACAATAGCTCTTCTGGAGTTAACACTTTGCCATCTTCATCTAACCTGTAAAACAAACCACAGAAAACTATCTACTATAACTGTGTTTCATAAAAGGTTATTCCTATAATTGCATTATTTTTTTTTTTTACAAAACAAAGTCTCTACACGACTATTGTTAATATACAATACAAGCCCAACATAACAATTCTTGCTTTTGTATATTTTTTCATCACCTGCTAAAACTCCATTTCCAGCAGCACCTCGCTTCTACACAGTGCTGCAGGCCCTTCTCTCTGCTCTCCTGTGTATAACCCTATAACGTCATTTTCGATTTTGTTCGCTTTGCTCCATCTTTTACTTCTGATCTTGTGAAATCCCATATAACATTGATGTCCGGTTATAGATTATTAGACTTTTTAGATGAACAAATGCCAAATACACGGATTTTGGTAAGAACTTACCTGTAAAATCCTTTTCAGCGAAGGAAGGAAGAGAGACACAGTATTCATTACTGATGGGTAGGCGGAGCCCCAGATCAGGATGTCACCTCAGATCAAAAGAGTGCTGACTGGCTGGCCCCTCCAGCTCGGGCTCCTCCTACTCAGCTCCAGTCGTACCAAAGCTTTTAGGAAAAGAGCCAAGATCACCAGCGGAGCAACATAACCCCTTCTGAAGGAACTTCAGAGAAAAAAACACAAGGATACAGGTTATGCATGCAAAGAAAGCCAAAAACCACAGAGTTCCAGGTACTACTCACGGAACCTGACTACTGCGATGAGCTGGCGATGCTGGAACAGAGCCTTAGCGCGCTGACCTCAGCCCAGATAATCGCTATCAGATAAGGGTCGCGCTGCATCTGAAAACATCAACACACTTCTGCCTTGGGAGGGTGCTGTGTCTCTCTTCCTTCCTTCGCTGAAAAGGATTTTACAGGTAAGTTCTTACCAAAATCCGTGTTTCAGCTGCAGATGGAAGGAAGAGAGCCACAGTATTCATTACTGATGGGACGTCCCAAAGCAGTTCAAAAATAAGGGTGGGAAAAAACCAACAAGAGGCAGAAACCCAACAACCTTAACAACAAAGCGCAACCAGCGCTAAACACAAGTTCATCCAGAACTTTAAACTACAGCTGCCTGCAGGACCCTACGTCCGAGGGCTGCATCAGCGGAAGCACTGACGTCCACTTTATAAAACTTCGTAAACGTGTGGACAGAGCGCCAAGTCGCCGCCCGGCAGAGCTGCACTGCTGAAGCACCTTGGTGAAAAGCCCACGATGAAGCCACAGCCCTTGTGGAATGGGCTTGAATCTTAATCGGGCAAGATTCACCCTGAAGACGGTAAGCTTCCAATATAGCTGACCGAATCCAACGAGCTATAGAATCCTTGGAAGCTCGTTGACCACGCCGACGACCGACTGGAACCACAAATAGGGAGTCCGTCTTACGAAAACCTTGAGTAATAGATAGATAAAACTTCAAGGCCCGCACTAAATCCAATGTGTGTAAAGCACGCTCTTTCACATTCTTCGGATCCGGGCAGAATGAAGGCAACACAATATCCTGGTTGACATGAAATTGTGACACCACTTTAGGCAAAAAATCACCCCGAGTGCGAAGCACAACACGATCCGGAAAAAACTCCAGAAAAGGAGGCGAACAAGAAAGAGCTGCCAACTCAGAAACTCTCCTCAAGGAAGTGACTGCAACAAGGAAAGCCACCTTCCAAGAAAGTAAAGAAAGACTAGCAGAAACCATAGGCTCAAAAGGTTTATGCTGAAGAGCCTCCAAAACAAGGTTGAGCCGCCAAGGAGACACGGGTGCCTTCCGCGGCGGGAACTTACGAGATATACCTCGGAAAAAAGGAGAGCACGTCTCTATTTGAAGCAATGGTTCTCCGGAACAATAAGGACAGAGCAGAAATCTGACCTTTCAGGGTGCTGACTGCCAAACCCTTGTCTAGCCCATGCTGCAGAAAAGCCAACAGGTTGGGAATGGAAAATTTTCTCGGGTTCCGAGAGGACCCCAAACACCACGAAAAGAAGGTTTCCCAAATTTTGTGGTAAATCCTAGTAGTAGCCGGACTTCTTGCAGCACGAAGGGTAGCAATGACCTCGGCTGAGAAACCTCTACGGGTCAAGATTTCGGTCTCAAGAGCCACGCCGTCAAACGCAGGGACATCAAGTCCGGATGACAAACGGGCCCCTGAGTCAACAAGTCCGGTTGAAGAGGGAGTGGAAAAGGAGGTGCCGCCAACAGCGACATTATTGTCGAGAACCACACCCTTCTTGACCAGTCTGGAGCTATCAAAATAGCTGGAATTCTCTCTAGTCTGATCCGACGCAGTACTAGAGGAAGTAAGGATAACGGCGGGAATACATAGATCAGCTCGAACTGATCCCACTGAGCCACTAGAGCATCCACCGCCACAGCCTTCGGGTCCTTGTACCTGGACATGAACGTCGGTAACTTGGCATTGGACCTGTATGCCATCAAATCCACTTGGGGGGTTCCCCAGCGAGAGCACAGTAGTGCAAAAACTTCCGGGTGGAGGCTCCATTCCCCGGGATCCATCCTTCTGCGACTGAGAAAGTCCGCTGTAATATTCTGAACCCCTGGAATGTGAATCGCCGAAATGGCTGGCACACTGGCCTCTGCCCAAATCAGAATTCGGGACACCTCTACCATGAGTCTGGAACTCCTTGTCCCACCTTGGTGATTGATATACGCGACAGCCGTCGCGTTGTCTGTCTGCACTCGGACTGGCAGACCGCTCAAAGGAACCGTCCAATGTTGGAGGCAAAGGAAAATCGCCCTCAATTCCAGGATGTTGATCGGAAGAACAGACTCTTCCGATGACCATACTCCCTGAATCCAGAGATTGTTCCAAACACCCCCCCCAGCCCGTCAGGCTGGCATCGGTGGTTATGACCGACCACTTCGGAGGGAGGAAAAGCTTTCCCAGGGATAACGCTCCTGGACATAAACACCATCCTAGGGATTCTCGCACCCTGTGAGAGATGATGACGCTGCAATCCAGCGAACCTTGCGATTGATCCCAACGACTCAGAATGAGCCTATGGAGAGCTCTGGAATGAAATTGGACAAACGGAAAAAAACCTCATGGACGCCACCGTCAGACCCAGAAGGCGCATACCTTCCGAAGGGACACTGCTGTCGCAGACTTCATAGTCTGTACATGCTGGAGCAGACATGCCTGCTTGTCTGGAGGTAGGGACAACCCCTCCCGTACCATGTCGAAATGCATCCTCAAAAACAGGATTGCCTGCGACGATTCCAGAGACGACTTCTCCATTGAAGCCACAACCGAAAAGGCCGTCCAAATAGGGACGAATCGTAAATCCCCGTCTTTGAAGGATTGCCATGAGATTCTGGCGTCAGAATCGTTGTAAAAATTCTGGGCGTTAAAGCCAAACCGAATGGTCGAGCCACAACCTGGGTGAGGTCTTCCGATGGGAACATGCCAAAAAGCGTCGCGAATGTCGATTGATCGTTCTGCGACAGGGCTGCCATAACTGAGCGAAGCGACTTCATGCTCGGCTCTGACGGAATGTCAGAAGTCAGTCCGCCTTAGCGAATTTTTTTTTTTTTTTTTGCCAGCTTCTGCCTTAACAGAAGTTCTGTTTCCAGGGTATGCGGAATATCTGAGAATTCCCCCCTTTTTTTTTTTTTTTTTTTTTAAAAAGAGAGAGACGACACAAACCCCCAGAGGGTTGGTCAGATCATCCCTTGAACCGAAAAGGACTGCCGATAACTATCGGCACAAGTCCTGCCAGACGCAGAAGTCACAGCTCTGCGCTGCGGTAAAGCTGCTTCTTTTGCCTTTGCCTTGGCATCAGCTCCGTGAGGTCAGTCAAATAGCTGACCACTTTCTAAGCTAAAGATAGCAAACCCTGTTGGAAAACTGCGTTCCATCCAAGTCACAGTGCTCTTCTGACTGTAACTGCCGAGGATTGCGCCCTGGATAGCAGTGACGCATTATCCTTCAACTAGAAAAGCCCATCTACCTTGATAGAGGGAAACTTGCCACGCCGTCCTTAGACGGTCCAACCGGCTCAGGGGAACTTAACAAGTACACCTAGATCCTTAATACCGAATCTATGATCCACGGCTACACAGATGGAAATTGTTGCCATCTCCGTACTTCTGTCCAGCGTGTCCTGCAGATTCGTCTTCCCTTTTACCAGGAAGATTTGCTAAGCTGGAATAAAGGGACATTCACTTCAGGAGAAGGGGTCCAATTAACAAATAACTCCGTAGAAAAACGGATAGTTTGTAAGGTCGTCGCGACCCATGCGACCCTTGCAACATCCGGGCCGACTTACCAGGACGACTAGTTACCTCCTCCGGTAACTGTAACGTCCACATGGCTTCCACAGAAATTTTAGTACGGCCCCTGAGAGAGAGGCAGGGTGTCCCTGCCGATCCTCCTTGACCGAATCGGACTTCTTCGCTAAGCGAGAAGGAAAGCACCGATTTGTGTCGCTTCCTTGAGAGGATCTAGTTGACACTCCATAACCTAAAAGGTCATCAATAGAAACCAGTGAAGGCCTCCATTTTGACACCATTGGAACCTCTGACCGTGTATGAGTCGAGATCTGCGTGTCAGATACGCGATGCTGATCCGTAGCGGATCTGGGAGAGGGTCTGCATAGTATATGGCAGGATAAACCTGTCAGTAACCAGAGCAGTACTTAAATAAAAAACAAACGCTGAAGGGTTAAAGCTCTAAAGCGAGAGCTACCCCAGCTGTCTCCCATTAAGAGTTAACCGCCTAAGAAGGGGTTAAAGTAGCTGACTCTCCACAACCTTGATAATGAAAAAAGGGTGTGCGAATCTCAGGCGCCTCTTATAAGGTCGCAGCTGCAGGACAGCCATGCCACACTAAACAGAAAAACGTTCCACAAGATCGCTAAAAAATTGCGCTGTTTTTTATAACGCAATGACCGCCAAAGTTGTCAAGGAGATCGCTAATCGCCTATGCGATTGCCCAGATTGGCAGCCACCAGCGACACTAAAAATGACACACAAACGATCGCAATATTATGCGACGCCATCAGGATCGTCAGCGGAAACGTATAGTGGCAGCATTAATGTCGCAGACTCCCCACAGCCTCTTTATTAATATTAAAAGAGTGTGCGAGCCCCTTATGCGAGAACAGCCGCAGGACAGCTCAATCTGTCACTCAGTAGTGCCCCAGACGGCGCCCGCGCTGTGGAGGTGAAGGAGTTAAGCTTCTGCCCGGCGGGCTAGAAGCGACTCACCAAGCTGGTCACGTATTCTTGCCGGGAGGGGAGGAGAACGATCCGGGGAGCTTTCAGCTTGCAGCGCTTTATCAGCAATGGCCGCCGCGCTCTGCCTCCATGTGCTCCATGTAGAGGAGCCGAAAATGGAGGCTGCAGTAAAGCGCGCGCTCAGAAGCGGCGCGAAATTCAAAAAAAATAAAAAGAGCGCGTACTCCCCTCTCCCTCGTCCTGCAGGCATCCTCCAGCCGAAACGCCACAGGGACCCCCAGGGGTTTCTGGCGCTATGCCCATGCTTCCCCCCAGGGCGGGAAGCGCAGTGACCCCAGCGTGTGGTTTGCGCCCCCGCCAGGGAAACTCTCCTCATCCCCCAGGGCCGGCAAGATTCTGCAGGGACGATTATGTAGTTACAGATCAGCCAAGGGAGAGACTGGTGAGATACACTGATAAACATGTAATAGCACTGTCACCGCAGCGCTGAAGCATACTGATATACATGTAATAGCGCTGCCATCAGACGCTAAAGCACTCACACATTAATAATAAAATTTTGTGTGGAGTACTCACCAGCCAAAGCGCCACAGGGACCCTCAGGGGTTTCTGGCGCTATGCCCATGCTTCCCCCCAGGGCGAGGAACGCAGTGACCGCACGTGTGGTTTGCGTCCCGCCAGGGAAGCTCTCCTCATCCCCCAGGGCCGGCAAGGATTCTGCAGGGACTATTTATGTAAAATACAGATCCGCCAGGGGAGAGGTGGGGTCCAGCAGCGCTGAGACCCCTGAGACCTTTCAGACTCATGTCCAAGTCTCTTGTCCGATAAAAATAATAAAATCTTCTGAGGAGCTGCTTCCAGCAGCGACCATCCTCTGGACCTCAAATCTTAGACTGGAGCTGAGTAGGAGGAGCCCGAGCTGGAGGGGCCAGCCAGTCAGCACTCTTTTGATCTGAGGTGACATCCTGATCTGGGGCTCCGCCTACCCATCAGTAATGAATACTGTGGCTCTCTTCCTTCCATCTGCAGCTGAAAAAGGAATTTTACTGTAATTTGACTCATACAGAAATCAAATCGTCAAGTAATCCGAAAAAGGGCATCATTGAAAAGGTGAACTCATTCTGCTAAAAACAAGCAGTCACAGCTCCCAGAAGGCAGGGATGAAAATGTTAACTACTGCGTCCTGAAGGCCAAAATTGGTTACATTCTTATAAGGGTCTTAAAGATGAAAATATTGCATTCTTGATCATATTACCTGTAGGTTTTGCAGAGAACAAGGCGTGAATATACTGAATCAAAGTCTCTCTCCACTTCCCGACTGGCAGCCTAAAGGAAAAGAATGATGAAGACACTAATAAACACCAATTAGTAATCCCAATGGTGTTAAAATAAAGAAGCTTAAATGTAAAAACACTTTATATTACTATGTAAAGGACTTTATAATCAATAATCAATCCTCAGAATAGATCGGCAGTATCGGATTAGTGCGGGTCCTGGGTTCAAATCCCTGCAAGGAGTTTATATGTTCTCCCCGGGTTTTCCTGTTTCCTCTCACACTCCAAAGAAATACTGATAGGGAATTTAGATTGTGAGCCCCATCGGGGACAGCGATGATAATGTGTGCAAACTGTGAAGCGCTGCGGAATATGTTGGCGCCATGTAAAAATAAAGATTATTATTATTGTGTAGTGGTCGTAATTTGTACTAAATGCTCTCTCCTATTCACTTCTATGGGAGACAAATGATAAGTTCCCTTTATTATAGATGACCTGACAGCTGCCCTAGCCCCCCTAAACCACCACCCTTTATTGTACCCTTTTGCTTCATTCTAATAAGCCCCTTTGTGGTACTCTACGAATGCCAAATAAGAAGTAAAATTATCTTTAAACCCTGCAATTGGACTGTGCAATCTGTGAGTGACTATTTCAGGTAGGTGGGGGGCATTGATTTACCAAAAGTAATCCTCCGTCAAATCAAATTATCACTCCCTTGTGATGGTGATTGACATGATTTGCAAGAGTGACATCACCACCGGCTCCTTGCACATGCGTGTGACGTTTTGACTCCTCGGGAAGTTAGGTTTTTCTGGCTCCGTCAGTGCATTACACATGTCCAAATGGCGGCGGTGATTCTGAAATCGGTCAGCCAAGAGAGATAAAGAGTCAACAATGATGATGTTTCTCTTCATGGGGAGCGAGTTTACAAAATAATCGGGAGAATCAGTTGGGGAAATCGACACCCACCACCCACTAGTCACTCATTGACTTAGCTAGGGCGAGCGCAGGGTTTAAAGTTAATTTTACATTTATTTACTGATCACCAAACAACAAAAAGTTTTTTTTTTTAGAATCTAAGAAAAGAGTGCAATACAGTTATGGTGGAGGTGTAGGGGGGCTAGGGCAGCGTTCAGGTCCATTTGAAATCACAGAAAGCCCCTTTAATGCACATCTATAGTGTAGATTAACAAATGTATATTGTAAGGTTGCAGTGAATATATATATATATATTATATATATATATATATATATATATATATATATATATATATATATATAAAATCAGCATTTTCCTATTGAACCAAGTTGCACTACAGCTTTTTTAAAAAAAGAACCAGGTCAAAAGTGGCCAGTGTTTTTCTTAATTTATTCCCGCTGCTCTCCTCAGTATTTCGATATTTGTAATTTTTAGATCCGCCATACCGTTCCAGAAATACAGGCCTTTTTATTTAGTGCTCCTTTCTATATTCTTTTCCAAGAAGGTGTGGCTCACAGAAAAGAAGTCTAGAGCATTCTAAAGACACGCCCCAGAGGATCCTGTGAGCCACACCTCCTTGGAAAGACCATAATAACTAGCACTAAATAAAAAGCGCCCATATCTTTGGAACCCTATGGTGGATTTAAAAAAAAAAAAAAATATATAGGAATACTCGCTGGGGGAGGGGGAGAAGGAATAAATTAAAACCAAAAGCTGGACACTTTAGACTTGGTGACAGGTCCGCTTTAAATGGCTTCCAAAGAACAGATAGAAGAAAATTAACATTAAACTTTGCATTGCATATAATAATAATAAAAAGATTAACAAGTGCCCTGGCAGTGTTCCCTTCCCCTCGTTAACTCATAACTGCAATATGTGCACTACAGATTGTGTGAGAACCTCTTACCTCCTCAATAAAAAGCCAAGGATGACAGGGACCTCCTAACAGAGATGGTTTCTTCAGTCCATGCTCAAATATTGCCTTAATACTAGGACATAAAGTTCCTCGAACCAAGTCAGTGATCCCCTCTGTGACTGAGTCATCACCAGCAATAGAATACTGTGTCAGAACAAAAACAGATATATAAGACACAAATGACTCCGTGACCAGGTCTTCTGCTGGGGCTTAGTATTACTGCAGAGTGAAATATTGTTAATTAACTTTAAAACATAGCATCACAATACTACTACTAATGGATAACACTGCCGATAATGCTGGATAGGCAATGGCCATTTATCCAAAGCGGTGGCCTCATCTAAATGGTGGGATGATCATCCGATTACCTGGGTTGTGGCACCTCTCGGTAACAGCCATTTTTGGTGGAAATGTTCTATTACATGGCAGCTATTCAGATTAATGACCATCCACTTAACACAATGATGTCTTAACTTTGGCAAAATAGGAGCCCCTGTATAATATCCAGATGCCCTAATTGATCAAATAGACATGGGGTTGTCGCTGCTGGTTATCTTCAATGTCAATTTATTTCTGTAGTTGTATGAATTTTATGTGCCAAAGTCGAGTATTCCCATATAGTCTGAGCGTCACCTATAAAAATGTAGGCTGGTACCTGCTGCTTGCGACAACCCCTTTAACCAGTTCTTGACCAGGCCATCTACTCCTATTCCCTGACCAGGCACATTTTTGTTTTATGCAGTTTAAAAAGCTAGAAAAAGGTTTCTCATTTGGATATTCATATAGTTTTGTTTATTTTTTCGTGATACATTTATATAATTGACAACAGGATCTATTGGTCTACCATTATTAATTAAATTTTTTGTTTACCTGTCATCTCTTAAATTTAATTTATTTTATATATTGTGCCCCCTGTAAGGTCATAAAAAAAAACTTTTAGGGGGCATTTAAATATTGAAATATTATTTTCATCTTATTTCCCTTGTAACTGGGGCCCCAGTTACAGAGGAAATGCAGCCTCCTGGCTGAATAGCAGATGACATGGGTCTCTTATTACCCAGTAGGCTCCCGCTTCCTCCATATACACATGACAGGACTGCTGTGTATGGAGGAGAAAGTGCTTCCTATTACTGTGCACATGGCGCTTGTTTTGTGCTGTGCATACAGCGATCGAGAAGGCAGAGTCGTTAATAAACCATCTGTGCCTTCTCTATGGAGGCTGTCAGGGAAAGTCAGATCCCGTCTCTTGCAGCTACATGAAATGTAGTGACATTTCAGAACATTACTGCAGAGTTGGAGCTGGTCTGCTTGGACGTTTAAAGTATATGGGTGGTCCGCAAGCCAATAAGATGTTCTGTAACAATCAGTACAATATGACTGCACTCTATCCTGTCCATCAAAATTTTTTTTTTTACACATACATTCATCTTTGTCTCCATTCTGGCTGCTATCAGGATGCAGTGCACTAACCTCTTTACTCCTTTCGTCAAGAATCTCCACAAACTTTGCGGGGAACCAGCCTAAAGATTTCGTTATTAAAAAAAAAACAGGTAAGATGATGAATACTATAGATCAGAAAGTCATTGTATGCTTGGATGTATGCTTACCTCGGAGTCCATTTAATTCTCCAACCCAACAGTGTTCATCTTTCTGGGAAATTATCTAAAATAATAATTAAATTAATGCAATCACTGACTTTATTCATGGTACTTGTAAACCCCCTATACATGCGCCCCCCCCCGTCTGCCCAATAGTTATACCGTGATGATGTCATTCTTGCGAAAGCCAAGCTCATCATCATCGTGACGCTCGAAGTCTAGGAGAGCCTTTGCTCTACGGCGCCTGCTTCGTGAGCACGACACGTAATTCTCGTGGTCCCTCTGGTGGCTCTCCATGCTGTAATCAGGTGTCAGGTCCTAAAATGATAGGGGTCGATTAGCGAGGATGATGACATACGGATTTTTGTGTTACTCACCGTAAAATCCTTTTCTCCGAGACGCTCATTGGGGGACACAGGACTGTGGGTGTATGCTACTGCCGCTAGGAGGCTGACACTAAGTAAACATAAAAAAAGGTTAGCTCCTCCTCCGCCGTATACACCTCAGCACTGGCCGCAGGCAAACCCAGTTTAGTGCAAAAAGCAGTAGGAGGCTAAAAAATAAATCAAGAGTTAACACAGATACAGTATATCCAGAAGAAAAAACTGCTGATACCAACTTAAGGAGAATAGTTAACTCAATATAAAGCCAGCCGGCTATAAGGGAGGGTGCTGTGTCCCCCAATGAGCGTCTCGGAGAAAAGGATTTTACGGTGAGTAACACAAAAATCCGTATTTCTCCTTCGTCTCATTGGGGGACACAGGACTGTGGGACGTCCCAAAGCAGTCCCTTGGGTGGGAAATCGATTCCACAGTGTAATTTATAACAGGCATTGCCTATAGGTGCGCAACCGCGCCCTGAAGAATCCTTCTACCCAGACTGGCATCTGCAGAAGCCTGGGTATGGACATTATAATGCTTGGAAAAAGTATGCAGACTGGACCAGGTTGCTGCTTTACAAACCTGTTCCACCGAAGCCTGATGCCGAAGGGCCCAGGAGGCACCCACCGCTCGGGTGGAGTGAGCCTTGATCCCTGCGGGAACTACCGCGCCTCTGATGCGGTAAGCCTCCTGAATGGCTAACCGAATCCACCTAGCCAAGGTTGATTTAGAGGCAGCGAGTCCCTTCCTGCGACCCTCAGGGAGAACAAACAGCGTGTCCGTCTGCCGAAAGGACGCCGTCCGAGAAACATATCTCCTGAGTGCTCTCACCAGATCCAGCGTATGGAGAGCCTTCTCCACTCGGTGCGTCGGAGCTGGGCAAAATGAGGGCAAAACAATGTCCTCATTAATATGAAAAGAGGACACGACTTTAGGCAAAAAAGGTGGTGTTGGTCTGAGCACCACCTTATCCTGATGGAAAAGCAAGTACGGAGCTCGACAAGACAGTGCGGCCAGCTCCGAAACCCGCCTTATGGATGTTATGGCTACCAAAAACACCACTTTCCAGGAAAGAAATGACAGAGAAACCTCCTGCAAAGGTTCAAAAGGAGACTCCTGCAGGACTCCCAGGACTAGATTGAGATCCCAAACATCTAAGGGAGCCTTGTAGGGGGGAACTATATGGACAACCCCTTGAATAAAGGTCCTAACCTGAAAATTAGACGCGATTCTTCGCTGAAAAAGCACTGATAAGGCTGATATCTGGCGTCTAAGCGTACTTGGTGCTAGACCTGAATCTAGGCCTGCCTGGAGAAATGACAGAATATTTGGAATTGAAAACCGAAGCGGGGAACAACCATGTTCCCTGCACCAAGCAAAAAAAGACCTTCCAAGTACCGTGGTAGATGCGAGCCGAAACGGGCTTTCGGGCGTTAGCCATCTTTGCGGCGACCTTTTTAGAGAAACCAGCCCTGGTCAGGATCCAAGATTCAACGGCCAGGCCGTCAAACACAGGACCGCTAAGTTCTGGTGGTAAACTGGGCCCTGGAGAGAAGGTCCACGCGCTCTGGCAGTCGCCAGGGAGCGTCGGCGAGCAATTGTACCAGCTCCGCGTACCATGAGCGGCGCGGCCAATCCGGAGCGATTAATATCGCAGGAACCCCCTCTATCCTGATCTTTCTGATCACCCTTGGGAGAAGGGCTATTGGTGGAAACAAGTATGGAAGATGAAACTGATTCCATGGTAGGACCAGAGCGTCTACTGCAAATGCCTGCGGATCCCGGTACCGGGAGACGAAGTTGGGCACCTTGGCATTTATCTTGGAAGCCATCAGGTCCACATCTGGGGTTCCCCAGCGTCGGCATATCTGCTGAAAAATCTCGGGATGAAGTGACCATTCCCCTGACGCTATGCCGTGACGGCTGAGAAAATCCGCAGCCCAATTTTCCTCGCCCGGAATGTGGACCGCTGAAATCACAGAGTGATTTACCTCTGCCCAAGTCAGAATCTGTTTTACCTCGTGCATGGCCGCCCTGCTGCGGGTACCTCCCTGATGGTTTATGTATGCCACTGCCGTGGCATTGTCCGATTGTATTCTGACTGGGTGGCCCGCCAGATGCTGGTGAAAATGCCTCAGAGCCAGCCGAATAGCTCGGATCTCTAAAATATTGATCGGAAGAGTCGATTCCTGCTGAGACCAAGTTCCCTGGGCTGTGTGGTGATGAAACACTGCTCCCCATCCGAGCAGGCTGGCATCCGTTGTGACAACCAACCAGAAATTTGGAGGAAACAACCGACCCTGTCGAAGAGTGGTGTTCTTCGTCCACCACATTAGAGTCTGTCTGACCTGCAGGGACAGATGACACCGAAGATTGAGGGAGTAAAGGCTCCCGTCCCATACTGCCAAGAGTGCATGTTGAAGGGGGCGAAGATGAAATTGGGCAAATGGAATCGCCTCGATTGCTGCCACCATCCTTCCTAGGACCCTCATGCAAAACCGGATGGTGTGAGGAATTGGTTGGCGAAGGATCCGTACCTCTTGACGGAGAACCAAGGCCTTGTCTTGAGGAAGAATTATCAACCCCTGAGCGGTGTCGAAATTCATCCCTAAAAAGGTAATCTTCCGAGATGGCACGGGAGATGACTTCTTCATATTCACCAGCCACCCCAGGCGAGCAAGGGTGTCTAACGTAATGCTGACACTTTCCTCGCAGGTCTGAAAAGACGGACCCTTGATGAGGAGGTCGTCTAAGTAAGGCAGGATGACTACCCCCCTGGAGTGCAGAATGGACACAACAGCAGCCATGACCTTTGTGAATACCCTGGGGGCTGTGGCTAGCCCGAAAGGCAAGGCTGTGAACTGAAGATGAAGTTTGCCGACAGCAAACCGAAGAAATTTCTGATGAGGAGGAAATATGGGGATGTGAAGATAGGCATCCTGAATGTCTATTGATGCTAGAAATTCCCCTTTTTCCATGGCTGCAATGACAGAACGGAGAGACTCCATTCGGAAATGACGAATTCTGACAAACCGGTTCAGTCGCTTTAGATCCAGAATGGGTCTTACGGTACCGTCTTTTTTGGGTACGATGAACAGGTTGGAATAAAACCCCTGACCTTTTTCGATTTTCGGAACAGGTACAACAACCCCCTGTGCCGAAGAGACTCGACCGCCCTGAATAAGGCGCGAACCCGAGATTCCTCCTTGGGAAGGCGCGAGGGAAAAAAACGATTTGAAGGAAGGCTGTAAATTCTATCTTGTACCCCGAGGAGACTACTTCTCTGACCCACTCGTCGTGAGTAATTGATAGCCAAATGGGGCGAAACCAGAGTAAGCGGCCGCCTACTCTGGATAAATTGACCGGATTCTGCCTCCAGTCATTTGTCCGAATATTTCTGGAGTTTGCCTCTTGATCTTGGTTGTTGAGATCGCCCTCTTCCCAAAGGGTTGGTCCTGTAGGAGACCTGACGATCTCTGGCTTGATTAGGCCGACCTGAACCGCTGGAGGTAGCTGGCGCGGCCCAACCTGGGTTACGAAAGGCCCTAAAGCGAGGCTGAAGCTGTCGGCGAAAAGGCTGCTTAATCTTTTGCTGAGGAAGGAAACTGCTCTTCCCTCCCGTCGCATCAGATATGAGCTGATCCAACCTTTCGCCAAATAACCGACCACTCTGATATGGTAAGGATGTAAGCGATTTCTTTGAGATTGAGTCTGCTCGCCAGGTTCTCAGCCACAAAGATCTTCTGATGGCAATAGCATTAGCAGCAGCTAGGGCTGAGCAATTTGCCGCATCCATGGACGCATTAATTAAGAAGTCTCCTGCCAGCGCTATCTGATTAGAAATCTCGGTTACTTCAGACGGTACCTCTATACCATGAAGAGCTCTATTTAGAGACTCCGACCAGGAAATCATGGCCTTAGCAACCCAAGTCGCTGCAAAAGAAGGAGAGAGAGCAGAACCCGATGCTTCAAACACCGAGCGGGCCAAACTCTCAATCAGACGATCCGTTGGTTCCTTGATCGAGGAACCGTTAGGAAGGGAGAGGAGCGTCCTAGACGCCAAACGCGACACAGGAGGATCAACCGCAGGAGATTCCGCCCACTTTTTAAGAAGCTCAGGAGCAAAAGGATATCTAGTATTGAGAGCCTTTTGTCCTGCGAAGCGCTTGTCCGGTTTCTCTCTGTGGCGCTGCACTAGTTCCTCAAACTCAGGATGAGCCCCAAAAACCTTATGAGTTTGCCTGGCTCTTTTGAAGGACACCTTATGACCGGAGGTCAAGGTGGACTCATCGTCTATCCCCAAAGTTTGATTGACAGCTTCAATCAAACTGTCAATTGTGTCCTGACAATTTGGTGCCTCAAAATTAAGGGACTCTTCTGAATCAGAATCCGAATACTGATCACTTGCCAGAGGTGAGGGAGAACGAGAGACGGAACTGAAAGATGCCGAGGCCCTGGACGGCAAAGGCGACGCAGTGTGGGTTCGCTTCCCCTGCGTCTGCCTGGTGAGAGCGCGGCCCCTGCAGGCCGGAGGTTCATGAGACGTCGCCAAGACGGGTGAACCACTGTCCCTGCTCCTATCGGGAGCTTGAAGGGACTCGATCGCTTTTGTTAATGACGCCACAGATTGAGTCAGGGACAAGGCCCACTCAGGGGGACCTGACGCACTAGGCTCAGCTATAGGAGCGGGTTCCTGAGCCCGTTCAGAGTCACAGGCTTCGCAGACCCGAGAAGTCTGGGCGTGCGGAAAAGGGGACCTACAGGCAATGCATGCGGTATACAGCACTGTATGAACCTTAGATCTTCTGGACATTCTGGATCTGTCACAGAGTCCGCAATGAACTGGATGTGACGGTCAGCAGAGAGGCGAAAAAAGAGTGCGGAGTAAAGAGGAACAACCAGGCTGGAGGTAGTAGCAACCCCTGAGCGGTGTCGACTTACCCAGTCCTGTATCCCTTGCGTCCTGAAAACAGCCACAACAGAGCTCCAAAATTTTTCAAAAAGGAGCGCTCCTCTGTCAGGGAGGCGTGCTCATGTAGACGAGCCTCTCAAGAGGCGCCTCCCACCTACTTCCGGCCGCGGCCTAGTCTCCAGCAAAAGCCGGGGACTAAATTTGAAGCCGCGGCCTAGCGCCGGCCGAAGCCGCGGCCTAAATTTCCGGCTAAGGCCCTAAAGTCGGAGGGCGGTCCACCGGAAGGAGACGCCGCCGGGGGCGGATCTCCCTTGCGATAGCGGCCCACCCCCCGGCTGACGCCGGACACAGAATTCCGGCCCGCGGCCCAGTCCCCGGAAAAAGCCGGGGACTAAATTTTAAAACCGGGGCCCAGAAGCCGGGCGAAAGGAGGTCCCCAAGTCAGAGGGCGGGTCCGCCGGAAGGAGACGCCGCCGGGGGCGGATCCCCCTCCCCCTTACGACCGCGGCCCACCCTCCGGCTAACACCGGACAGTAAACACCGGCCCGCGGCCTAGTCCCCGGGAAAAGCCGGGGACTAAATTTTGCAAAGGCCTAGCGCTGACCGCGACCCTCGCGGCTGTCCAGGCGGGAGGCGGACGCCGACTTCATCCATCTGTGGAGAAGGGGGAACGAACAGCTGGAACCCCTGAGCGGTGTTTCCTACCCGCTCCAGTAATCTTGGCCACACGTCCTTGGAGGTAAGAGTCTTCAGGCGATGTGATGATCCCACAAAATTCCGTCATGTAGGTAAAAATGGGGGCTCCATAATAAACTAAGGTAGGACGGTGCAGGAACCCTAACTCCATCACCCCTTCAGAGGGTGAGGAGAGGGACCGTCCGCCTCCTTGCAGCACCGCAGTCTAGCATTGGTGGTGCAGTGGGGGCCGCACGGACTAACTCTTGCCTCTGTACAGCCTAGGGTTTCAATACCTTAGGGTGGTCAGGGCTGAGTCCGGCATTCATGTCCCACGTTGCGGGAGAGGATACGTTGGAGGCTTTACTCCACGTGCTCGCCCGTTGATGGTTTGGGGAGATCGGACCCTTTCAATAGGATCCGTCGCCCCTATCTCATCTTCGTGGGAAAAAAAAAAAAAAAAAAATGGTCTGGAAAAAAAACCAGACGTGTGCCTCCATCAGACACTAAGCAAGAACTGGGTTTGCCTGCGGCCAGTGCTGAGGTGTATACGGCGGAGGAGGAGCTAACCTTTTTTTATGTTTACTTAGTGTCAGCCTCCTAGCGGCAGTAGCATACACCCACAGTCCTGTGTCCCCCAATGAGACGAAGGAGAAATGTACATCTGACATTCATGCTGCATTGTATTCTTTTCTTTCTACCATAGCTGTATAGTAGTAGTAATGAGTCTCAGCATTAGTAGGGGTCCCAGAGGTTATCATACGGCCAGAACTTGTCTAATTCACGGATCTCAAACAGACAAAACCAAAAAAGTACGGTATATAATATCTAGATCAAGAGAAAAGACGGATTTTGGTAAGAACTTACCTGTAAAATCCTTTTCAGCGAAGGAAGGAAGAAAGAGAGACACAGTATTCATTACTGATGGGTAGGCGGAGCCCAGATAGGATTGACACCTCAGATTAAAAAGAGTGTTGACCGGCCCCTCCAGCTCGGGCTCCTCCTACTCAGCTTTCTTCAGTCGTACCCAAGCTTAAAGAAGAGCAAGATCACCAGCGGAGCAACATAACCCCTTCTGAAGGACTTCAGAGAAAAACACAATAGTACAGGTTATGCATGCATTTGGCAAAAAACCACACAGTTCCAGGTACTACTCACTGGACCTGACCACTGCGATGAGCTGGTAATGCTGGAACAGAGCCGTAGCGCGTCGACCTCAGCCCAGATAAACGCTATCAGAGAAGGGTCACGCCGCATCTGTAAATACAACAACACACTTCTGCCATGGGAGGGAGCTGTGTCTCTCTTCCTTCCTTCGCTGAAAAGGATTTTACAGGTAAGTTCTTACCAAAATCCGTCTTTCAGCTGCAGAGGGAAGGAAGAGAGCCACAGTATTCATTACTGATGGGACGTCCCAAAGCAGTTCAAAAATTAGGGTGGGAAACAAAACCAAAATAGGCAGAAACCCAACAACCTAGATTAAAGCGCAATAGGCGCCAAATACAAGTTAACTAGAACTTTAAACTACCGCTGCCTGCAGGACCCTACGTCCTAAGGCCGCATCAGCGGAAGTACTAACGTCCACCTTATAAAACTTTGTAAACGTGTGGACGGAACACCAGGTCGCCGCTCGGCAGAGCTGAGCTGCCGAAGCCCCTTGATAAAAGGCCCACGATGAAGCCACAGCCCTCGTGGAGTGAGCTCGAACCTTAATCAGGCAAGGTTCGCCTTTAAGTCGGTAAGCTTCCAAAATGGCCGACCGAATCCAACGAGCTATAGAGTCCTTGGAAGCTCGTTGACCACGCCTGCGACCTGCAGGAATTACAAACAGAGAATCTAACTTCCGAAAAATTTGAGTAATAGGCAAATAGAACTTCAAGGCCCGCACCAAATCCAATGTGTGCAAGGCCCGTTCCTTTGCCTTCCTCGGGCCCGGGCAAAGCGAGGACAACACAATATCCTGTTTAACATGAAAATGCGACACCACCTTAGGTAGAAAGTCGCCCCGAGTGCGGAACACTACTTGATCAGAGTAAAACTCCAGGAAAGGAGGCGAGCAGGGAAGAGCCGCCAACTCAGAAACCCTTCTCAAAGAGGTTACCGCCACTAAGAAGGCAACCTTCCAAGAAAGTAGAGAAAGGCTAGCAGAACTCATAGCCTCAAAAAGCACATGTTGAAGAGCCTTCAAGACAAGGTTGAGCCGCCATGGAGACACAGGCGCCTTCCGCGGCGGAAACTGACGGGTTACTCCGCGAAAAAAAGGAACGCACGTCTTTACGGGAGGCGATAGCCCTCCGAAACAGTAAGGACAGAGTAGAAACCTGACCTTTCAGGGTGCTTACTGCCAAACCTTTGTCCAGCCCATACTGTAGACAAATTGGGAATGGGAAAAAACCCCCCGGGTTCCTTGAAGAACCCGAACACCACAAAAAGAAGACTTCCCAAGTCTTGTGATAAATCCCAGTAGTAGCCGAACTACTGGCAGTTCGCAGAGTGGCAATGACCTTGCTGAAAAAACCTCTAAGGGTCAATATTTTGGTCTCAAGAGCCACGCCGTCAAACGCAGAGACTTCAAGTCCTGATAACGAACGGGTCCCTGGGTTAACAGGTCCGGGCGAAGAGGAAGTGGGAATGGCGGCGCCGCCAAACACGACACTATTGTCGAGAACCACGTCCTCCTTGGCCAATCTGGGGCTATCAAAATAGCCGGAATTCTCTCCAGTCTGATCCGACGCAGCACCAGAGGGAGTAAGGATATCGGCGGAAACACATAGACTAGCTCGAAATGGTCCCACGGATCCACCAGAGCGTCTACCGCCACAGCCTTCGGGTCCTTGAACCTGGACATGAAGGTCGGTAGTTTGGTATTGAACCTGAACGCCATCAAGTCCACTTGGTGAGTTCCCCAACGGAAGCACAGCAGTGCAAAAATTTTCGGATGAAGACTCCATTCTCCGGGATCCATCTTCTCGCGACTGAGGAAGTCCGCCGTGGTATTCTGGACTCCTGGAATGTGAATCGCAGAGATGGCTGGAACCCTGGTCTCGGCCCAAATCAGGATCCGAGACACCTCCATCATGGGAACTCCTCGTCCCGCCTTGGTGGTTGATATACGCGACCGCCGTCGCGTTGTCTGTCCGCACTCGGACTGGCAGACCGCTCAAAGAGACCGTCCAGTGTTGGAGGCAAAGAAAAAAATTGCCCTCAATTCCAGGATGTTGATCGGTAAAACCGACTCTTCCGATGACCATACTCCCTGGATCCAAAGATCGTTCCAGACACCCTCCCCAGCCCGTCAGGCTGGCATTAGTGGTTATGACCGACCATTTCGGAGGGAGGAAAGACTTTCCCAGGGATAACGCTCCTGGACGTAACCACCATCCTAGGGATTCCCGCACCCTGTGAGAGATGGTGACGCTGCAATCCAGTGAAACTTGCGATCGATCCCAATGACTCAGAATGAGCCTATGGAGAGCTCTGGAATGAAATTGGGCAAACGGAAGCGCCTCCATGGATGCCATCAAACCCAGAAGGTGCATACCTTCCGAAGGGACATTGCTATCGCAGACTTCATAATCTGTACATGTCGGAGAAGACATGCCTGCCTGTCTGGAGGTAGGGACACCACCGCCCGTACCGTGTCGAAATGCATCCTCAAAAACAGGATTGCATGCGACGATCCCAATTGACCAGTCACCCGAAATCCTCCAGGAGCTGAAGGGATAGATTGCGAGCCGTCACTGCCTCCTTCTTTGAGGCCACAATCGAAAGGTCGTCCAGATAGGGACGAATCGTAAGACCCCGTCTTTGAAGAATTGCCATGAGATTTAGGCGTCAGAATCGTTGTAAAAATTCTGGGCGTTAAGGCCAAGCCGAAAGGCCGAGCCACAACCTGGTAATGGTTGATCTATGGCAAAAAAACGAAGGAAGCGCTGGTGAGCTCTTCCGACGGGAACATGCAAATAAGCGTCGCGAATGTTGATTGACCAAAAAGTCGTTCTGCGACAGGGCTGCCATAACGGAGCGAAACGACTCCATGCGGAATTTTCGGGTGTGGACAAGCCGATTCAATCTTTCCAGAATAGGGCGAAATTTGTCCTCCTTTTTGGGGACTACCAAGAGGTTGAATAAAAAATCCTCTTCCCCGGTCCTCTGCGGAACCGGTATCACCACACCCTTCTGCAGAAGGGAATTGACCTCTCGCAGTAGAGAGGTAAATAGTTCGGCTCTGACGGAATGCGAGATTAGCAAAAAAACTGTCCGGGGGTCGAGAAAGAAACTCTATGAAGTAGCCTGCCAACACAACCTGTGTCACCCAGGCGTCCGACACACGGGAAACCCAAGTCGGTTTGAATTGGAGTAAACGACCCCCCACTCGAGAGCGCTCAAGTGAGACTCAGATATCAGTCCGCCATAGCGGATTTTTTGCCAGCTTCTGCCTTAACAGAAGTTCTGTTTCCAGGGTATGTGGAATTTCTGAGAATTCCCCCTTTTTTTTTTTTAAAAAAGAGAGAGACGACCCAAACCCCCAGAGGGTTGACCGGATCATCCCTTGAACCGAAAGGACCGCCGATAACTATCGGCACTAGTCCTGCCAGACGCAGAAGTCACAGCTCTGCGCTGCGGTAAAGCGGTTTCTTTTGCCTTTGCCTTGGCAATCAGCTCCGTGAGGTCAGTCAAATAGCTGACCACTTTCTAAGCTAAAGATAGCAAACCCTGTTGGAAGACCGCGTTCCACCGTCCAAGTCGCAGTGCTCTTCTGTGACTGCCGAGGATTGCGCCCTGGATAGCAGTGACGCATTATCCTTCAACTTGAAAAGCCCATCTACCTCGATAGAGGGGATCCATCTTGCCACGCCGTCCTTAGACGGTCCAACCGGCTCAGGGGAACTTAACAAGTACACCTAGATCCTTAATACTGAATCTATGATCCACGGCCTCGCAGATGGAAATTGTTGCCATCTCCGTTTTTCTGTCCAGCGTGTCCTGCAGACTCGCCTTCCCTTTACCAGGAAGATTCGCTAAGCTTGGATAAAGGGACATTCACTTCAGGAGAAGGGGTCCAATTAACAAACAACTCCGTAGAAAAACGGATACAGTTTGTAAAGTCGTCGCGACCCATGCGACTCCTGAAACATCCGGGCCGACTTACCAGGAGTGAGGACCTCCATTTTGTCACTGGAACCTCCAACCGCTGCGCATGAATCGAGGTCTGTGTGTGCGAGACTGATCCTGTAGCGGGTCTGGGAGATGGACTGCCCTTGCACAGTATACGGCAGGTTAAACCTGTCAGTAACTAGAACAGTGTATTTCTTAAAGAAGAAACAAAAGCTGAAGGGTTAAAGCTCTTAAAGAGAGAGCTACCCCAGCTGTCCCATCAAGAGTTAACCGCCTAAGAAGGGGTTAAAGTAGCAGACTCCCCACAACCTTGATAATGAAAACAAAAGGTGTGCGAGCCCCAAGCGCCTCTTATAAGGCCGCAGCTGCAGGACAGCTATGCCACACTATACAGAAAAAACGTTCCACAAGGTCGCTAAAAAATTGCGCTGTTCTGAATAACGCAATGACCGTCTGCGACGCCAATGAGATCGCTCAGATTGGCAGCCACTAGTGACATTAAAAAAGATCACCTAAACTATCGCATCAGTATGCGTCGTTATCAGGATCGTTAGCGGAAACGTATAGTGGCAACAATAATAATATTAATAAAAATAATATTAATATCGCAGGCTCCACACAACCTCTTTATTAATATTGAAAAGAGTGTGTGAGCCCCTTATGCGATAACAGCCGCAGGACCGCGCTATCTGCCACGCATTAGAGCTCCAGACGGCGTCCGCGCTGTGGGGGTGAAGGGGTTAAGCTTCTGCCCGCGGGCTAGAAGCGACTTACCCAGCTGGTGAGGGTTCTTGCCGGGAGGGGAGGGGAGCGATGTCCGGAGAGCTTTTCCTGTCAGCAATGGCCGCCGCGCTCTGTCTCCGCTGTGCTCCATGTACAGGAGCCAGAAAAGGAGACTGCCATAAAGCGCGCGCTCAGCGGCGGGAAATTCAAAAATAAAAAGTGCGCACTCCTCTCTCCCTTCTCTCCCAGGGGTTTCTGGCGCGTGCCCATGCTTCCCCCCAGGGCGGGGGTCGCAGTGACTCCTGTGCGCGGTTTGCGCCCCCGCCAGGGAAGCCATCCTCATCCCCCCGGGCCGGCAGGGTTCTGCAGGGACCACCCTTAGGGTAATTACAGATCCGCCAAGGGAGGTTGGGGTCCAGCAGCGCTGAGACCCCTGAGACCTCTAGACCACTCTGGTGATCCAAGTCTCTTGTCCGATAAAAAATAATAAAATCTTCTGAGGAGCTGCTTCCAGCAGCGACTATCCTCTGAGACCTCAAATTTTAGACTGAAGAAAGCTGAGTAGGAGGAGCCCGAGCTGGAGGGGCCGGTCAACACGCTTTTTAATCTGAGGTGTCAATCCTATCTGGGCTCCGCCTACCCATCAGTAATGAATACTGTGGCTCTCTTCCTTCCCTCTGCAGCTGAAAGAATTCATTATTGCCGGATTTATCCCTTTGTGGCCATTTGAAGGTTCGGGTGTACAGTAACAAGCTACGAACACTACAGGCCTCCAAAAGAACATACAGCGAGAAATTCAGGCTATGACCCCAGACCTCCCGCGGAATACATCCTACAGGCGTGCTTAGATGTGAACGGTGGACATTTTCAACATCTACTTTAACACATCCGTTTCTCATGAACCAAGGTATGTACAGTCCAAATGTGAGTATGGTCGACCGTCTTTTAGAAGTTACAGCAATTTTTCCAGGTAAAGCAGCAAATCACCCAGTGTATTGCCGATATTCTCCTACAGCTGCATTCACTATTCTACAAGCCTCAGAGTGGAAATCTCTCCGCAGTCCTTGATCACTGTAGTGGTTTTCATTATGGGAATTATTGTCTTTCCACCAGGCCTTGTACAGATATACAAGCTAACGTTGTCACTGAATTATGGCGGATCAAGTAAGGGATTGTTCCAAGAATGATACCTAAACCTCTATCTGTAGGATAGTGAATAACTTACTGATTACTGAGAGTTCGCAAACTTATCAATACGTTAACCCTTTCAGTTATCAGTAAGTTACTATGGATAAGGCATAATTTACTATTTTGGGGAATAGGTCTGTGCATAACTAGAGTGCGCGAATAACTCTATGCGTAAACCTTCAAATTTGGTTGAAATATCATAAAACGAAAATCTGTCATCAATCCTGTCCTCATTGTAATCTCTGTGAAATATCAATCCTGAATAGTCTTTTCGTGTGACTCTACATTGTGTTATTCCTGTTTTTTTTTTCCCTCCTATAATTGGATTAAATTGACAAGTGGGTGTTATTAGTTGGGGGTGTGACCGTACATAGGCTGACACTGTCCAATCAGAGCTTCCAGTGACAAAACGTGTGGGGACACAGCCCTTTTATGGAATGGTAACCCCCAATTGTTGATTTAGTGCTAATTATTAGAGCTCCTGCACTTTTACAAATCTTTTGACAACACAGATATGTCAGAAGTTTTGTTTAGTAAGGATCTGCTACCAATGGATGCAGGGAAGGAGCAGAAGCACCAAGCCAGGCGCTGCTCTCCTTGGAAACTAAAGATGTAATTGATAGTCTATCTAATGATAATTAGACTCACAATATTACAATTTTTAGGGTCCGAGCACTGGAAGTGACGAGCCACTTGCAGGATGGCCTCTCTCAAATCTGCCACCAGTGCTGTCTGCTTGATATTCTTGGCTTTTAGGGCCTCAAAGTCATCGTCACCTGTGAAAAAAAGCATATGGCTTATTCATACACTGGATCATCATACCACCTTAGCTGTGTTTCTACAGACTGCAGCCTGTCCTGACATGTGCCTAGGACAGACTGTCCTGACATGTGCCTAGGACGAGCTGCTGATTGAATTATGTAACGGGGGAATTCAAGGAAAATTAAAGCTCCTTTTTAGAGACAAGGATGGAAATTCATTGGGGACAAGAAGAATCAAGGAGAAGCTCCCAGTGCCACCTGTAGATCATCCAGATGAATGGAGACATACAGACACTGGCTGCATGAATAATCTTAATTATATGTGAAAAAAATACCTACCAAATAAAAGGGTTGTGATCCCAGACTTCCTGCGCTGACTTTGCCTTCTCATAATCTGAAGACAAAGAAAGAAGTCATTATTTTCTGACCACTCTAAAAAGACACTGTATCAAATGTAGCCACCTACTACACATGGTTCAGGCGGTCAATGATACTGCATGAGCAATCAGCGGAACAAATATGTTCCTGCCACTCCTGTATACATCATACTGCAAGGAGAGGCGTAACAAATGACCTCAGGGTAATGCTGAACAATGTCATATATTGTGTTACACAACCTGTGTGCAGCCAAGAACAAAAAAGTATTTATCCCTAAGGTAACAACAAATGGGAAAGTATAATAAACTGTTCATTAGCGATTTTACTAATGAGATATAAATAAAAAAAATATAAGTGGCCTCCAGCCTTTAGAAAACATATCACAAGGCGGTAGCAAAATGCCGTATTGCACGCCCTTGGCAATAAGGATGCTGTACATGTAATTTACTTTTTTCAAGTCTCATTATAAAATCATCGTCGATAAAGGGTTGGTGTAACAGGATAACCCTTCTAAAAAAAAAAAAGGCCTTTTTATTTATTGCTACGTTTTATGGTCTTTATAAGGGGGCGTGTCTCACTGGTTAATATGCAGAGCATCATAGTGACACACCCCTGAGGATCCTGTGAGCCATGCCTCATTGGAAAAGACCATAAAAATTAACTCTAAATGAAACATCAGCTGCATTCACTGTAAAATGATGATAATTCCAGGCAAAATAATCTGTATAAGTTTCTTCAGCGTGAAAAAAAAAATTCACAGAAGCCTTACATTTTTTTCGTGGACAAAACAAAAATGTGCCCTCTGTTCATGCACTGTCTTGGAATATTGGGAAGGTCGGCAACCTTGATTGCCAATTTGAAACAACTTTAGTACAGCGGTATTTCAGTCTCCACTGTTTAGGCGTTGGGACCCCTGAGGTGCTACTGATTGATCGCCCATGGTTCTGATGAAGAAATCTGAGCTATACTATTGTTATTCTCACGGACAATGAATGAAGCTGCAGTGTGAATGCACAACCTGTTGCTCAACTTCTCCTGGCCGTGGTCTAACAGCCAACGAAGAAAAAAGGGAATAAGCCCCCAAATCTGGAAATCGGTGGGACACCAAAAGAACATACAAATATCACCTGTCCACTGGATAAGTGATAAGTTTTGGAATCTGGAATTCCCCTTTAAAAATGGACTTTGCCTCCAATTTTGAGTAAGATTTTTCAAATTAAAAACAACCGATTCCCCAGACCACCTTTTATAGTTCTCACCGTGCATCTAATTTTCCATCTAAAGATTTCTATTCCACAAAACCTGCACTTATAATTTTGGCCGGCATCACGCCTCGCACCTTAGAGAGGTTGGTCACAGCCGCGGTGGAATTAAGCAGCTGACCCTGGTCTGCAATGAGATAAGCCAGATGTTTGCGTCTCTGAGCCTCAATCATTACTTCCGTGAGAGTTCCTGCAATCATCATGGCTTCCCGCAGCAGAACATCTGCATCCTCAATATGGGTAGGAATGTCCGACAGAGTGTTAAAGATCGCAGCAGAGTTTTCAGACTGGATGAGCTCTTCCTCCTGAAGGCAGAAAAAAAATAATGACATTTCAGTATTTCTAGCTTGTATGCTTATAGAGTGGACTATAACATGGCTATCAGCTTAAGAAAGGTCTTTACAAGGGACGTGGCTTACAGGATAATAATGCAGAGTAACCTAAAGCCATGCCACCGAAGATAACGATGACCCACGCCCCTCCACCAAGGTTCCCGGAGAGCAGTGACCCTCGCTTCCCCCAAGGATCCCGGTGAGGTACAGCTCCCCTCCGTCCAATGATCCCAGTGAGCCACAACCACTCCAAGCTTCCCCGTGAGCCATGACCCTCCCCCAAAGGTCCCTGGTGAGCCATGACCCTCCCCCAAGGTTCCCGGTGAGCCATGACCCTCCTCCAAGGTTCCCGGTGAGCCATGCCCCCCCCAAAGGATCCCGGTGATCCACAACCTCCCTCTCCAAGGATCCCAATGAATAACAACCCCCCCTCCCTCAAGGATCCCGTTGAGCCACAATACCACAAGGACCCGGTGAGCCAAATGCCCTTGGAAAAGACTATAAAAATATGTACTAATTAAAAAGGCCCATGCCCCATATCTCTCTAACCAGACTAAAAAAAAATAAAATAAAAAACTAGAATACTCAGGAGAGCAGCGGTAATAGAATAAGAACATTCACTGGTCCTCTTTAATAATGACAATAATTGCCTATCCCTATTATAGGCGATCGATGTCTGATCACTGGGGCCCCCCCAATACTTGGACAGGTTATAGTCTAATAGTCAATGAATGGAGCAGCACTGCACATGTTTGAACATATTGCTCTGCTCATTACCGGAGGAAGTGAGGAAGAACAGGGGATGAGGACCCCATTCTAATGATCGGTCGGGTCCCAGTGGTGGGACTCCTAGCTATTAAGACATTAATCACCTATGCTGAAAATGCTTTAATGCTACACAAATATCCTCTACAATAAAGCATATGTTAGTCACTTTTACACACCGTCCCACTGAAGTGCAACACAGAAGATGTAGCCAAAATATTTTTTCACAAGCCAACTTTACCTTAAGTTTCAGCATGCCGAGGGTGCTTTGGAACAGGACAAGAGAACCTTGGTAGAAAAAGACATCCCAGATCCGTAACAGCAATTTGATGTGGACCACGCTGGCAAATGCAGTGAGGAACCAGTGCAAAGTGATAAGAGACAGCTCTGAAGACAGGGAGACAGAGACACAATGGAGGAGGTAATTCATGCACAAGAGTAAGAAGATGCCGCAATAAAGCAGCAGGACAATATGTATGATGACTGCAATGTCTAATATGGGTCAAATAAAAAAAGTAGAAGTTGAAGCAATAATAGCATTAGTCAGACATTGTGTTAATCCAGCTCTGCATCATATCAGAATGGTGCAAGGACATGATTTGTGATGCCGAAAAGTAGAATCGCCAGCAGAAATCCAAAGGTGATCCATGGATTTCTGCTGTGGATTTGTGCACGGTCTTGGTTCATTCATTGGGGCTAATCCGTGTGAGGCTCCCCCTCGCTGAAGTAGCCTCAAGAAACGACAAGACTATTCTTGTTTTCTTATGAACCACGTACAGTACAGTGCCGATTCCCAATGGGACGCAGAGTCCATTCAGGCACTCACCAATATCGTGCTCCTGTAGCTGCTTGTCCAGGCGTGGGAGGTATTGCACAATGAGGTGCCTTAATACCCGCTGATCCGTTTGAACACCAATCAGGGTGGTGCTGAAATAAGAAGCTGGTACCAAGTCTTCTACGATGGCACTCATCATCCAGAAAGCATCTTCTTCCTCTAGGAAGAGCAGTAAGCATGCCGCCACCTGAATAAAAAGGAGCAGAAAGTCAGAAAGAACGCATCTCAACTACAAGGATGTAGGAAATAAACCTAAACTCTTGTGTCAAACTCACCATGCCTGTGCCTTGGCAATACCCAATATCTGGGTACAACCACGCCAAGCCACGCAGCACTCTTCGGAGGCGAGGCACACCAACACTTTGCAGATTGGAGAAACAAGCATTGCTGGGCATGGTGCGGAGCAAATCCTTCTCAATCTGCAGCAGACAAGGCAAGAACATTTATTAGTTTTTAGACCTTTTCTGGGTCAATGAATTACAAATCAGGACGGAAAATGGAACCACAGACGATACACATTGTATAATACTGGCCTGCGCTTGCACTGAACGGGGTCTCTAGGAGTGCGAAATATGCAACCGGATTGTATCACAGCATAATAGAATGTGATTTTTTTGGGGGAATGTATACATGCGGCTCTTATCTGTAGCTATAGATTCTAGTATGCGGAGATAGGAGTTCACAGCCATTGTAGGGGTTGTCCACCTTTGGGGACATTTTTTGGCTTGTAACTTAAATGCATGTATTTGAGTCTAAGGCCGGAGTCACACTAGCGAGTTTGATGCGAGTTAGTCGCACGTCTTACTCGCATCAACACCCGGCACGGCCGCCCGCTCTCGGACCAGAGTGCGCGGCGGCATAGAAATACATGTAGCCACGCACTCTGGTCCGAGAGCGGGCGACCGGGTGTTGATGCGAGTAAGTCGTGCGACTAACTCGCATCAAACTCGCTAGTGTGACGCCGGCCTATAAATCATTTTTGTAATTCGCTTTCAATCAAAATTTTGCACAGTTTGGCTTTTAACAGGCTCTTTGTTTCATTGCACATTCAACTTTGATGTGGTCTCTGGTCATAAATCAGCTGAGAGGAGTTCAGCATAAAAAAAAGATAAAAGATGAAAAAAGTTAGACACTCTGCCATTGGAGCATCAGAATGAGCTCACGGACTGATTATCAGTTAACTCATTCTGCAGCCAGCACTAGACAATACAACACAGAGGCTATATAGAAAACAAATGGTGGGAAAACTTTTTTATGAATTCAGATTCGCAAAAATTAATTCTAGCCAAAAATACATCCATTTAAGTAAGAAAAAAAAAATGGACTATCCCTTTAACATTGCAAATCATTTTTACAGAGAAATTAGTTTTCTTTGCAATGCTAATGGATCTATGCAGCACAGAACTATGTGGGTGTCTGTGCAGATGATGATTTACATTATGGCATGCTGTGCAGTAATCTCCCAACATTGACAAAGAAAGAAACAAACAGTAACACCTAAAATGAGTAAAGAACCATGTGGGATAAAGCAGATTGCAGCCAAGGACGCCCATGAACGCTGCACTCGGAAACCTTACATCTGTGCACATCAGTATTATGGTTGTCCATCATAAGAGAACACCCACAACTGAGAGCATCGACATTAATGGATCCAGGATCGAACCAGAGATTCAAAATGTAAACCTTCTCCCAACTTTTTCAGTCTCTGCACCACCCTGGTCTGTTATTAAGGGGTTAACAAGTCTCAGATAACATTATTGGGTCATATTATTGAAAATCGAAGACTGATACTTTGTAACCGTCAATGTAATGATTAAATGTCCCCCATACCTGTTTAGCAGCTAGAGTCTCATCATTGGAGCTGTTCCGCACGATATCTCTGTACGTCATCTCTGAATTCCTCTTTTTCTGTAAGGCACCTGAGAGTCGCATCCAGAGCTGCACAATTACAGAATGATTTCAATGTATGGAATATGTTAAAATAAGTCCCCAAAATTTTTTTAAACACATTAATGCCAAAAAGAAAAAAAAAAATCTATCCTATTGCTGCACATACTGTACATTAAATGGGAGTATACTCAAGACTATAGAACAGGAGAAGGACGTGGGTATTCTGGTTACAAGTAAGCTGAGCAGCAGTACTCAATGTCAAGCAGCAGCGGCAAAAGCAAACAAGATTTTAGGGTGCATAAAAAAAAAAAGAAAATCCTGCGATCCCAACGTATTATTACCCCTTTATAAATCATTGGTGAGGCCACATCTAGAATATGAGATCCAGTTTTGGGCCCCAAGTTTTAAAAAGGACATACAGAAGTTATAGTCAGTTAAAAGGTGGGCAACTAGATTATTACAAGGGATGGAAGGCCTCTCATATGAGGAGAGGTTGGAAAAGTTGGGCTTAAAAGATGTCCCAGAGGGGATCTCATTTATATGCATAAATACATATATGGTCAGTACAACGGCAGATGACTTATTCCTTCCAAAGACCATCCTAAAAACCAGGGGGCAATCATTAGGGGTAGAAAAAGGAGATTCCGGCAGCTAAATAGGAAAGGGTTCTTTACAGTTAGAGCAGTCAGAGTTTGGAATACCCGACCGCAAGAGGTAGCAATGTCAGATACTATGACAGCTTTGAAAAAAAGGGCTGGATGATTTTCTAACAAATAGTATTACGGGTTATTAATAATCTAGCGATAGAGAATGTAGAACTGGTGGAGGAAGGGTGAACTTGATGGATGTAAGTCTGTTTTACAATCTATACAACTATGGTGCCATGTTATATAACTGAACTGTATAATTACAGGACAGACATTTATGACATTCATCTGCATATTGTTCATAACTGGCAGCAGCGATAATAGGTGGCTCCTGGTGTCACTTTAGTGGGCACCTGATACAGTGGAGGGGTACGCTGCCAGATAATAAGCATGTGGAACTAGATTATATATATAATATTTATTGCCTATTCATGCTATGTGTCTACACCTGGACATGGATTACCTGTGGTCTCATACTGTGGGGGATTCCAGCCAGGACAAGGGAGCGTAACTTATCAGAATGGGGGAGCGTTACATCGATCTTGTCCCAGGTTAGGTCTCCTACATCGTGGTTGTGGGTGAACTCTAGATGGGCCTGCCACTTTAATCTCTGCTGGGGATCTTCTGTGAGTGGAACTCCCAATAACTTACTTGAATTCGGTTCTGCCCCATCTGCAACGCATAAAACACAAAGAAAAACATGAGTAATGCAAAAGTAAAGAAGAAAGTTTCTATACGGTATAGAAAGTTTTACGCCGAGTTTTGTTTTTTTTACGTGCTCACCTTCTTTATCTACTCTGAATCCAAACTCATCGTAGCGAAACTCCAGCTGCTCTACAGTCTGCTCCTTCTGAAAAGGACACATGAAATGTTCACAGGGAAATACTTTGAGACTGTCCAATTCGTTTCCTGGCACAAAACACTAATAAATCGAGCATTAGATGTTTCTAGTCCTATGCGGTCTCCCTGCCCCAGTTCATTGATAGGTCTCTGCTTAGGGGAAAGACCTGTCAATCATGAGGAGTAGGGTAGAGATAAGCCGGGCCGCGCCTCGGACTACTCAGCCAAACCAAACAAATTGCCCACAGATGACTTTTCAATATGACAGCAGCGTTTCAGAGTAAAACATAGAAGGCAGCAACCATTTTGATGACAGATTACCTTTAACATCCAATTAGTAAAGAAGTAATACAGGCAGATTTCACATTGCTCAGCTGTAATCAGAACTCTCACTGCAATGAATGGAGATACATAGCACATGTACAACCCCCTCTACTGTAACTGCAGTCAGACACCAGGTTCTCAGATACCTTGTCCTGGAGATGGTACTCACATCCAGAGGCGTATGACATCAGCCGGCAGGGGTCCCGTGGTCGGGCTGCTTTATCCGGTGGTCTGAGGTGTTTCCCCCAGGCGGCTGCATTTTGCCGTCCCCCAGACTGAGAGTCAGCTGTCGAACACCCGGCTCAGAGACGGTGCAGAGCGCCAGCTCTCTCTTTCATACGCGAGTACAATTGAAGCCAGGTCAGGGCGACATCAACAACGTGATCAGGTCATATGATCACGCTGCTGACATTATTCGCCGGTGCTGCAGAGGCAAGCGTCGGTGGTAAGTGCTCCACTGGGGATGAAGACACCGAAGATTTAGCGTAATGGAGGGGACATTTAGCGTGGGGAAGATTGTGTGGGAAGATGGGAAGATTAAGTGTAACAGGGTGGGGAAGATTTGAGGAACTTTGTGGAGCAAGGAAGGGACATGTGCAGGCATATTATGGGGAGCGGGAGAAATTTCAAGGCACAGCATGAGGAGCAAAGGGCTAAACGGGGGGCATGTATGAGGAAACATGGGGGATGGCTGCAAACAGTATAGAGAGTGGGGAATGGGTGCGAACACAGTATGATAAGTGGGGTGGTGTGTGTGGGCAGTATGAGAGAGGGTAGGACATTGTATGAGTCGGATGGGTGCAGACACAATATGGTGAGTGAAGGGATTGGTGCGGATACAGAATGGGGAGGATGGGTGCATACGCAGCATGGTGAGCGAAGGAGGGAAAAATGTATGCAGACATAATATGGGGAGCGAGATTGATGGGATGTGTGCGGAGGCAGTAATAATAATAATCTTTATTTTTGTATGGCGCTAACATATTCTGCAGCGCTTTACAGTTTGCACACATTATCATAGCTGTCCCCGATGGGGCTCACAATCTAAATTCAAATTTCGGTATGTCTTTGGAGTGTGGGAGGAAACCAGAGTACCTGGAGGAAACCCAGGCAAACACGGGAGAACATAAAAACTCATTGCAGATGTTGTCCTTGGTGGGACTTGAACCCAGGACTCCAGCGCTGCAAGGCTGCAGTGCTAACCAGTATGGAGATTGAGGGGGAAAATATATGAGGTTACATTCGAGTGCAGTGCAATGTTTTACATTGGCATGAGAAAATAATTGCAGCTGTGCACTGAATAAAAGTGGGCCGAGTGCAATCCGATTTATTTGCTCGTGTGAAAAAGCCCTAAGTGAGCAAATCGCATATGTGTTTGGGGGAGAGGAGGGGTGCCAAACTGAATTCTTGCCTTGAGTGCCTGAAAACCTAGATACACCTCTGCTAGCATATATTACACATCCCTTGGACATGCCGTAAATGTCTCTTGTGAGACAGCCCCATCAAGGTTGGGGAGTAGTGAGTACTTGGTCAGAAGGGTCTGCTCACTGTAGGAAGTTATGGCGTTATCCATGTGATAAACGTCTGATATCTGGAGATTAGGCGGCTGTATGCAAGAGGTGGCCGCACACAGCCAAGCAATCCTGTGGATACAGTAGAAGTGACTGTAGCAGGAATATATTTCCTTACATGATTACTGACTGCAAAATAAGTGAATTCTGAAGGTCACTTTTAGACCACACAGAGGTTCATATCTCCAGACAGACAGCTTAGTTCTGAGACATCTGGCTGGGAAAATACATCACTCTAAGCACAAGAATCCGGAATATGGTAACATTTGGCATTAACCATCATATACGCCATACCTCAGCTTTTCATGCAGACAGGGTAGCCGTCCAGTAATGTAAATTACAAATCACGTTGAGCTTTCTTTCACACTTACTTGTGTATATTTTGCAAGGATGTCCTGTGGCCACATGCTTGCTGTGAGGGCCGAGAAGGGACCGCCTGGAGACGGGTATAACTCCCTACAAATCAGTATTAAAGCAAGTCAACAATAGCAGAAAATATTTTATTAACAATACAATGGTGTTACAGGGGGTTGCAAAAGGTCTCTCATTGCCTCAATGGGAGGTGAAAGGCGCTGATGAGCCATCTATTTGCCGCCAAGCTGGATGATATCTGCCAGGCAACCGACAAACACCAAATCAGCTGCTACTCTGACTTCACAATACAGAGGTGTGGGAACAGTTTGGGGAAGGCCCTTTTCTATTTCCCATGACTGTGTCCAGTGCACAAAGCAAGATCCATAAACCCATGGTTTATTTTGTGAGAATTTGACTAGTCACTCAGAGCCCTGCCTAAACCCCATCAAAAACTACGAGGTGAACTAGAATGGAGATAATGAGCCACAGCTCCTTAACCTACATCAGTCTGACTCTGACCTCACAAATTCTGGATGAACAGGAGAAAATTCCTAAAGACGCTTCCAAAATCTTGTACAAAACCATCCATGAAGTTTAGAAGATATATCTACTAGAGATGGCAACTCTTTATTAAACAAGCCCTGCCATGAAACGTTTTGTGCCCTAAACTTGTGTAAATGTGTATGTAATGAAGTGCAATGGCATTAATATTCTCATCGAATACCACTTTCTCCAGTTTCCAGCGCTGCTCCACTCCTCACTCACGTGACTTCTATTCCCACTCTCCGGATCACACTGGGGTCTATGTGAGAGTTGGAAGAAAATCTCTTTTACAAAGTAAGTTTATGAATCCTCAATCTGATTCTCCATAGACTTATATTGTAGAAGCGTCTTCTGTCTCACACATGGACCCCAGTGTGATCGGGAGAGTCAGAATTGCAGTACGTGACCAAGAAGAGGAACGGAGCAGAGCTGGAATCCGGGAAGGACGGCGATCAATTAATATATTAATGCAGTTACACTACATTTACACAGGTTGCATACATTTACACAGGTTGTTACCTTTGTCCATATAGTGTATCTCATGACATTTCTACATTTCCTGCAGCTGTTCACTACCAATCTTCTCAGAATTTGCCTTCTTGCTCTTGCCTACAGCGATCCTATAGTTGTCTTATATAAACCATTGACATTAGTGTTCAGTCACCCAACCGGATGTCACACAGGTCAAGTATTCTTTATCTATAAAGTCATACTAACCCAACAATGGGTGGTAGCTCTTATAGTGTCCAGCAGATCTTGACCCCCGAGATAAGAAATGAAGAGTATTCAAGATGAAGACCAACTTTTGTAGATAATTTCTTAGCTCCCTGAGCTCACACCAGGTCGGTTCTCTTACAGAGTTTTTCCATTACAAGGATATTGATGACCAATTCCTAGCAAAGATCAACAATATCAGATCACGGAGGCCCATCACCTGGCCCCGCCACCGATCCACTGTTACAAGTCCTGGTAGCGGCCAGATGTAAGCAATGGATGGAGAAGAGCAGCACAGCCCATTCGCTATGTAGTAGCCGTTCCAGGGTACTGCGGCATCGTTCTTATTCGATTAATAGGAGCTGATCTGCTGAACCATCTGTGATGAGCCACTGCTGCCAGCGCTTGTAACAGTCGATCGGTGGGGATGACAAGTGACGGGCCCCAATGATCTGATATCAGTGATCTATCATAAGGGTCGGTCATCAATAACTCTGCAATGGAAAACCCCTTTAACAACTGTGTACATGTGTAGGGTGTAGACAACAATCTACATCTCTACATACAAAAAAAAAAATCTAACAATCAGAGTTGAATATAATCGGGACTGTACCTGAGCCTCCCTTACCTGACATGGTGCCAGAGTAAATTCTGCGGGCACAGACTGTATGGTTGCCTCAGGTGCTGTATAAAGACGCAATCCTCAGAAAACGGTGAGCAACATAGGAGAGGATCTGGTGGTGGTCACAAGGTGTGGATGTGGCATCGGTAGTCCATGGGAGGAGGGATTCTGGCAGCAGATGTTCTCTGTAGGAAACCACACAATGGCGTTGTAAAGAAGGATTTTTACGTTCTTCGTTCCTGCCAAGCCTGAGGGTTGTGGTTCTGTTTCCAATCCATGCGCCCTCAGGGCTAGCCTAGCGCACACAACCATGGCGATGAATCAGTCTGAGTCACTGCACAGCAGATCTGCGCAAACGGGCACATGAATAATACATGCACGGTCCCGAATACTACACGGCATCTGTCACAAGATAACCTAAAGACCCATGAAGGGTTAAACTAATGAGGGTTAAGAAGTGCCACTACACACTGCAGTAAACTCAAACACCGCCTCCAGCTGAAACGGACACAGGTCATGTGTCAGCTGCTCTGAGCCAATCGGCATGTGGCGGACAAGCAGCATCTCATGAAGCCCCTCCCATGTCCTTTTCAGCTGGATGCCAGGCTCAGTATACATCCCCCGAAACTCCAGTTATGAAAGCTGTATATTGGGGTAAAAGCACACACTAAGTTAACCCTCTATGTGCAACTACTACCCGGTTGACATCACATTTTTTTTTTGTTTGCGTTCTGTGTGTGCAACAGGATGGCTCCTGCGCCAAATGTAACCATAGGGCTCCGTTGTCAGACAGACGCATCTATCACAGTAATACGACATGAGCTTTTTAATAGCTTTTCATTAAGTATTCGGTACACAGATGCCATTATAGTCTACGGGGGACGGATGCCTAACAATGAGACCTGTAAGCCGTGTGCTAGAATGGCATGAGTTTAATGACTAAGTCAACAGACGCTATTGACAATCTTGTGACATACATAGCACATGGATGCCATTAAGGTCTGTCGGTGACAGATGACATTTTTAGGCATCCATTCTACAGCGGTTACCAGATAAATTGAATGGAGACCAAAAAACGTAATGTGCAATAGGACCAGAGGAGAAGTTTGCTTAACCTGTCTATAATGATGAGAACCTGACAAATATTATTACAAAGCAGAGCAGCTGCCTGTAAACCTGCAGATCTGTATCGCACAGCAAATACAACACATACAGAATTACGTATATAGTGATACTAAAATAACCAGTGAGAACAGAGGTATTCCTAAAAATGTATCTCCAGGTGTCGGACCCCTAGTGATCAGTAAGTTACTGGATAGCAGGAAATAGAGGAGCGCTATATTCAGCTTTCTCCTGCGTCACATAGACAGTTAAAGGAGATGAGATGGAGCAGCGCACCTCCGCTACATTCATGATGGGGCTCTGCAGAACCCTGATTGCAGGTTCGAGTCCAGTACTCTGAACTGGTGGAAATCTCAGCAGCCTCTTCAGAGAGGAAGAGAATGCTAGCGCCACCTATTGGCTGTAGCAAATCCTGAAAGTCAATATTGACCCTTTAACATGACTTGCCATATAACTTAGGATAAGAAACCAAACCAGACCGTGTTTCGGGGTGTTTGCCACTCCTCAGTGCAAAGCAAGAGATCTAAGTCTCCTTACATCGGTTTGGCACTCTCCACAGAGAAACGTTCCCCCTTAGACCTTAAATTAAAGAGGCATTTTCATCCATATGGAGGTCTGTTTGTCTTTCATATATCTGTTTTTTAGATACACAATTAAAAGAACCTTTATGTAATCTCTGCAACAGATTTGTTCAACACAGATGTGTCCGTATGGCGTGTGTTATTTCCCCAAACTCGCAGAACTCTAAGGGCAAGTCTCATCCATTAATTGGATGAGACTAGCACTAACTTCAATTTGTTTTTCGACACAGACTGTCAGTCGGTGCAGAAAAACATTACTAGAGGACTATTAAACTAGCTGCCTTGTAGTCCTTCATACTCTTGAGCTTTGTATAAGTCCGCCCACAGCACTGATTGACAGCTTTCTGCCAGTGCACACAGTCAGTGGTGTGGGCGGGGTTATCCAGATCTCAGCATTCAGAGATCTGCAGCAGAGAAAATGGTGATTTTATGAAACTTGAAGCAAGCAGCCCAGTAAGAGACACATCGCTGGAATCAGAGTCTGAGCCCCTACATCATGCTGCTAGCAAAAACCTATTGACAGGTTCCCTTTAACACTCTATGATGCGGGTTCCCTACGTACTAATAAGTCATGGAGCGAGTGAGTAAATCTGGAGCTATAGTAGATCTGAAGCCTGTGTCACTCCGATCCTATTCCCCTCCCAGTGCCGCCTCCTCCTGCTTGATTGACAGCCTCAATGCTCTGTAACTTCAGGCAGGGAACAGTTAGTCAAGCAGGAGAAGGCGGCCCTGGGTGGGGAACAGAGCTGGACTGACAGAGGCTTCAGATCTACCAGAGCTCTTCGGCCTCATTTGCATATCAAATGTTGATTTCTTAGTAATAGCGGATTGGACTGGTCATGTAACGGTATTGCTGGGCATGTCTTTGAATGCACATATAAATAGTTTTGGAGTGTGAAATCCACCTGACAGATTCCCCTTAAGCAATATTTACAATAAATACACCAGCCTCATCAGGTCTATTAAATCTATTTTTTTAAGTGACAGATCGGCTTTAACCCCTTAATGACTGCCCTTTCTTCATCTTTGCCTCTGCACATTTATTGCAGTCTGTAATTGGGAAACTACAACGCCTAGCAGACCCTTATACCCTTGGATTGTCAAGGCAATATGGGACTTGTAGTTCTGCAAAAGCTAGGCTGGGAAACACCGATGTAGACAATAGAGGGTGCATATACGTAACTTTACACTTACGTTAGATGCTACAAATCCACAACTAAACCCACATGCAAGAGATGCAAAGTGTCAGATGGGTTTGTCAGAGGCATAAAACTATCTGCTCTTGTGAATCCCCACAAGGGGTGAAGATTATATCAGTCCATGGTGCTGACTCCATTCACTAACCTATTAAAACACTCCACATTCCAATTATAGCTTGTACCTGTATATTTTCTTATGCACATTAACCTGGCATCACCAAATTCCATAAGTGACCTCATATTAGCCCACTATGTCAGTATCACCATTGTATAGATACACAGGCAGGTAAGATGTAGGTGCAGTTTTACCTTTAATATTAGATATTTCTAATGTACTGACATCAGGGCAGATATCATCAAAAAATGACATATTGTTTATTTTTTTTTTAAATTCTGTTACAAAGCATTTTCAAACTAAAACAAAAATTCAATGTATCACAATTATTTTAAAAAAAAGTAAGCTTGCAATTTGCACATTGGCCACTGTGGTTATTATAAACCTGTACATCCTGTCCTTTCAGGAAGAGTTTTCAGCAGGCTCTTATCATCAGAGGCAGGTGACACCTCTATACACAGCTGATAACACAGGATCCTCCAATGACAATAGGCAATGTCACAGCTGATCCTCCTTCCTTCACAATGATTTGTGCACATGTTCATTAGATGCTTCAGTACAAAATATCAGGTTCATTTTTGTCTTTTGTGGCTATGTACATGTGTTGTTTCCTGAAACAAAAAGTAGATGTCTAAAAACTCCCCAGTGGCAAGTGTAAAAAGGCGTATTATTATTATTACACATTTATATAGCGCCATTTATTCCATGGCGCTTTACATATAAAAAGGGAAAGTATAGACAGGTACAATAAACGTGTGCTAGACAAGGGACACACAAGTACAGAAGGAGAGAGGACCCTGCCCACGAGGGCTCACAGTCTACAGGTATCAAAGTAAACTACTAATACAAAAGCGATCCCTTGGTCAGGGAGGGACCGGTTATTCTAAGTGAGCAGGCAAGAGAGAAGCCACCAGGATAAGGCCTTGGACTAGTCATTGAAAAGCTAGTCGGGGACTGTATGTCTTGGATGACTCGTTTCCGGTAAAACACAGCCGGCTGCTGTAATGTAGTCCCTGATCATGCTGCCCGATCCTGGGGTAGTCACTGAAAAGCCGGCCGGGGACTGAGTCTCAGATGACTAGTTTCCAATAAAGCACATCCGGCTGCAGTAACGCAGTCACCGATCATATCGCCTGTGGATCGGGCAGCATGAATCAGATGTCAGGTTCATTTTAAGCACTATTCCTGCAAAAAGGCATCTGGGAAGGGGTCAGACTGGTTTTTCCTGCTGGCCTGCCATCTCCTTGGAAACCTATCAGAAAATGTACAGGGAGGGAGGTGTGGGAGATATAAAGCAGAGGATAATCATTCCTCATTTATCAGCCGTTGCCTGCAAATCCCCAGGCCCGTCTCACTGGTGGTGACGTCCTGAGCTCGCGATTAGAGGACACGCAGGGCACAGAGCGGTGGCATTTACTGACGTAGCTATCTGCATGGAGATCAGCCAGAGCCTTCCATTGCGGGCACAGCCATAGATAGGCCTTATTTATTCTGCAGGTATTACAAGAAAACCACTCAGTGTAATGTAAAGTGAACACATATTGGAGAGAGGGCGGATATACTACACCTTCAGAACCAGTTTGACCACTCCAGGGGCCAGTTCCAGTGTTGCATGTTTTTTCTTAACTATTTAGGCAATAAAATCCTACATATATATATATATATATATATATATATATAATATATAATATATATATATATATATTAGATAGAGAGACCAATAGGTCTTACTTAAAGGGGGTTTTCCTGTTTTGGAAAACCCCTCTCCCACAGGCACACTTTATTTAAAAAACAAACAAACTGAGCATCACTCACCCTCCCCGGGTCCAGAGCTTAGTCTCCACCTCTGCTCCCGCTGACTGCTGTTGACTGCAGCGTTGATCTAAATATTTACACATGATCTCTTCCACTATAGATCATGTGTAAATATAGTTGACTGAAGTGTCCCCCGCCTATATGATAAAGGACTATGGGATTAAGCGTTGATCTCAAGTCGACAGCGCTGCAGCCAATCAATGAGCTCAGTGGCTCTGGCCCAGTCAACAGCACGAGCTGATAACTGCTGTTGGGGCACAGGGTTCTTCCAAAACTGGAATACCCCTGTATTAAAGGGAACCTTTTAAAGAGCTCCTTCTAATGGACTTGTAGTAATCTCAAGATTAGTTGACCATGATGTTTCTATGTTATGCACAGTTCTGAGATAGCGATTTTGGCATCTACGCCGCCAATAGTGGACTTTGTGTTCCCATTACTACAGTAGCTCATCTGTAGTTTTGCTACAATTTTACTGTGATGTGGATGGAACAAATGATACAAGTCATGTAGTCAGAGCAATGCAGTAGTCACTACAGCGAGACCACCAGATAAGACCCACATCCACCAGAATGTGGTATGCCAGAACCTTGCATACTATATTTTCACCAATTTTAAAGCTTTATATTGATACACTGGGTTCTGTCCCTTTAAACAGGACATTTCATTTATCATAAATATGTAATTCTTATCACCTGGTGTAAATGCAGCTGTTCTCCTGTATCCGGCAATGTTTCTCTTTAGTTCCAGCTCCTCTCTGTTCCTGATATAGGGCCCCTGTATATAAATCTAGTCATTATAGCCAAGTGGGCTTGGTCTTCAAGAAAACCTTTGCAGAGAAGAATTGAGGACTAGATTTACACATAAGGAAAGGGTGACCATATCTAAAAATATGGAGACATGCCAGATTCAGGAGAACAGTGACGCCATCTAATAAATAAATAATAATAATAATAAAAATAATAATAATAATACAGATTTATGGCAAGTCCTATGTTCCTTTTAAATGTTGCAGAAGTCAAAAATCTCATATTAGATCTTCTGCACACTTAAAAAAACCCAGAAGAGAGCAGAAAATTAACTTCTACAATTTGCTACATGCACTTGGGAGGAACTTCAGCCTCAATTTCCGCGGCCGATTTTGCTGCAATCTACCATATGCAGATTTACCATGGAATCCACCCTCTGTATTAAAGTAGGTAAAATCTGCAACAATCATTGACATGACAGACTGAGTAATCTGAACTGTTCTTCAAGTTTTAAAATATGTAAATGAGATTTTTAGAATCTACTTAGATGATACGGTCTTACCCTGCAGATTACCTGGCACAGAAGATCCGCTGTGTATGCATTTATCCATACTGCATATTATTTGCAATTTCCCTGTGAAGCAGAGGAACCCACACCTATCTCCACCCTTATAAAACATTCACCATCTCCGGGATTCCTGTAAGGAGAGGGAGTTCCTGCACCTGTAAATCTGGAGTGACGCCGGTGTGGACAACCAGCGAGACGCCAATGACTGGTTATCTGTCCCAGCGGTGGCACAAGACGGGCCATTCTGGGGCCGTACTCTCTCCGGCGGCTGTGTACAGTCACTGACGTGTCACTAGTAACCTGTATACAGGACAGGTGCGGCTTTGGACGACTGCTTCGAGATCCCGTTTACAGCACTTATGCATCACATAAACTGCAAATATTCCCATAGAAAAGGAGTATTAAGAACCAAAAAAGTGGGAAAAAAAAAAAAAGATTACAGCAGCAACTCCTAAAGACACAAAGAGGAGTAACAGGTGCATGGGAAGGAACAGCTGGAAGTTGTACCTGCATGTATGGGAAGAGGCAGCACTTTGCTTCAAGGCTCCTTATGGCTACAGATCCCCACTCTTCTCCGTCAGAGGGGTTTCATTTCCACCATAGATGCTTCTCGTCTCCCTCCCCTTCCTTCTCGGTTGTTCATGCATTAACACAGGAAAGCATTCCCCGAGCTGCACATCCTGCTTCTGCGCTCCTAATATTTACTCTCCTTGATCTCCACCCTCCCCCCCCTCGCTGTGCAGAAACCTGCAGCGCCTCCACTACGCCCATCTGGTGGAAGGAGGTTATTATCCACGCTGCGTGCCATGCCCACGGTGGCATTACCACATTGAATAAGCCAGGTTCACAATCCTCCGTTCAATTAAAAGTGTCCAGAACGTCCGAGGGGGTTCATTTATTTTTTTAATTAAGGACTTAAATGAGTTATCATGTCACAAATGTCACCGTATAAACTGATTAAATGCCACTGTCGTGAGACTAGAACGTGGGAACGCAGAATCGGAGTGACACTTCCTTACAGTCAGGAGGACTGGCGAGACCGGCGGGGGCATCTTATAGACGTCCCTGTTATAATCACCACTGTCTCATTAAATTCCTATCCCTGAAGACAAGTGTGCAGGCCTGATGCAGGGAAGGGATTGCTCACGATACAGACCTGCTCTACGGCTACATCCCAAAAAAACAGGCTAGATAAAGGGATCATCTCGATTGCACCCCATGCATTATAAAGGGTGACATTTGCAGCATATGTTCACAATCTACGGCTTTAAAATCCAGACTGATTACATAGCATAATACGTTGTGGCCTTTCTACCTGAAAAACTACTGAACATCTGCCTGGTGTGAACACGCTCTTAAAAGGGATTTTCCTTAGAATTTTTTCTTACTCCGATAGTAAAAAAAAAAAAAATACAAACTGTGTTGGAGCTGGACCCGAGGAGGCTAAGTATGGGTAAGAGACTGTAGAGTCTCCTGTGTCTGTTATTGTCAAAAGCGCTGACGTCACATCGACAGCGCTGCAGCCAATCAGTAAGCTCAGCAGCTCTGCCGATGTAGAGTACGTGAGCCACTGAGCTCAGTTATTAGCTGCAGCGCTGTTGATGTGACCTCAGGCTTGCAGTCAATAAATGACCAAGGTAGCAGCCTAGACTCCGCAGAGGACCTGGGGAGGGTGTCATAGAGAAAAATTAAAATCCCTAAGACATCTTCGGAGAGGGGACATATCACCCTCACATTGAACATATGGAATTAATTATAGCTGGGGGAAGAGAGAAACTAATTATAACTGGGTGAGAGTGAGCCGATACTTCAACCTCCATTGAAGTAGGGACTCATACAGTGACCAGTTAATTACCACAGGAGGAGATTTGATCGGAGATTCAGACACTCAGACAGACTCGTTGATGCAGAGGCGGGGAAGTACATTTCACATGGACAGAACTTCCTCGGATCAAGGCACTGTTCAGAGTTCACTCACATCACTTTAAGGCCATTCTAAGCCCTGAAACATAATAACAGTCCAATGAATGATGCTATCTAGGTCATGTTTTATCTCTATGCAAAGGTAAAATAAAATCGAAATCGGAAACATGACAACAATATCTATCGCCTGGGACCTCCGAAGATATCCTGAAGGTTGGTGATCTTATAAAATTCTAAAAGACTTAGCACATCCCACAACCAGCCTCCACATGAGCTCACCAAGGGGAGGTATGTGGGCGTAAGCTTGATCTAATAAAGAGCAGAATCTGGATTTGTGTATTTGGTCAGTCCTGGAAGGTACAGCTTGCTGTGCTTCTGTACGTTTTCCTAATGAATACCTGGCTCCTCTAAGCTCTGAGCCATTTTCCTGACGGAGGTTTAATAATTTTATTTTGCTAGCCCTTTTATTTTATTTAATAGTATATAACGTATTGTTTTGTTAACATTTTATACAATCTTGTATTTTTTGTTATATACACTGCTCAAAAAAAATAAAGGGAACACTCAAATAACACATCCTAGATCTAAATGAATGAAATATTCTCATTGAATACTCACTTACAAATGGTGTGTTCCCCTCATCCTTCAAACATGCCTCAATCACACCCATCCTCAAAAAGTCCTCCCTTGACCCATCCTCTGCATCTAGCTATCGCCCGATATCTCTTCTCCCTTATGCCTCAAAACTACTGGAACAGCATGTCCATCTTGAACTGTCCTCCCACCTCTCCTCTTGCTCGCTCTTTGACCGCTTGCAATCAGGCTTCCAACTGCATCACTCAACTGAAACTGCCCTAACTAAAGTCACCAACGACCTACTAACCGCCAAGAGCAAGCGACACTACTCTGTCCTCCTTCTCCTGGACCTGTCTTCTGCCTTCGACACTGTGGACCACTCCCTCCTGCTCCAGATTCTCTCATCTCTGGGCATCACAGGCTTGGCCCTATCCTGGATCTCATCATATCTAACAGATCGAACATTCAGTGTCTCCCTCACCCACACCATCTCGTCACCTCGCCTCCTCTCTGTCGGTGTTCCTCAAGGCTCAGTTCTAGGACCCCTACTCTTCTCCATCTACACCTTCGGCCTGGGACAGCTCATAGAATCCCACGGTTTGCAGTATCATCTCTATGCCGATGACACGCAGATCTACCTATCTGGACCTGACCTCACCTCCCTACTGACCAAAATCCCACAATGTTTGTCTGCTATTTCAGCTTTCGTTTCTGCTCGCTTTCTAAAACTGAACATGGACAAAACAGATTTCATCATCTTCCCCCCATCTCACTCTACCCCTCCACCAGACCTATCCCTCAATGTCAACGGCTGCTCGCTTTCCCCGGTCCCGCATGCTCGGTGCCTCGGGTGATCCTCGACTCTGCCCTTTCTTTCAAGCCACATATCCAAACCCTAGCCTCCTCCTGCCGTCTCAAACGCAAAAATATTTCTCGGATCCGTGCATTCCTTGACCACGACACCACAAAAACACTAGTGCATGCCCTTATCATCTTCCGCCTTGACTACTGCAATCTCCTGCTCTCTGGCCTCCCGTCTAGCACTCTGGCACCACTCCAATCCATCCTACTTTCTGCTGCCCGACTAATCCACCTGTCTCCCCGTTATTCCCCAGACTCTCCCCTATGCCAAGCCCTTCATTGGCTTTCGATCGTCCAGAGGTACCAGTTCAAAACCCTAACTATGACATACAAAGCCATCCACAACCTGTCTCCTCCATACATCTGTGACATGGTCTCCCGCTACTTACCATCGCGCAACATTCGATCCTCTCAAGATCTCCTTCTCTACTCTCGCCTTATCTCTTCTTCACACAACCGCATACAAGACTTTCCCCGTGCCTCCCCTATACTCTGGAATTCTCTACCCCAACACATCAGACTCTCACCTACCATTGAAATCTTCAAAAAGAACCTGAAGACCTACCTCTTCCGACAAGCCTACAACCAGCAGTGATCCTCAGTCTACTGAACTGCTGCACGACCAGTTCTACCCTCTCCTAGTGTATCCTCACCCATCCCCTGTAGACTGTGAGCCTTCGCGGGCAGGGTCCTCTCTCCTTCTGTACTTATGTGCGTCCTGTATTGCTCATATTTATTGTACTTGCCTATATTCGCCCCCTCTCACATGTAAAGCGCCCTGGAATAAATGGCGCTATAAAAAATGAATAAAATAATAATAATTGAATACTTTGTTCTGTACAAAGTTGAATGTGCTGTCAACAGAATCACACAAAAATCATCAATAGAAATCAAATTTTTGAACCAATGGAGGCCTGGATTTGGAGAGACCCCCAAAATTGTTGCTGGCAGCAGGGTCACACTGAGTACATGTGACAGGCGTGACAGAGTCTGGAGATGCCGCGGAGAGCGATCTAATGCCTGCAACAGCCTTCAGCATGACCGGTTTGGCAGTGGGTCAGTAATGGTGTGGGGTGGCATTTCTTTGGAGGGCCGCACAGCCCTCCATGTGCTCGCCAGAGGTAGCCTGACTGCCATTAGGTACTGAGATGAGATACTCAAACCCCTTGTGAGACCATATGCTGGTGCGGTTGGCCCTGGGTTCCTCCTAATGCAGGACAATGCCAGACCTTATGTGGCTGGAGTGTGTCAGCAGTTCCTGCAAGATGAAGGCATTGAAGCTATGGACTGGCCTGCCCGTTCCCCAGACCTGAATCCGATTGAGCACATCTGGGACAGCATGTCTCACTCCATCCACCAACGTCACATTGCACAACAGACTGTCCAGGAGTTGACGGATGCTTTAAGGTACTGTCACACTATGTGAGATCGCTAACGAGATCGCTACTGCGTCAACGATTTATGACGCAGTAGCGATCTCGTTAGCGACTTAGCTGTGTGTGACATGTAGCAGCGATGTGGCCCCTGCTGCGATGTCGCTGATCGCTTATGAACGTTCTGAGCCGTTTTTTGGTCGTTGGTGTCCCGCTGGTGAGCCTGAATCGCTGAGTGTGACACCCTTTATGAACGACTTTACCAGCGTCGCAGGCGGGACTAGGTTTTCCCAACGACTGCAGAGGTCGTTATACAGATCGCTGATGAGATGTGTTTGGAAGCTAACTAGTGACCACATAGCGATCGCACTAGCGATCTCGCCAGGTCGTGTCGTTGTCGTGATCGCTAGTGTGATCGCTAAGTGTGGCAGTGCCTTTAGTCCAGGTCTGGAAGGAGATAACTCAGGAGAACATCTGCAACCTCATCAGGAGCATGCCCAGGCGTTGCAGGGAGGTCATACAGGCACATGGAGGCCACACACACTACTGAGCATCATTTTGACTTATTTCCACTTTAATTTTGTCTTGTTTTGATTTTCATTTTGACTTCTTTCCACTTTCATTTTGGGGTCTCTCCAAATCCAGGCCTCCATTGATTCAAAAAGTTGATTTCCTTAAAATGGTTTTGGTGTGATTATGTTGACAGCATGTTCAACTTTGTACAGAACAAAGTATTCAATGAGAATATTTCATTCATTAGATCTAGGATGTGTTATTTGAGTGTTCCCTTTATTTTTTTTGAGCAGTGTATAAACACTGCCATCCTTTCTGGATTAAATATATAAAACTGAATAGCTCTGTTCCTCTTGCTCTGTACACCGCACCCCTGCTATACGCTACCTGTGCCAGGTATCCAATCGGCTTACATAAACGATTGGTGGTGGCAGCTAGTGGTTCCTTTTGTTATTGTGGATTTGACAGTTATATATATGTTCAACGTGCTGGAAATGGGGGTGTATATACCATACAGTCATTGTGGGTTCACCAATAACCGGCCTAGTAGTGCAAGCAGCCGCGGCCTCGTCCATCACTCGTCAGTCAACTACGTAATTGTCCAGACATTTGTAGGCAGCGGAGTTGCGTTCCCTGACAAATTTTTGGCAGCGGTGGGTTCTGCGTGAAACAACTCCCTTCCCCCCCAGTGTCCTCCCTGACAGAAGTTACCTAAAAGACAGTTTTGTTTTTATACTACTGATGGATCTTATAGGAAAAAAACTTTTCAAAAAGGAGACGACCCCTTTAAACATTGCCTTGTTCCCAGAATCTCGGCGTGCCTCTGAGTGCCATATCTTTATAGACAGATGGAAACATGAGCTTCACAATCCCGGCATCACCCCAAGTGGGTGATAACATGGAGACAACAGCTTTTATCAATCAGATGCATAAAATATAAGCTGCCACACACTGTACAACACTGATGACACCACGGCTGCCCTGGAGGTATCACTGGTGCGTGGCTACAGCTCATCAAGGGTCAGTACTACTCCCTTGTAGGTCTCAATAGGATCGCACATTTCCTATAGGGGCACAACAGCAGGACAGGTGCTGGGAAATACTTTGCAATTTTTCATGATCTCTAATGTAAACACAAAGAGGAAATTAAATTGTGACTGGTTTGTACAACACCTGCCAGACAGGACCAGGTATCAGCCCCGAGCAGCGTCTCCAGTCAGACCTGTTGGAAACATGAGACGTAGAGTACACGTGATTATACCCAACATTGCCCCTAAATAGCACAGAGCCACTCAGAAATGCTGCAGATAAAAAGACCCTAACCATGCAGGGATCCAGGCTGCTAATCCTAGAAACATAAAATGATCGACCAATGGCAGCGTATGGACTAGAATAAGCAATGGCTGACAAGCAGAAGACAGTGGACCGATCAGCGGCAGAGCGTCTGCGCTGGACCTGGCACAGATCAGCGGCAGAGCGTCTGCGCTGGACCTGGTACCGATCAGCGGCAGAGCGTCTGCGCTGGACCTGGTACCGATCAGCGGCAGAGCGTCTGCGCTGGACCTGGTACCGATCAGCGGCAGAGCGTCTGCGCTGGACCTGGTACCGATCAGCGGCAGAGCGTCTGCGCTGGACCTGGTACCGATCAGCGGCAGAGCGTCTGCGCTGGACCTGGTACCGATCAGCGGCAGAGCGTCTGTGCTGGACCTGGTACCGATCAGCGGCAGAGCGTCTGCGCTGGACCTGGTACCGATCAGCGGCAGAGCGTCTGCGCTGGACCTGGTACCGATCAGCGGCAGACGTCTGCGCTGGACCTGGTACCGATCAGCGGCAGAAGCGTCTGCGCTGGACCTGGTACCGATCAGCGGCAGAGCGTCTGCGCTGGACCTGGTACCGATCAGCGGCAGAGCGTCTGCGCTGGACCTGGTACCGATCACGGCAGACGTCTGCGCTGGACCTGGTACCGATCAACGGCAAGCGTCTGCGCTGGACCTGGTACCGATCAAGGCATAGCGTCTGCGCTGGACCTGGACCGATCAGGGAAAAGCGTCTGCGCTGGACCTGGCACGATCGCGGCAACGTCTGCGTGACTGCAGATGCGGCAGAGCGTCTGCGCTGGACCTGGCACCGATCAGCGGCAGAGCGTCTGCGCTGGACCTGGCACCGATCAGCGGCAGAGCGTCTGCGCTGGACCTGGCACCGATCAGCGGCAGAGAGTCTGCGCTGGACCTGGTACCGATCAGTGGCAGAGCGTCTACACTGGACCTTGTACCGATCAGTGGCAGAGCGTCTGCGCTGGACCTGGTACTGATCAACGGCAGAGCGTCTGCGCTGGACCTGGTACCGATCAGAGGCAAAGCGTCTGCGCTGGACCTGGCACCGATCAGCGGCGAGCGTCTGCGCTGGACCAGGTACCCATCAGCGGCAGAGCGTCTGCGCTGGACCTGGTACCGATCAGCGGCAGAGCGTCTGCGCTGGACCTTGCACCGATCAGTGGCAGAGCGTCTGTACTGGACCTGGCACCGATCAGCGGCAGAGCGTCTGCGCTGGACTGGCACCGATCAGCGGCAGAGCGTCTGCGCTGGACCTGGCACCGATCAGCAGCAGAGCGTCTGCACTGGACCCGGCACCGATCAGCGGCAGAGCGCCTGCGCTGGACCCGGCACCGATCAGTGGCAGAGCGTCTGCGCTGGACCTGGTACCGATCAGCGGCAGAGCGTCTACACTGGACCTTGTACCGATCAGTGGCAGCGTCTACGCTGGACCTGGTACCGATCAGTGGCAGCGTCTACGCTGTACAGTGGACTGTAAAAATAATGACAGAAAGCAGTATATTGTGACAACCTGTGCTGGGCTGACCTGTCTCCAGCAGTGCCTCGGTTGTCACAACACAACGTGTCATCAGTCCGGGCTTACCTGTAACTTGTGCGGCAGATAAGCACCCGGATTTCTGGCCTACATTACCGGATTAGGCTTTTTCTTTCTGGTGCATTCCCCTTTGAGTCATTCTTACAGTATTCCTCTACTACAAGTCATTTACTTTTCTTTATCAGCTGCCATGTAGAGAACACCAGTGTGTGAGGAGTGCTGCGTCCCTGACTGATGGTGGGCAGGAGATGCGAGTGACATGAAGCAGATGGCCGCTCAGCTCAGCCACCGTAATACACCGCAATGTGGCAGGGAAAGGAGACCAGGGACAATGTGATTAAGCTGTGAGTCACAGGCGCACGTCAGAGCCAGCGCTGCTCCATCACCGGGGTCCCCATTAACCCGTCACTGCCACAGACTTATCAATCACCTCTATAGCATCCAGAATATTCTGCCATTCCCGCAAACTTTGAATACTAATTAGTGATATTCGTAGATAATGATTTCCTCGGCCATAAAGAACAGCTGGGAGGCCGCTGTCAATAACGGACAGATTATTTCTATTATCATTATTAGGACAGGTCTCTTAATATTAGTAAATGTGACGTCAACTATTATTAGGACATATTATCTCTATCATTATTATGTCTTATTTTCTAATATTAGTAGGACATATCATTATCTATTGCTATTAGAACATTTATATTATTATATTAGTATTAGGATTATCAGTATTATTTCTATTATACACACGATTCTTATAATATATCTCTATTACTGGGATTTATTACTTCTATTATTAGGACATTACCCATATTATTAGGATATATTAATATCTCTATTATTGGGATTTTTTACTTATAATATTAGGACATTATTATCCCTATTATAGGATATTTAATTATTATTTCTATTATTAGGATTTATTACGTCTATTATTAGGACATTACCCCTATAATTAGGATATATTATAGATATTACTTGTATTATTAGGATATATTATAGATATTACTTATATTATTAAGACATTACCCTATTATTAAGCTATATTATTATTATATTATTTCTATGATTAGGATCCATTTCTATATTAAGACATTACCCCTATTATTAGCAATATTATAGATATTACTTGTATTACTAGGACATTACCCCTAATATTAGGACATTGCCCTAGTATTGGGATATATTATAGATATTACTTGTATTATTAGGACATTACCCCTATTATTAGGATATATTATAGATATTACTTGTATTATTAGGACATTACACCTATTATTAGGATGTTGATATTGATTATATAGATATTACTTGTATTATTAGGACATTACACCTATTATTAGGATTGTGTAGATATTACCCCTATATTAGGATATTTGATATTACTTGTATTATTAGGACATTACCCTATTATATTAAGGAATGTGTTTGTAAGATAATTAACCCCTATTATTAGGATATGTTGTATAGCTTATTAATTGTATTATTAGGACATTACCCTTAGTATTGGGATATATTATAGATAGTTACCTTGTTATTATAGTATTAGGACATTACCCTTAGTATTGGGATATATTATAGATATTACTTGTATTATTAGGACATTACCCCTAGTATTGGGGTGTGCTGACATCCTCCAGCACTGCCACCTGTCCCCCCATTACTACAAGTTTCCTGATCCTGACACCCTACCGTCAGCTAGTAACTCTGGACACAACCCATGTACTACCACCCTCATCCTCCTCAGCTGTCACCTCAGCACTCACTGTCAGTTATGTCTTGCACACAAGACTGCCATGTCTGGATGCTGGCGGATCAGCCGTCCTCCTGCTGCAGGCGCTGCGCCGTGTCTCTCAGCACAGCTCGGTTTTGCAGCCGCCGTCGCCCCTCGTACACACACAGCAGATGGGAGCACGCCCGGTGCGGCGCCGCTCCTTACCTGTCTCTCTGAGTGAGGTCTCGGCTCCTCTCAGCCTCGGAGCTCAGCTCTCTACAGGCTCCCAGCCAGCTGCGTCACCAGTGCGCATGTGCAGTACCTGCAGCCGACAGAGCGAGCGTCTGCTGCCTGCACTGCGCCTGCGCCACCGCTGCTCAATCCATTCACAGAGACAAACATAGATTAGATAAGGTGAGCCCAAAACAGCGAGAGATAAGATCAAGATGATTACACAAGTACATAGAATACCCCCTCTAAACACACATACTTCACCTAAACTGCTAGGGTTTATTCAGACGTTGCGGTGGGGCCGCGTTTTTTATTTATGTGGCTTTCTGACCAGATTGTGCTCAAAAATCCATAAGGAAAAACTCTTTATATACTCCTTAGATAATTTTCCTACATATTTCAATGGGAAAAGACACCTAAAGTGGAAAAAGAAGCAATGTGTCAAATCTTGGGCTGTTTTTACTTGGAAAAAAAATGCTGTAACGTAGCTCACTAAATCGAAGGAGAAAAAATTCCTCAGAGGCAAAAAAAAAATGTTAAAAAAACACCGAAAAAGTGCAACATCCCTCACATGTAAAAAAAACTCAGTGTGAACAAGCTCCTACTAGTGAGAGGCGCACAACAAAAAAAGTGCATCAGTGCTAGAAGTACGTGCCACACGGCGAGAGCGGCAGCCGGGCCACAAACAGCTGACATGTGCACGGGTCTGAACCGGTGCAAGATTTCCATCAGGATTTGCAGAATCCACAGAACAATACATTATCAGCAAAATACATAAGACGTATGGCACAATCATACCGCCATGCAAAATGGTCCCAGATCGGACTACAATGCACCGACCGGCTACGGGTCTCCTGACCTGAGCGTGACAGCTACAGGTGCCTCTCACAAAAATATAATATCATCAAAAAGTTAATTTATTTCAGTTCTTTAATACAAAGAGTGAAACTCGTATATTATATAGAGTCACTACACACAGAGTGATCTATTTCACGTGTCTATTTCTGTTAATGTGGATAATTATGGCTTACAGACAATGAAAACCCAAAAGTCAATATCTCAATAAATTAGAATAATTAACAAAAATTACCTGCAAAGGCTTCCTAAGCGTTTAAAAAGGTCCCTTAGTCTGTTTCAGTAGGCTCCACAATCATGGGAAGACTGCTGACTTGACAGATGTCCAGAAGGCAGTCATTGACACTCCACAAGGAGCGTAAGCCACAAAAGGTCATTGCTAAAGAAGCCAGCTGTTGTATTGGATCAACAACAAAACTGAGAAAAAAAGGCATAATTTCACACAAAACTCCACAAATGGACGGGTCAAAATTGTTGCCACCTTTCCAAAATTGTGGGTAAACAACTTTGTTTCAAGCATGTGATGCTCGTCCAAACTCACCCGTGGCAAGTAACAGGTGTGGGCACTGAAAATCACACCTGAAACCAGATAAAAAGAGAAGTTGACTCAATCTTTGCATTGTGTGTCTGTGTGTGCAACACTAAGAATGGAGAACAGAAATAGAACTGAGGACTTGACAACCAAAATTGTTGAACAATATCAACACTCTCATGGCTACAAGTTCATCTCCAGAGATCTTGATGTTCTTTTGTCCATGGTGTGCAACATAATCAAGGAGTTTACCACTACAGCTAATCTCCCTGGACTGTGGAGAAAAATTGATGAACGGTTGTAACGCAGGACAGTCTCCACAATCAAGTTCCAAGCAGATTCGAGCTATCCTATAGGCTCAAGGTGCTTCAGTGTCAGCGTGAACTTTCCGTCAACATTTAAATGAAATGAAAAGCTATGTCACGAGACCCAGGAGGACCCGACTGCTGACACAGAGACATAAAAAAGCAAGAGTGTAGTTTGCCAAAATGTACATGAGTAAGCCAAAATCATTCTGGAAAATTGTCTTGTGGACTGATGAGACGAAGATAGAGCTTTTTGGTAAAGCACATCATTCTACTGTTTACTGAAAATGGAATTACACTTACATAGAAAAGAACACAGTACCTACAGTCAAATATAGTGGAGGTTCAAAGATGTTTTGGGGTTGTTTTGCTGCCTCTGGCACTGTGTGCCTTAACTGTGTACAAGGCATCATGAAATCTGAAGATTACCAATGTAGTGGCCAGTGTCAGAAAGCTGTGTTTGTATCCTAGGTCATTGGTCTTTCAGTAGTACAATGACCCGAAACATACTTCAAGAAGCCCCCAAAAATGGGTGGAAACAAAGTGCTGGAGAGTTCTCAAGTGGCAGCAATGAGTCCGGATCTATATCCCACTGAACACCCGTGGAGGGAACTTCTTAAAATTACTGTTGGAAGAAGGCGCCTTCACATATGAGAGACCTGGAGAAGTTTGCAAAAGAGTGGTCCAAAATTCCAGTAGAGATGTGTAAGAAGCTTGTTGATGGTTATAGGAAGCAATTAATTGCAGTTATCAGGGCAGGTTCCAGGTTTTTGTGGGCCCCGGGCGAAAGAGTCTCAGTGGGCCCCTTTAACACATACCACAATTCATGATGCACAGATACGGCAGAGAAATATAGATATAGTACAATGCCAAATACTTCACTTTTTACATTACATGAGTGATATCTATTGTAAATTCTACAATAGCTCAAAAAACGAACAGTATAGTCATCCATACAGTATTATGGGCACCACATAGTGCGCCATACAGAATAATGAGCCCCATATATTGCTCCATACAGAATAATAAGCCCCATATATTGCTCCATACAGTATTATGGGCACTACATACTGATCCATACAGAATAATGAGCCTCATATATTGTTCCATACAGAATAATGGACCCCATATAATGCTCAATACAGCATAATGAGACACATATAATGCTCCATACAGTATTATGGACACCATATATTGCTTCATACAGAATAATTGACCCATATTTTGCTCCATACAGAATAATGAGACCTATATTTTGCTCTATACAAAATAATGAACCACATATATTGCTCCATGCAGAATAATGAGCCCCATATATAGTTCCATACAGTATATAATAGACCCCATATATTGCTCCATACAGAATAATGGACCCCATATAATGCTCCATACTGTATAATGAGCCCCATATATTGCTCCATACAGTATATAATAGGCCCCATATATTGCTCGATAAAGAATAATGAGCCCTATGTATTGCTCAATACATAAATGGGCCCATATAATGTTCTATACCGTATATGATGGACTCCATATAATACTCCAGTATAATTGGCCCCATATATGATGCTCCAGTGTATAATGGGCCCCATATATGATGCTCCAGTGTATAATGGGCCCCATATATGATGCTCCAGTGTATAATAGGCCCCAAACACGATGCTCCAGTGTATAATGGGCCCCATATATGATGCTCCAGTGCATAATGGGCCCCATATACGATGCTTCAGTGTATGATGGACATAATACCAGTGTATGATGGTCCCTATATATAATGCTCCAAACATAAAAAAAATAATATGAAATACTCAACTCTCCTTGCCGCTCTACTCTGGACTCCTCAGCGTCGCCATCTTCCAGCTCTCTGCACTGTGACTGTTCAGGCAGAGGGAGCACAGACGTGACGTCATACCGTCCTCTAACCTGAACGTCACTGTCAGAAGACGCTGCAGTGATGGAACGGAGAGAGGTAAGTATCACAAATGACAGGGCCCTGAGCAAGCGGGGGGCCCACTCACGGGAGTCAGCACTGGCACAGACACCAGGCCCCTATAGTGTGCCAATGTCCCTGACGTCGAGTGGGCCCCCCAGCCTGCTCAGGGCCCCGACACTGGCGCCGGGTGCTGACGCCGGCCCTGGCAGTTATTTATTCCAAAGGGTGTGAAACCAAATATTAAGTTGAGGGTGCCAACAATTTTGTCAGGACCATTTTTGAGGTTTTACGTGAAATTATGACCTATTTACCTTTTTCTGCCTCTGTTTTTTTTTTTCCCAAAACACACAAAGGAAATAAACATGTTTGTAACAAAACGTGTAATTGCAATAATTTTCTGGGAGAAATACTTCATGTTCTGTAACAATTTTAAGGGTGTCAACACTTTCAGCCATGACTGTATATTTCTATGAGGCTGTCACGCTCAGGTCAGGAGAGCCAAGTCTGGTCCAGGCATTGCGGTACGATTTACACATATGTACGAATGCTCCTTTAGATTGTGAGCCCCATTGGGACAGCGATGATAATGTCTGTAAAGTGCTGTGAAATATAACAGCACTGTATATCTTAAGCCCCCATACACATTAGAGTAATGTCCAGGGACGTATCAAGAGGGAAGCAGACAAGGAGCATCAAACAGAGGGCTTACGTTGGGCCATCTGATTCACTGGTCCAAGGTGCCTTCCAGGCGGTGTTTTGCCACCACCATGAGTGGAATTTCTCGTTCTTCGAGCTGGTTGTCAAACTGACAATTGCAGAACTCCAGCTTCCACCACACAATTGTGCATCTTTCAGGTGCGAGTACATTTGAAACCCTGACAGACGGTACTCCAAGGTCAAGGCAACATCAGCAGCATGATCAGGTCAGCTGATCACGCTGCTGGCATTACTCCTGTGTCACAGAGGAGGTAGATGTCACGAGTATATCACACTAACCTGGGAGATCTGGGGTAGAAGAACACTGCATATTGTGAATCGAAGATCTTCCATTTAGCCTGTTTGTATCCCATATTAAATTAATTTGCTTCCTTTGGTGGTGAAGAGGGTAAAGACTCTTTCTATGCTGGTTAGAAAGATGCAGCTTCATTTCAGCTGCTTCTCATCTGGTCCTTAACTCTTCCTACCAAAACTGGTCAAACCCTCTCTGTCCTGCCGGTAAAAGCTCTGCTTCCCTTAGGAGACGCTGTGTTGAATAGGAATTTGTGTTTTCTATTGGAGATTCATGTTCCCGTGCTTTGTGTTAAGAGTTGTGGTGTTCTGTTTGGTTACAGTCTACACCTCAGATGGATTGAGGAGAGGACACCGCTGGACCAGGTAAGGAGAAAATGTTGTTTTTTTATAAATTCGCAGTGTGGAGAGATATGGGGGCATTGTGGAGAGACATGGGGCATTGTGGAGAGACATGGGGGCAGTGTGGAGAGACATGAGGGCAGTGTGGAGAGACATGAGGGCAGTGTGGAAAGACATGAGGGCAGTGTGGAGAGACATGGAGGCATTGTGGAGAGACAAGGAGGCAGTGTGGAGAGACCTGCTGCCAGGATGGAGAAACATTGGGGGTATGTGTCATGTCGGCGCCCGCTGCCGCCGCTGCCTCTGCTCTCTTGCCCTCCTCGCTGCATCCCGCTCACCGGCTCACGCGCCGCTTCCCCGTCCTGTCTTCCTGCCGCGTGTCGCCTCCTCACTCCCGTCCTTCCGGCCTGCTGCGCCTTAGGCCACGGGAGCGCGCCTCTCTCGCCTCTTAACCCTCTAGCACCTTCCTAGAGGCATTTGCGCCCCTATCAGGTGCCAGCACAGGGTACATCAGGCGGTTCCTCCATAGTGGAGGCGCTTGATTACCGTATGCATTCTGTGCGTTAATCCTGGCTCTGCTTGCAGGTTCTGCCCATTACCTGACATCCTGCTCCGTCCTGACTACCTGCTCTGTCCTGACTACCTGCTCCGTCCTGACTACCTGCTCCGTCCTGACTACCTACTCCGTCCTGTCTACCTGCTCTGTCCTGACTTTCCTGTCCCGTCCAGTTACCGGTGCCTCCGGCTCTGTCCGGGCAATCCGCCTTGGTGGCGCAATCTCCCTAGCTCCGTCCGGGGTGAGGCTATCTCCTCTCCCTAGTCCTGCCCGTGGTGCTCCTCATGCCTTCTTGAGCCGTCCCTCTTGGTGCCAGCTGTCGCGGTACTTGACTCCCTCGGGTCTGCCCCTAACGATCCCTGTATAGGGGTAGGTGCACCTGGTCCACTCGCTCTTGGAAGCTTCAGTGCCGCGATCCAGAGAGTCCACTCTCGGAAGCACGTCATTCCCGTGGTGTCACAGTATTGAGAGGCATGAGGGAAGAATTTGAGAACACGTGGGGCCAGAAATGAGACTCGTGGGGCCTAGAATGGAATACATATGGGAGCATGATGTAGGACATTATTACTGTAGGGGCTAATTCTGGGATATTATTACTGCTGTGATGTATTCTGTTTTTGAGGATACTGTTTGTAGTGTTGGGGTCCTCTTACTGTGCAGGGCGACACGGTTGCTTTTTTTCTTCATCTGGCATAGAGTAGAAGTTGGGGAATGTGCTTTAGATAACTGTGTTATTTTCTACAGAGACGAGTCCTGTCTGGAAGAAGTGATGGTGGTCTGTACTGGATGAAGATGAAGGACTTCGACTAGAGACGTCACCATGAGTAAGTGTATTACCTGTACACTGACGCTATGCACTGTATTTTATATACAGATATCCTGTGTATAATGTCACTGGTGATTACTGTATTATCTGTACACTGACACTATATACAGAGCTCCTGTGTATAATGTCACTGGTGATCCCTGTATTACCTGTACACTGACACTATATACAGAGCTCCAGTGTATGTTACTGGTGATCCCTGTATTACGGGTACACTGACACTATATACAGAGCTCCTCTGTATAATGTCACTGGTGATCACTGTATTACCTGTACACTGACACAATATACAGAGCTCCTGTGTATAATGTCACTGGTGATCTGTTGTGAATATGTTGGAGGCGGCTTCTGAGCTGGGGCTCCCTCCGGTGGTTGCTCAGGGTAATGAACTGATTAATGAATGGCCTTCAGCTGGCGCTGAATGGTAGGATATAAGTGGCCTGATTTCCCAGCAGCCTTGCCGGTTATCAATTGTTCTTCTGGTCTTGCTTGAAGCACTGCTAGTTTCCTGCTCTCCTTCAGATAAGTGTTTGCTGTTTTTTTTTTCTGTTTGATATTCTCTGCTGGTTTGCAGCCTGTCCCCTTTTTGGGGTCTGGCGCTGCAATTGTGCTCCATTTGTGTCTGCACTTTTGCTTTGCTCTTTTGTTACTTTTAATTTGCTGAATAGCGTTTTGTTACACCAGAGATCTGATTTAGGTGGAAGAGGTCGTGTGATCTCAGGTTTTTGGCAATCAGAAGTGTTGGTATTTTTGTTAGGGTTTTTGTTGGATTGCAGTCAGAATTCTTTCCTGTAATTTTCTGTCTAGACAGATTGGGCCCCAGCGTTTGCTCATTCTATTTTCTGTCTGTGTCCATGCTTTCTTCTTGTCTAACCGCCATTACATGTTTGGGGGCTTCCTATTTTCATTGGGGATCTGCTCCGGGGCAGATAGCTTTCATCTTTCTGCCTTTACGTGTAGTTATCTCTCAGGCTGTGATGAGGCGTCTAGGATCAACGTAGGAACGCTCCACGGCTACCTCTATTTGTGTGGTTAGGTTACTGCAATCCAATAGGTTCCAGCCTCTCTGGTGTATTACCGCTTTTGCTATTTTTTGCCATTTCTCCTCAGTTACCGAAACATAACAGTGATCACTGTATTACCTGTACACTGACACTATATACAGAGCTACAGTGTATAATATCACTGGTGATCCCTGTATTACCTGTATACTGACACTATATGCAGAGCTCCTGTGTATAATGTCACTGGTCATCACTGTATTATCTGTACACTGACACTATATACAGAGCTCCTGTATATAATGTCACTGGTGATCCCTGTATTAACTGTACATTATACACAGGGCTCCTGTGTATAATGTCACTGGTGATCACTGTAACATGTACAATGACACTATACACTGAGTATTATGTACAAAGCTCCTGTGTATTATGTCACTATGGTAATATTAGAGTTGTTTTTTTTAATTAATGATCAGTATTGTAGCATTCCGTCACTATGTGGCAGTAATATGAGGTCTGGCCATGGTGTGGCGGTATTTGTGCCTTGTATGGGGTATTATTTGGTCACTATGTGGTGGAAATATATGGCCCGGCCATGGTGGAGTACACATCTTAAAAACCATGGCAGGTCTGAGCCTCCTCTTCTGCTGCTGTTTTGGCATCTTCCTTCCGCTTAGGAACAGCAGGGCAACCTGCATCACCACAAAGAGAGGCTGTGACAGCATCACTACCCCAGTGTCACTAAGCATGTCCACACCATCCAATGGAAGTGTTCAGCTGTACACTAACACTATATACAGAGCTCCTGTGTATAATGTCACTGGTGGTGTGACTATGACATAGCCGCGACACATGCAGCTGCGGCAGCGATCAACCGGAGCACTCGATGTATCCAGGCTCCCTCTGCAGCTTATTCGGTAAGCGCTATAGCATGCCGTATAAGCCCTGACCCGATCAAATTTGCACACCTCTAGTAACCACTTCTGCATTTATCACCCACTCCTGGTTTTGGCTTACAAATACTGATGTAAAAAACTCACCAAATACTCAATGTGTGCACATGGCCTTAGAGTATGTTCAAATATTACCTGAGGCTAAGTGCAGACGGTGCGGATTGGGCTGCGGAATTTTCCGCGCAGATTTTGGTAAATCCGCAGGTAAAATGACCTGGGTTTTACCTGCGGATTTAATGCGGATTTGCCGCGTTTTTTGTGCGGATTTCCCCAGCGGTTTCAGACCTGCGGATTTCTATTTAGAGCAGGTCTGAGAACACTGCGGAACTGCACAAAAGAAGTAACATGCTGCAGATTTAAATCCGCACCAAAGTCCGCGCGGAAAAATCCGCAGCATGTGCACTGCTTTTTTTGTTTAACATTGAATCCAATGCTATTGTACAGTCATGGCCAAAAGTTTTGAGAATTACACAAATATTATATTTTCACATGATCTGCTGCCCTCTGGTTTTTTATGTGTGTTTGACAGATGTTTTTATCACAGACAGAAATATAATTGCAAACATATGAGTAACAAAAGCTTATATTGACAGTTAGAATGAGTTAATGCAGCAAGTCAATATTTGCAGTGTTGACCCTTCTTCTTCAGGACCTCTGCAATTCTCCCTGGCATGCTCTCAATCAACTTCTGGACCAAATCCTGACTGATAGCAGTCCATTCTTGCACAATCAATGCTTTCATTTTGTCAGAATTTTTAGGTTTTTGTCTGTCCACCCGTCTCTTGATGATTGACCACAAGTTCTCAATGGGATTAAGATCTGGGGAGTTTCCAGGCCATGGACCCAAAATCTCTATGTTTTGTTCCCTGAGCCATTTAGTTATCACCTTTGCTTTATGGCAAGGTGCTCCATCATGCTGGAAAAGGCATTGTTGATCGCCAAACTGCTCTTGGAGGGTTGGGAGAAGTTGCTCTTGGAGGACATTCTGGTACCATTCTTTATTCATGGCTGTGTTTTTAGGCAAGACTGTGAGAGAGCCGATTCCCTTGGCTGAGAAGCAACCCGACACATGAATGGTTTCAGGATGCTTAACAGTTGGCATGAGACAAGACTGGTGGTAGCGCTCACCTTGTCTTCCCCAAATGAGGCGTTTTCCTGATGTCCCAAACAATCGAAAAGGGGATTCATCAGAGAAAATAACTTTACCCTAGTCCTCAGCAGTCCACTGCCTGTACCTTTTGCAGAATAACAGTCTGTCCATGATGTTTTTTCTGGAGAGAAGAGGCTTCTTTGCTGCCCCCCTTGAGACCAGGTCTTGCTCCAAGAGTCTCCGCCTCACAGTGCGTGCAGATGCACTCACACCTGCCTGCTGCCATTCCTGAGCAAGCTCTGCACTGCTGGTAGCCCGATCCCGCAGCTGAAACACTTTTAAGAGACGGTCCTGGCGCTTGCTGGTCTTTCTTGGGCGCCCTGGAGCCTTTTTGGCAACAATGGAATCTCTCTCCTTGAAGTTCTTGATGATGCGATAGATTGTTGACTGAGGTGCAATCTTTCTAGCTGCGATACTCTTCCCTGTTAGGCCATTTTTGTGCATTGCAATGATGACTGCACGTGTTTCTTTAGAGATAACCATGGTTAACAGAAGAGAAACAATGATGCCAAGCACCAGCCTCCTTTTAAAGTGTCCAGTGGTGTCATTCTTACTTAATCATGACAGATTGATCTCCAGCCATGTCCTCATCAACACCCACACCTGTGTTAATTGCGCAATCACTGAAAAGAGGTTAGCTGGTCCTTTTAAGGCAGGGCTGCAATGATGTTGAAATGTGTTTTGGGGGATAAAGTTAATTTTCTAGCCAAGTATTGACTTTGCAAGTAATTGCTGTTAAGCTGATCACTCTTTATAACATTCTGGAGTATATGAAAATTGCCATTAGAAAAAGTGAAGCAGTAGACTTTATTAAAAATGTATATTTGTGTCATTCTCAAAACTTTTGGCCATGACTGTACATCACTTGCAATTCTGCTGCGGATCCGCAGCGGAAAATCCTCTGCGGATCCGCAGCAGAATCCGCAACGTGTGCACATAGCCTAATTGTAGCAGAAGTTTCTATAACTTAAAGTCTGTGCACAAATGAGATAATTTCTGCAGTATGGGTCAGGACTTACAAAACCCCATACAGATATGGAGCAGCTACATGTTGGATTTTCCTTCAGCCGATCAGTTTCCATATATTTGTTCTTTTTGCAGCGGAGTTGTGTCATCCAGGGCTGCGCTATCATCCTGGCTATGGCCACCTTACACGTCAGTATAACACTGGAAGAAAACGGTACCAGTGCCATCAGTGTGTCATCCCTGTGCCATCAGTTTGTCATCTGTGTGCCATCAAGGTGTCATCCGTGTGCTAGAGTCATACCTGTGCCATTTGTATGCCATCAGTGTGTCATCCCTGTGCCATCTGTATGCCATCAGTGCATCATCAGTGCCATCAGTACATCATCTGTATGCCATTAGTGCATCATCCATGTGCTATCAGTATCATCCGTGTGCCATCTGTATGCCATCAGTGTGTTATCTGTGTCATCCGTGTGTCATCCCTGTGCCATCTGTATGCCATCAGTGTCATCCTTGTGCCATCTGTATGCCATCAGTGCATCATCCATGTGCCATCAGTTTCATCCTTGTGCCATCTGTATACGTGGGTCATCCGTGTGCCAACTTTATGACATCAGTGTGTTATCCGTGTGCCATCTGTGCTATCAGTGTGTCATCCATGTGCCATCTGTATGCCATCAGTGTGTCATGTATGCCATCAGTGTCATCTGTGTACCTTCAGTGTGTCATCTGTATGCCATCAGTGCATCATCTATTTTTTTCCGTTATGGCTTAAAAAAAATCAATTCTAAAACTTCTCCTGTCATTTGCAATGTTAACCCCTTAACCCCCAATGGTGGTTTGCACGTTAATGACTGGGCCAATTTTTACAATTCTGACCACTGTCCCTTTATGAGGTTATAACTCTGGAACGCTTCAACGGATCTTCGCGATTCTGAGAATGTTTTCTCGTGGCATATTGTACTTCATGTTAGTGGTAAAATTTCTTCGATATAACGTGCGTTTACTTACGAAAACAAACAGAAATATGGCAAAAATTTAGAAAATTTTGCAATTTTCAAACTTTGGATTTTTATGCCCTTAAAACAGAGAAATATGTTGCACAAAATATCTCCCAAGGGTAACAAGACCACAAAAGTTATTGTGCAATTTGTCCTGAGTACGCTGATACCCGATATGTGGGAATAAACCACTGTTTCGGCGCACGGCAGGGCACGGAGGGAAAGGAGCTGTTTGACTTTTTCAACGCAGAATTGGCTGGAATTGAGATCGGACCCCATGTTGCGTTTGGAGAGCCCCTGATGTGCCTAAACAGTGGAAACCCCTCACAAGTGACCCCATTTTAGAAACTAGCGCCCCCAAGGAGCTTATCTAGATGTGTGGTGAGCACTTTGAACCCCTAAGTGCTTCACAGAAGTTT
>JARQOD010000009.1:19902660-20042607 GCA_033576555.1 Oophaga sylvatica | reverse complement strand
GATGCAGTGACATGAAGCAGTGGCCGCTCAGGCCACCGTAATACACCCAATGTTCAGGGAAAGGACCCCAGGGAAAATGGATTAAGCTGTGAGCCAGGCGCACGTCAGAGCCCGCGCTCCATCCCCGGGGTCCCCTTTAACCGTCACTCCCAAGTTTTAAAAATCCCTTATACCCCCAAATTCTGCTTCCCCCCCCAAACTTTGTACAAATTAGAAAATTTCGAGATAATGATTTCCTGGCCCCATAAAGAAAGTGGGGGGCCCCTGTCAAAAACGGACAGATTTTTTCATTTCATTTTTTGGAAGGTCTTTTAAAAATTTTTTAAAAAAGTGACGTCAATATTTTTGGGGAAATTTCCTATATTTTTTTCTTATTTTTTTAAATTTTTGTAGGGAAAATATTATCTATTGCTATTAAAATTTTTTATTATTAATTATTTGGATTTCAGTTTTATTTCTATTATAACGATTTTAAAATATCTCTATTTTGGGTTTATTATTTATTATTAGGACTTACCATATTATTAGGATATATAATATCTTATTTTGGGTTTTTTTTTATAAATTAAAAGGCATTTTACCCATTAAGGATTTTAATTATTTTTTATTATTGGTTTTTAAAGCTATTTTTGGGGCATTCCCCCCAAAAAGGGAAAAATTTTTATAGATATTACTTGATTATTGGATATATTTAGATATACTTATATTATTAAGACATTCCCCCCTTTTTTTAAGCATTTTTTTATTATATTATTTCTATGATTTGGATCCTTTCTTATTAAACATTACCCCCCTTTTTAATATTTATAGATATTACTTGTTTACTAGGAATTACCCCCAAAAATTGGACATTGCCCTAGTATTGGGATATATTTTGATTTTACTTGTATTTTAGGTTCCCCCCTTTTAGGATATATTATGATTTTACTTGTTTTTAGGGGATTACACCTTTTAGGATGTGTTGTAGATATTACCCTATTATTAGGATATATTTAAAAAATTTAATTTATTATTAGGACATTCACCTATTTTAGGATGTGTTGTAGTTTACCCCTATTTTGGATATGTTTTGCTATTTTGTATTTTTTGGACATTACCCTTTTTTTGGGTTATTTAGATATTTTTTGTTTATTGGAATTTTCCCCCCTTTTTTGGATTTTATGATTTCTTGTTTATTAGGACTTACACCTTTATTGGATTGTTGTAGATATTACCCTATTATTGGAATTTTAGATTACTTTATTATTAGGACATTACCCTATATTGGGAAAATTATAGATATTACTTGAAATTTTTTAGGACATTACCCTTAGTTTGGGGAAAATTTTTTGATTTTATTTTTTTTTATTAGGACTTTCCCCCTTTGTTTGGGATATATTATAGATATTTTGTATATTAGGACTTACCCCTAGTTTTTGGGGGGTGCTGACCCCTCCCCCACCCCTGCCCCCCATTCTAAAAATTTTCCCCGATTTTAACCCTACCGTCAGTAGTAACTCGGAACAACCAGAAAATCCACCCTATCCTCCTCAGCTGTCACCCACACTCACGTCAGTTTTTTTCTTGCACACAAGCGCCTGTTGGTTTTTGGGGATCAGCCGTCCTCCTGCTCAGGCGGCCCGTGCCCTTTAGCACAGTGGGGGTTTTCAGCCGCCGTCGCCCCTCGCACACACAGCAGATGGAGCCGCCCGGTGCGGCCGCCGCCCTACCTGCTCTCTGATGAGGTCTCGGCCCCCTTTAGCCTCGGGCTCAGCTCTCTACAGGGGCCCCCCCAGCTGCGTCCAGTGCCATGTGCGTACCCCCAGCGACAGGCGGCGTCTGCTGCTGCACTGCGCCTGCCCCTCGACCCTGCTCTCCATTTTCCGAGACAAAAAAGTTAGATAGGGGGGCCCAAAACAGCGAGAGATAAATCAAGATGTTTTAAAAGACAAGAAAAACCCCCCAAACAACCTACTTCACCTAACTGTGGGTTTTTTTAAGTTTTGGGTGGGCCGCGTTTTTTTTTTTGGGGCTTTCTGACAGATTGTGCTCAAAAATCCTAAGGAAAAAAACTTTTTTCTCCTTGATAATTTTCCTAAAATTTTTTAAAGGGGAAAAAACACCAAAGGGAAAAAAAAGCAATGTGTAATCTTGGGCGTTTTTTTTAAAAAAAATGCGTAACGTAGCTCCTAAATCGAAAAGGGGAAAAATTCCCAGAGGCAAAAAAAAAATGTTTTAAAAAAAACCGAAAAAGTGCCATCCCACATGTAAAAAAAATCAGTGTGACAAGCTCCTAAGTGGAGGCGCCAACAAAAAAATGCTCATGCTAAAGTCGTGCCAACGGCGAGAGGCGCCGGGCCACAAACAGCTGACATGTGCAGGGTCTAACCGGGCAAGATTTCCATGGATTTGCAGAACCACAGAACAACTTACGCAAAACATAAGACGTATGGCCCAAAAATATACCGCCATGAAAAAGGGGTCCCAGTTGGACTCAAGCCCGACCGGCAGGGCCCTCCCCGAGGTGACAGACAGGTGCCTCTCACAAAATAAATTCAAAAAAATTTAATTTTTTTTTCTTTCTTTAAAATCAAAGAGAAAAACTCGTTTTTTATATAATCACACCCAAAGAGTGATCTTTTTCACGTGTCTATTTTTTTAATGGGGAAAAATTTGGCTTAAACAATAAAAACCCAAAGTAATTCTAATAAATTAGAAAATTAAACAAAAAATTACCGAAAAAGGTTCCCAACTTTTAAAAAAAAACCCTTTTGTCTGTTTCGTAGGCCACAATCATGGGAAAACTCTGACTTGCAGATTCCAGAAGGCTCTTTTCACTCCCCAAGGGGAAAAACCAAAAAAAACATTGCTAAAAAAGCCGCTTTTTTTTGGTCAACAACAAAACTGAGAAAAAAAGGCTTAATTTAACAAACCCCCAAATGGACGGGTCAAAATTGTTGCCCCTTTTTAAAATTGGGGGGAAAAAACTTTTTTCAAGCATGTATCTCGCCAAAATCCCCGGGCAAAAAAGGGTTGGGCACTGAAAATCACCCCCCTTAAAAACCCTAAAAAAAAGAAGTTGACTCAATCTTTGCATTGTGTGTCTGTTTGGCAAAAATAAGAATGGAGAACGAATAGAACTGAGGATTACAACCAAAATTTTTTAAAAAAATCAACACTTCATGGCTACAATTCATCTCCGGGTCTTGATGTCTTTTGCCTGGTGTGAACTAAAAAAGGAGTTTACCATACGCTAATCTCCCTTGTGAGAAAAAGATGAACGGGGGTTTTAAGCAGGGCAGCCCACAATCAAGTTCCCAAACGTTCGAGCATCCCCTTGGCTCAAGGGCTTTTGTGTCCCCGTGAACTTTCCGTCACATTTAAAAAAATGAAAAACTATGTACAGACCCCCCGGGGACCCACTGCTGACCAGAGACAAAAAAAAGCAAGTGTAGTTTCCAAAATTACAGAGTAGCCAAAATCTTCGGAAAAAATTTTTTGTGGACTGATGAAGGGTAGGCTTTTGGAAAAAAACCCTCTTTACGTTTACTGAAAATGGAATTACACACATAAAAGAACCAGTACCTACAGTCAAATATAGTGGGGTTAAAATGTTTTGGGGGGTTTTTTTGGGGGCCTCTGGGACTGTGTGCCTTAACTGGTACAAGGCATTGAAATCGAAGATTTTCCCAAGAGTGGCCTTTTTAAAAGCCGTGTTTGTATCCTAGGGGATTTTTCTTTCAGTAGTACAAACCCAAAAAATTTTAAAAAGCCCCCAAAAAAGGGGGGAAAAAAAAAATGCTGGGGGTTCTAAAAAGGGGGCAAAAAGCCGGGGCTATACCCCTGAAAACCCTGGGGGGGAATTCTTAAATTATTTGGGGAAGGGGGCCTTTTCAAAAAGAGACCTGGAGAAGTTTTTAAAAGATGGGCCAAAATTCCCCAGAATGTGTAAGAACTTTTTTATGGTTAAGGAACAATTAAAATTCAGTTTCAGGGGGGTTCCGGGGTTTTTTTGGGCCCCGGGCAAAAGGTCTCAGTGGGCCCCTTTAAAAAATCCAAATTATGATGCACAGAAAGGGGAGAGAAATATAGTAAGACAAGCCAAATACTCATTTTTAAATTACTAGGAATCTTTGAAATTCTACAATAGCTCAAAAACGAACATAAGTCTCCTACAGTATTAGGGGGACCAATAGTCCCATACAGAAAAATAGCCCTATATTGCTCCATACGAATAAAAGCCCATATTGCTCCATCGTATATGGCAACTATGACCCCTACGAATAAGGCCCCCATATATTGTTCCATCGAAAATGGCCCCTTTTAAAGAAAAGCATAAAACACTATTTCCATACAGTTTTAGGACCCCTTTTGTTCATCAATAATTCCCCTTTTTGCTCCATCAGAAAATGAGCCTTATTTTGCTTAAAAAAAATAATGAACCCAAAATATTGCCCCATGCAAAAAAAGAGCCCCTAATAGTTCCTTCAGTTTTAATAGACCCATTATTGCTCCATACAGAATAAGGGCCCCCCCTATGCCCCCTATGTTAAGGCCCCTATTTGCCCTACAGTTTAAAGGCCCCCCAAAAATTCCTCGAAAGTTAATGAGCCTATTTTTTTCCCATACTAAGGGCCCCCAAAATTTCATCCCCGAAAATGAGGACTCCTATTTACTCCGTTTTTGGCCCCTATAGTGCTCCATTTTAAGGCCCCCCCATATATGATCTCCATGTAAATGGGCCCCATTTTGCCCAGTGTTAATGGCCCCCAAAAACACGATGCCCAGTTTTAAAGGGGGCCCCATTATATGCCAGTGCATAATGGGCCCTATACGATGCTTCTGTTGGGGGACATAACCCCGTGTATGGGGGTCCCTATAAAAATCTCCAAAAAAAAAAAATAAAATGAAAATCAACCTCCTTGCCGCTCTCTCTGGATCCTCACGTGCCATCTTCCACCCCCTGCACTGTGAGTCGCAGGGGAGCACAGAGGACGTCATACCGTCCTCAACCTGAACTCACTGTCAAAGCGCTGCAGTGGGGGAACAAAAGGGGGTGTATCCAAATGGGGGGCCCTGAGAAGGGGGGGCCCCTCCCGGGAGTCGCACGGCACAGCACCAGGCCCCTATAGTGGCCAATGTCCCTGATCGAGGGGCCCCCCCCCAGCCTGCCCCGGGCCCCGACCGGGCCGGGGTGTGACGCGGCCCGGCAGTTATTATTCCAAGGGTGTGAAACCAAATATTAATTTTGGGGGTCCCAATTTTTCAGGCCCTTTTTTTGGGTTTTAGTGAAATTTGCCATTTCCTTTTTCGCTTTTTTTTTTTTTTTCCCAAAACACACAAAGGGAAAAATAAAATTTTTGTAAAAAACGTGAATTCCATAATTTTGGGGGAGAAATACTTCATGTTTGAAAAAATTTTAAGGGTGCAACACTTTCCCCCATGCTTATATTTCTATGGGTGCCGCTCGGTAAAGGGGGGAGCCAAGTCGGGGCCAGGAAATTTTCGGTACGATTAACCCTAGTACGAATGCCCCCTTTGATTGGGCCCCCCTTGGGACGCGATTAATGTCTGAAAAATGCTGTGAAATATAACCATGATTCTTAACCCCCCTTTTTTTTCACATTAGAGTAATTCCGGGATTTAAAAGGGGAAACGACAGGGCATCAAAAAGAGGGCTTTTTGGGGCATCTGTTTTACGGGGCCAAGGTCCCCCCGGTGTTTTGCCCCCCCGAGTGGAATTTTTGTTCTTCGGCGGGGTTGTCAAACGGGGCAATTGCAGACTCCAGTTTCCCCCACACAATTGGCATCTTTCGGGGCGATACATTAAACCCTGACAGGGGTACCCCAAGGCGGGGAAAACCGCAGATCGGTCAGGATCACGTGCTGGCTTTTCTGTGTCAAGAGGAGGAATTCACGGTATACACACTAACCTGGGAGACTGGGGGAGAAGAACACGCAATTGTGAACGAAGATTTTTTCCTTTACCCCGTTTGTTCCCCTATAATTTTAATTTTTTCTTCCTTTGGGGGTGAAGGGGATAAGACTTTTCTATGCGGTTGAAAATGCAGCTTCTTTTCCGCGCTTTCATCTGCCTTAATCTTCCCCAAAAAGGTAAAACCCTCTCTTTCCGGTAAAACCTTTGCTTCCCTTGGAAACGCTGTTTAATAGGAATTTGTGTTTCTTTGGGGAGTTCTTTCCCCGTGTTTGTTTAAAAGAGTTGTGGTTTTTTTTGGTTTTACGTCCCCCCTCATGGATTGAGGGAGGACCCGCTGCCGGGAAAGGGAAAAAAATTTTTTTTTTTATAAATTCGCAGTGTGGAGGATTGGGGGGGATTGTGGAGAGCATGGGGCTTGTGGAGACATGGGGCGGTGGAGAGCCCTGAGGGGTGTGGGGAAAATGAGGGCAGTGTGGAAAGCATGGGGGGGGTGGAGAGACATGGAGGCATTGGGAAAAAAAAGGGGCGTGTGGAAGACCGCCGGAGGGGAAAACAGGGGGGTATGTGTCATGTCGGGCCCCGCTCCCCCCGCTGCTCTGTCTCTTGCCCTCCTCGCTGCATCCCCCCCACGGTCACGCGCCGCTTCCCCGTCCTGTCTTCCTGCCGGGTCCCTCCTCACTCCGCCCCTTCCCGGCCTGTGCCCCTTAGCCCCGGGAAGCGCGCCTCTCTCGCTTTAACCTTAGCACCTTCCCCAAGGCATTTGCCCCCCTATGGGGGCCGCACGGGCTCAGGGGGTTCTATAGTGGAGGCGTTTTTTTACCGTATGCTTCGTCTTTATCCGGCTCTGCTTGCGGTTCTGCCATTACCTGACACCTGCTCCGCCGAACCTCTTGTCCTGATACCTGCTCCGCCTGATCCTGCTCCGTCCTCTACCTACTCCCCTGTCTACCTGCTCGTTGATTTTTCCTGTCCCCCCATTACCGGTCCCCCCCGGCTCTGTGGGGGAATCCGCCTGGGGGCGCAAACTCCCTACCCCGTCCGGGGTGAGGCTACTCCTCTCCTGCTGCCCCTGGTGTCCTCATGCCTTTTGACCGTCCCTTTGGTGCCAGTGTGGGGTATTTTTCCCCCCCTGGGGGCTCCCCCAAAGATCCCTGTATGGGGGTTTGGGGCACCTGGGCCCTCGCTTTGGAGCTTCGTCCCCCTCCAAGAGTCCACTTGGAAGCAGTCTTTCCCCTGGTCACAGTATTGAGAGGCATGGGGAAAATTTGGAACACGTGGGCCCGAAATGAGATCGGGGGGGCCAAATGGAAAACATTGGGAGCTGATTGGCATTTTACTGAGGGGCTAATTTTTTTGGGAAAATTTTTAGCTGTGATGTATTCTGTTTTTGAGGGGACTGTTTGTAGTGTTGGGGTCCCTTTTTTGGCAGGGCGCACGGGTTTCTTTTTTTTTTCATCGGGTAGAGTAGAAGTTGGGGGGAAGTGCTTAGATAACGTGATTTTTAAAAAGAAGTCCTGTCTGGAGAAGTGATGGGGCTGTACTGGATGAAGTGAAGGACTCGATAGAGACGTCACCATGAGTAAGTTATTCCGTACACTGACGTATGATGTATTTTTTATAAGTATCCTGTGTTAATGCACGGTGTATGTTTATCGTCCTGACACAATACAGGCTCCTGTGTATAAGTCCTGGGGACCCCCGTATCCTTACACTGACACTATTCAGGCTCCAGTGTATTTTTCTGGTGATCCGTATTACGGGTACACTGACACAAAATTTTACAGAGCTCCCTGTAAATGTCATGGTGATCATGTATTCCTGTACACTGACACAAATATACAGGTCCTGTGTATAATGTCACTGGTGACTGTTGTGATAGTTGGGCGGCTTCTGGTGGGGCTCCCTCGGTGGTTGCTCAGGGTATAAAAATGATTAATGAATGGCCTTCAGTGGCGCTGAATGGTAGGATTGTGGCCGATTTCCAGCAGCCTTGCCGGTTATCAATTGTTCTTCTGGTCTTGCTTGAAGCACTGCTAGTTTCCTGCTCTCCTTCAAAATGTTTGCTTTTTTTTTTTTTCTGTTTGATATTCTCTGCTGGTTTGCAGCCTTCCCTTTTTGGGGTCTGGCGCGCCATTGTGCTCCATTTGTGTCTGCACTTTTGTTTTGTCTTTGTTACTTTTAATTTGCTGAATACGTTTTGTTAAAACCAAGATCTGATTTAGGTGGAAGAGGTCGTGTGATTCGGTTTTTGGCAATCAAAGTGTTGGTATTTTTGTTAGGGTTTTTGTTGGATTGCAGTCAGAATTCTTTCCTGAATTTCTGTTAACAGATTGGGCCCCAGGTTTGCTCATTCTATTTTCTGTCTGTGCCATGCTTTCTTCTTTGTCTAACCGCCATTACTGTTTGGGGGCTTCCTATTTTCATTGGGGATCGCTCCGGGGCAATGCTTTCATCTTTCTCCTTTACGTGTATTTCTCTCAGGCTGTGATGAGGGTCTAGGATCAACGTGGGAACCCCACGGTACCTCTATTTGTGTGGTTAGGTTACGCAATCCAAAGGTTCCAGCCTCTTGGTTATTACCCTTTTGTATTTTTGCCATTTCTCCTCAGTTACGAAACATAACGTGATCCTGTATTACCTGTACACTGACACTATATACAAGCTACAGTGTAAAAATATCATGGTGATCCCTTATTACCTGTATACTGAACCCATATGCAGGCTCTGTGTATAATGTCCTGGTCTCACTGTATTATCTGACACTGACACTTATACAGAGCTCCTGTATTAATGTCCTGGTGATCCCTGTATTAACTGTACATTATACACAGGGGGCCCTGTGTAAATGTCCCTGGTGATCACTGTTAAAATGTACAATGACACTTACACTGAGTATTATGTACAAAGTCCTGTGTATTATGTCCTATGGAATATTGAGTTGGTTTTTTTTAATTAATGTCAGTATTGTAGCATTCCGTCCTATGTGGCGTAATAGGGTGGCCGGTTTTGGGGATTTTTTTTTTCCTTGTATGGGGTATTATTTGGTCACTAGTGGGGGAAATATATGGCCCGGCCAGGTTTGGGTACAATTTAAAAACCTGGCAGGTTGAGCCTCCCTTCTGGCTGTTTTGGCATCTTCCTCCGTTAGGAAAGCAGGGCAACCTGCCCCCCCCCACAAAGAAGGCTTTGACCAGCATCACTCCCCAGTGTCACTAAGCAGTCCACACCCACCAATGGAAGTGTTCAGCTGTACATAACACTTATACAAAGCTCCTGGTATAATGTCAGGGGTGTGACTAGAAAGCCCCACCATGCATGCGGCAGCGATCAAAACCCCCGCACCGATTATCCAGGCTCCCTCTGCAGCTTATTCGGTAAGCGCTATAGCATGCCCTAAAGCCCTGCCGATCAAATTTGCACACCTCTGTAACCTTTTGCATTTATCACCCCCCCCTGGTTTTGGCTTTCAAATACTGATGTAAAAACTCACCAAATACCAATGTGTGCACAGGCCTTAGAGATGTTCAAAATTACCCGAGGCTAAGTGCAGACGGGCGGATTGGGCTGCGGAATTTTCCGCGCGGGATTTTGGAAAACCGCCCGGTAAAAGACCCCGGGTTTTACCTGCGGTTTAATCGGATTTCCGCGTTTTTTTTTGCGGATTTCCCCAGCGGTTTCAGCCTGCGGATTTCTATTTGGCGGTTGAGAACACTGCGGAAAGCAAAAAGATAACAACGCAATTTTAAAAACCCACCAAAGTCCGCGCGAAAAAACCCACATGGCATGCTTTTTTTGTTTAACATTGAATCCAATGTTTGTACGTATGGCCAAAGTTTGAGAATTACACAAATAAATTTTATTTTTACTGATCTTTCTGCCCCCTGGTTTTTATGTGTTTTGCGATTTTTTATCACAGACAGAAATATTTAAATTGCAAAACTATGAGTAACAAAAAGCTTATATTGACAGTTAATGTTAATGCAGCAAGTCAATATTTGCGGTTGACCCTTTTCTTCAGGACCTCGCAATTCTCCCCGGATGCTCTCATCAACTTCTGGACCAAATTGACTGATAGCAGTCCTTCTGGGACAATCAATGCTTTCATTTTGTAGAATTTTTAGGGTTGTCCACCCGTTTGATGTTGACCCAAGTTCTCAATGGATTAAATCTGGGGGTTTCCAGGCCGGACCCAAAATCTCTATGTTTTGTTCCCTGAGCCATTTAGTTATCACCTTTGCTTTATGGGCAAGGGTCTCCTCATGCTGGAAAAGGCATTGTTGATCGCCAAACTGCTCTTGGGGGTTGGGAAAAAGTTGCTCTTGGAGGACATTCTGGTACCATTCTTTATTCATGGCTGTGTTTTTTTTGGCAAGGCTGTGAGAGAGCCCATTCCCCTTTGGGGAGAAGAACCCCCACATGAATGGTTTCAGGATCTTAACAGTTGCATTTAGACAAGACGGTTTGGTAGCGCTCCCTTGTCTTCCCCAAATGAGGCTTTTCCTGATGTCCCCAAACAATCGAAAAGGGGATTCACAGAGAAAATAACTTTCCCTTCTCAGCGTCCACTGCCTGTACCTTTTGCAGATAAATCTGGGCCATGATGTTTTTTTGGAGGGGAGAGGTTAGCTGGTCCTTTTAAGGCAGGGCTGCAATGATGTTGAAATGTGTTTTGGGGGATAAAGTTAATTTTCTAGCCAAGTATTGACTTTGCAAGTAATTGCTGTTAAGCTGATCACTCTTTATAACATTCTGGAGTATATGAAAATTGCCATTAGAAAAAGTGAAGCAGTAGACTTTATTAAAAATGTATATTTGTGTCATTCTCAAAACTTTTGGCCATGACTGTACATCACTTGCAATTCTGCTGCGGATCCGCAGCGGAAAATCCTCTGCGGATCCGCAGCAGAATCCGCAACGTGTGCACATAGCCTAATTGTAGCAGAAGTTTCTATAACTTAAAGTCTGTGCACAAATGAGATAATTTCTGCAGTATGGGTCAGGACTTACAAAACCCCATACAGATATGGAGCAGCTACATGTTGGATTTTCCTTCAGCCGATCAGTTTCCATATATTTGTTCTTTTTGCAGCGGAGTTGTGTCATCCAGGGCTGCGCTATCATCCTGGCTATGGCCACCTTACACGTCAGTATAACACTGGAAGAAAACGGTACCAGTGCCATCAGTGTGTCATCCCTGTGCCATCAGTTTGTCATCTGTGTGCCATCAAGGTGTCATCCGTGTGCTAGAGTCATACCTGTGCCATTTGTATGCCATCAGTGTGTCATCCCTGTGCCATCTGTATGCCATCAGTGCATCATCAGTGCCATCAGTACATCATCTGTATGCCATTAGTGCATCATCCATGTGCTATCAGTATCATCCGTGTGCCATCTGTATGCCATCAGTGTGTTATCTGTGTCATCCGTGTTCATCCCTGTGCCATCTGTATGCCATCAGTGTCATCCTTGTGCCATCTGTATGCCATCAGTGCATCATCCATGTGCCATCAGTTTCATCCTTGTGCCATCTGTATACGTGGGTCATCCGTGTGCCAACTTTATGACATCAGTGTGTTATCCGTGTGCCATCTGTGCTATCAGTGTGTCATCCATGTGCCATCTGTATGCCATCAGTGTGTCATGTATGCCATCAGTGTCATCTGTGTACCTTCAGTGTGTCATCTGTATGCCATCAGTGCATCATCTATTTTTTTCCGTTATGGCTTAAAAAAAATCAATTCTAAAACTTCTCCTGTCATTTGCAATGTTAACCCCTTAACCCCCAATGGTGGTTTGCACGTTAATGACTGGGCCAATTTTTACAATTCTGACCACTGTCCCTTTATGAGGTTATAACTCTGGAACGCTTCAACGGATCTTCGCGATTCTGAGAATGTTTTCTCGTGGCATATTGTACTTCATGTTAGTGGTAAAATTTCTTCGATATAACGTGCGTTTACTTACGAAAACAAACAGAAATATGGCAAAAATTTAGAAAATTTTGCAATTTTCAAACTTTGGATTTTTATGCCCTTAAAACAGAGAAATATGTTGCACAAAATATCTCCCAAGGGTAACAAGACCACAAAAGTTATTGTGCAATTTGTCCTGAGTACGCTGATACCCGATATGTGGGAATAAACCACTGTTTCGGCGCACGGCAGGGCACGGAGGGAAAGGAGCTGTTTTGACTTTTTCAACGCAGAATTGGCTGGAATTGAGATCGGACCCCATGTTGCGTTTGGAGAGCCCCTGATGTGCCTAAACAGTGGAAACCCCTCACAAGTGACCCCATTTTAGAAACTAGCGCCCCCAAGGAGCTTATCTAGATGTGTGGTGAGCACTTTGAACCCCTAAGTGCTTCACAGAAGTTTATAACAGAGCATAAAAATATAAAATCACATTTTTTTTTCCACAAAAATGATATTTTTGCCCCCAATTTTTTATTTTCCCAAGGGTAACAGAAGAAATTGGACCCCAAGAGTTATTGTACAATTTTTCCTCAGTACGCTGATACCCCATATCTGGAGGTAAACCACTGTTTGGGCACATGGCAGAGCTCGGAAAGGAAGGAGCGCCGATTGACTTTTTTAACGCCGAATTGGCTGGAATTGAGATCAGACGCCATGTCACGTTTGGAGAGCCCCTGATGTGCCTAAACAGTGGGAACCCCCCAATTCTAACTCCAACCCTAACCCCAACACACCCCTAACCCTAGTCTTAACCCTAACCCTAAAGGGAAAATGAAAATAAATACGTTTTTTAAATTTTATTATTTATCCCTAACTAAGGGGGTGATAAAGGGGGGTTTGATTTACTATTTATAGCGGTTTTTGATGATTGGGAGCTGTCACACGCTAACAGATGCTTTTTATTGCAGAAAATAGTTTTTGCATCACCACATTTTGAGAGCTATAATTTTTCCATATTTTGGCCCAGAGTCATGTGAGGTCTTATTTTTTACGGGAAGAGTTGATATTTTTATTGGTACCATTTTTGGGCACATGCCATATTTTGATCGCTTTTTATTACGATATTTGGGAGGCAGAATGAACAAAAACCAGCAATTCATTAATTTCTTTTTGGAGGGGGCGTTTATACCGTTCCGCGTGTGGTAAAATTGATAAAGCAGTTTTATTCGTCAGGTCAGTACGATTACAGCGATACCTCATTTATATAATTTTTCATGTTTTGGCGCTTTTATACAAAAAAACTATTTTATATAAAAAATAATTTTTGCATCGCTTTATTCTGCGAGCTATAACTTTTTTATTTTTTCGCTGATGATGCTGTATGGCAGCTCGTTTTTTGCGGGACAAGATGACGTTTTCAGCTGTACCATGTTTATTTATATCCGTCTTTTTGATCGCGTGTTATTCCAGTTTTTGTTTGGCGGTATAATGATAAAGCATTGTTTTTTTGCCTTTTTTTTTTAAGGGGTTCACAGAAGGGGTTAACTAGTGGGACAGTTTTATAGGGCGGGTCATTACGTATGCGGTGTGGCAAGACGACTCGCTCGGCTCTACTGGAGGCAGTCTCAGGACACACGTTCTCTGGGTTTTCTTTCTGCGGGTTTATTATCAGCCATAAACTCATGCAGGTTTCGCAGGAAAAGTAAACATGACCCCTCTGGGTTATACGGGAAAAACATAAAAAAAAAAACAAACAATAACTCAGTCCATAGATGAGTGGGTTCCGCCCGCTCTCGGTAGCATAAACTGCCCTGCTAAAGTCCTTGTGGAAAGCTCTGTAGCTTCCACTATACTGTCTGGAGACTTTTCTCTCCAGCCCACACTCTCGAGAAAAAAAAACAGGACTGAGCTTTTACACCTTACTCAGCCACACCCTGAGGGGAGGTAAGGGGAATGCGTCCCGCCCTCTTTCCCATAAAACCGTACACCCTTTAACAGAGTAAACCTACCAGCATATAACATGCGGGCAGATAAATAAAGTAGGTCTTAGTTCACACAGGAGAGCATCCTGTGTGACACATACCTCCCCTCACATATAAAACCAGTGACACTGTCACATATTCCCCCCTCTGCCCAAAGCCGGGGGTTTGGGCACCTTCTGACATCAGACAGGGAATCCTAGAGAGGGCATCTGCATTCCCATGTAACTTCCCTGGCCTATGCTCCACGTGAAAGTTAAAATCTTGAAGCTCTAGGAACCATCTAGTTACCCTGGCATTTTTCCCCTCTTTTCCCTCAACCATCTCAACGGGCATGGTCTGATACCAATTTAAACTTCCGGCCTAGTAGGTAATATTTCAGTGCATCCACGGCCCATTTTATGGCTAAACACTCTTTCTCTACTATGGCGTAGTTCTTCTCGCAGGAGGACCGCTTTCGGCTTCGATAGAGAATGGGATGTTCTTCCCCATTTATTTCTTGGGAGAGTACGGCCCCTAGACCAACCTCTGATGCGTCAGTCTGGACCACAAATTCTTTCTTAAAATCTGGCGCGACCAGGACAGGCTGCTTGCACAGTGTTAACTTCAGCTTTTGAAACGCAGTCTCCGTTTCTTCCGTCCATTTCACCATGGTTGATTTGGTGCCTTTTAGAAGATCTGTTAGTGGGGCGGCAATCTTGGCGAAATTCGGGATAAACCGCCGGTAGTATCCCACCATTCCCAGGAATGCTTTCACCTGCTTCTTTGAGAGCGGTTGCGGCCAGGTTTGAATTGCCTCCACTTTCTTGATTTGCGGCTTTATTTCGCCTCTCCCAACAACATAGCCCAGGTACTTGGCCTCCTCTTTTCCGATGGCACACTTTTCCGGATTTATGGTAAATCCTGCTTCCCTTAGCGCGTCCAAAACGGCCTGTAGTTTAGGTAGTTGACTAGCCCAATCTGTGCTAAAGACCACAATGTCGTCGAGGTAGGCTGCGGCATACTTCTTATGTGGGGCTAGGATCCGATCCATAGCCCTTTGGAAAGTGGCTGGGGCCCCTTGTAGTCCGAACGGCATCCGCTTGTATTGAAAACAGCCATCAGGTGTTGAGAAAGCAGTCTTCTCTTTAGCCATCTGGGACATGGGGATCTGCCAGTAGCCCTTCGTCAGGTCAAGAGTGGTGATGTACCTCGCCGGTCCAAGCCTCTCGATGAGTTCGTCGACGCGGGGCATCGGGTATGCGTCACACTTGGATACCTCATTCAGCCACGGTAGTCATTACAAAACCTCCACTCTCCATTGGGTTTCAGCACGAGGACGATTGGGCTCGACCACCCACTTTTTGACTCCTCTATTACCCCGAGGTCTAACATCCTCTTCACCTCAGCCGAGATCACCTCCCAGCGTGCTTCCGGAATCCGATACGGTTTCAAATTCACTCGTACATGCGGTTCTGTCAGCACGTCATGCTCTACCACTTGAGTATGCCCTGGCAACTTTGAGAACAGCTCCCGATTCCTCTGTAGTAATTCTCGACACTGTTGCTTCTGGGCCGGTGATAGAGTCTCTGCAGTAGTGACCTCCTCCACCCTTCCTTCTAGTGCGGCCCCCAGGCAAGGAGTTTCCACAGGTTCACGGTCCCGCCACGGCTTGAGCAAGTTTATATGGTATATTTGATGTGCCTTCCTTCGGCCAGGCTGGTGGACTCTATAATTAACCTCGCTGACTTTCTCCACCACCTCGTATGGTCCTTGCCATTTGGCGAGGAACTTGCTCTCGACGGTAGGGATCAGCACCAAAACACGGTCTCCGGGCTGGAACTGTCTTAGTCTCGCCGACCGGTTATAGACCCTCGCCTGGGCTTCCTGCGCCTGGAGGAGATGTTCCTTCACGATGGGCATCACTCTTGACATTCTCTCCTGTAACTGCGCGACATGTTCGATGATACTCCGGTGTGGCGTGACTTCAGCCTCCCAAGTTTCCTTGGCGATGTCTAGGAGACCTCTTGGATGCCGCCCATATAGGAGCTCAAATGGAGAGAAGCCAGTGGAGGCTTGAGGGACTTCTCTGACCGAGAAAAGCAGAAATGGGAGCAGGTAATCCCAGTCTCTCCCATCCTTTTCAACGACCTTCTTGAGCATTGCCTTTAAGGTCTTGTTGAAGCGTTCCACTAGGCCGTCCGTTTGTGGATGATAAACCGAGGTCCGCAGCTGAGTTATCTGAAGGACTCTGCAAAGCTCCTTCATCACCTTGCTCATGAAGGGGGTTCCTTGGTCGGTTAGAATCTCTTTTGGTAGACCTGTCCGAGCAAAAATATGGACCAACTCTCGGGCTATACTTTTACTGGACATGTTCCTTAGGGGAACTGCTTCTGGATACAGAGTCGCATAATCCATGACGACCAGGATATATTGGCGGCCCCGAGCTGATTTGACTATGGGGCCCACGAGGTCCATGGCAACCCTCTCAAAGGGGACCTCTATCACAGGTAGTGGAACTAAGGGGTTACGGAAGTGGGAGGAGGGAGCGGTTATTTGGCAGGTGGGGCAGGACCTACAAAAGTTTTGAATTTCTCGTTAACACCCTGACCAATAAAACCTCCTCAGTATCCTCTCCTGAGTTTTCTCGACCCCTAGGTGTCCCCCCAGAACATGTGAATGGGCCATATCTAGCACCCGCCGTCTGTATGGCCCCGGCACTAACAGCTGTTCCACTATCTCACCGCCCCTCAGTTTGGCCACCCGATATAGCAACTCCCCCTGTACTGCAAAGTGGGGAAATCTGGTGTCGGCCCCCGGCTCTTGGGCAACCCCATTACATACAGTAACCTGGTCGAACACCCCTTTTAAGGTCAGGTCTCGAACTTGAGCAGTCCCAAAGTTCTCTCTGGACATATCTAACGCAGGTAGGTCGGCCTCCTCGGTCACCATCTCACCCTCATCACCGACAAGGACGCACAGTGGGAACTCCTCTCTCTCAGACTCTGTCGGGGGTTCTTCTTCAAGGATCTCGCTTTTCCCCATGCTACTTAGTCCAGTTCCCTTCCCCCACAAGTCCCAGAATAAGGAAAAATCACGGCCCAATATGACGGGATGTATCAGGTCCTTTACCACCCCGACTTCATGGGACTGGGCACCACAGTCTGTCCCCACTGTTACTGTGGCCACGGGATAGTCCTTGGCATCACCATGGATGCACCGAACGCCCAGGGTTTTGGAAGGGATCAACTGGTGGGGAAGGGATGCTCTGATCAGGGTCACCAGACTCCCGGAGTCCAACAGCCCAAGCACTTTTATTCCATTAATGGATACTGCACACGCCTGCGGTCCCTCGCCGGGTCGACCATCCACGCTACAGGCTGGATAGGCATAATAGGAGACCCGTCTGCCTAGGCTGCAGTCCATGGGCTCAGGGGATATTTGACACCTGGCGGCTACATGTCCAGGGTTGTGACATCGCCAGCAAACTATCTTTCCCAACTGTTCTAAAGGCACCTTCAATAGGAGTGGGACGTCCCCCAGTGGTGGCTCTAGACCCCTTCCGTGGTGAACCCACCCCCTTTTGGGTATCCCAGTAGGGAGAAGTGACTGCATCTGGTTTCCCAAGAGATCTCTCCACTACCTGGTACCTCTCTACCAGGCCAATAAAGTCATCTGCGTTCTGGGGATCACCCTGGGCAATCCAGGTCTGTACTGACTTGGGAAGGGAATGCATGAATCTGTCAATCACCACCCGCTCAACCATCTGGGCCGGAGTGGAGGACTCCGGTTGTAGCCACTTCTGAACAAGATGCAGTAGGTCAAACATCTGCGAACGAGGGGGTTTGTTGCTAGCATATGCCCAGTGATGAACTCGCTGGGCTCTTACTGCCATATTTACTCCCAGACATGCTAAGATCTCTGTCTTTAGTTTGGGATACTCCTTAGCATCTTGCAGCGCCAAGTCAAAATACGCTTTTTGGGGTTCACCCGATAAATATGGCGCCAGAACCTCTGCCCACTGTGCTGGTGGAAGTCTCTCCCGATCAGCCACCCTCTCAAAAACAGTCAGAAATGCTTCTACATCATCCCCAGGGGTCATCTTCTGCATGGCCCGCCTTACCGCCTTCCTGACGTGAGAATCATCAGTCGGCCCTGGGGTTGGGGTGGCCGCCCTGCTCTGGATGGCGTCCGCCAAAAGCTGTATCTGCTGTTGCGCCTCCTGCTGGTGCTGTGCTGCGACTTTTGCTGCAACTGGATCTGCTGAAGCAACAGTTTGGTCGTCTCCTGGTGCTGCTGCTGCATGCTCTGCTGGGCCTGCTGTATGCTCTGCTGGCTCTGTAGGTGTTGCTGCTGCATGCTCTGCTGGGCCTGGACCAGGTGCTTAACGAGCTCCTCCATGCTGCCGGACTTCTCTGGCTGGCTGGCAGCCTTCACCCAGGACATCCACCGGTCTTTGTGGCAGGTACACGTGTTCCTGGAATCCTGCACGCACTCTCACACCAACTGTGGCAAGACGACTCGCTCGGGTCTCCTGGAGGCAGTCTCAGGACACACGTTCTCTGGGTTTTCTTTCTGCGGGTTTATTATCAGCCATAAACTCATGCAGGTTTCGCAGGAAAAGTAAACATGACCCCTCTGGGTTATACGGGAAAAACATAAAAAAAAAACAAACAATAACTCAGTCCATAGATGAGTGGGTTCCGCCTGCTCTCGGTAGCATAAACTGCCCTGCTAAAGTCCTTGTGGAAAGCTCTGTAGCTTCCACTATACTATCTGGAGACTTTTCTCTCCAGCCCACACTCTCGAGAAAAAAAAACAGGACTGAGCTTTTACACCTTACTCAGCCACACCCTGAGGGGAGGAAAGGGGGAATGCGTCCCGCCCTCTTTCCCATTCCCATAAAACCGCACACCCTTTAACAGAGTAAACCTACCAGCATATAACATGCGGGCAGATAAATAAAGTAGGTCTTAGTTCACACAGGAGAGCATCCTGTGACACATACCTCCCCTCACATATAAAACCAGTGACACTGTCACAGCGGCGATACTAAATATATGTGCTTTTGTTTTTTTTTATCTACATAATAATAATAAGTTTATTGGGTAAATATATATACTTTTTATTTATTTAGGGATTTTTTTTAACCCCTTAACGACCACCGATACGCCTTTTAACGGCGGTCAATAAGGGTACTTAAACCACAGCGCCGTTAATTAAAAAAATCTGATGTGCCATTTAATTTCTCTGTCCTCTGATGTCATCGGACATCAGAGGACAGAGAAAAAGGGCCCCCAATCCCCCCTTGTGGCCCCCAATATGCCTCTTGTGGCCCCCGGGCCCACCTGACTCCTCCGGTGGGCGCCGCCATCTTGAATGGCGGGCGCATGCAGTACGCCCGCCGCGATCTGCCGGGGGGTGGGCAATTTTCTCTGGTGTCTCGGCTGCCGTATACGCAGGGATGCCGGATGCGGCCCTGCAAGCATAGTGGAGAAGGGATTTCAAAAAATCCTCTCCACTATGCTGTAACACCTGGCCGCTGCGGTTTGGACGCTGAGGCTGTACGCAGCGTCCAATCCGCAGCAAATATTGAACGTGGAAACATACTCTTAGTGTGTCTCCATGGTGTGTCTATAAGCATGTCTGTCTGTGTGAATATCTATGTGCGTCTATGTACTTATCTAAGTGAGTGTGTGCGAGCGTCTCTGTGTGCATGTCTATGAGCGTGTCTGCGAGCGTATCTATGTGTGTTTGCTTGCATGTCTGCGTGCATGTGTCGCGTCCAAAGACTTAATGAGATTATTAAGGGATATGGTGTGAGGAGACATTACTGTATGTGCGGAGAAATGTGTGAGGAGGCACAGAACAGAGACTGGGTAGTGTGGAGGGGCGGTATAGAAAAGTGGTAGCATAGGGGGACAGTATGATGAGGGGGTTCAGTATACAAGGGACACAGTGTAAGAGGACAGTGTGAGGAGGGGGCCCAGTATGGAAATGAGAGGGCAGTGTGGACCACATTTACAGTACTGTCCAGTCTGTACTGTGCGCTGTGAGGATTTGGCGGTTTCTGAGCTATTGTACAATTTACAATAGATATCACTCATGTAATTGAAGAAGTGAAGTGTTTGGTATTGTACTATACCCATATTTCTCTGCAGTATCTGTGCATCATGAATCGTGGTCCGTGTTAAAGGGGCCCACTGAGGCTCTTTCGCCCGGGGCCCATAAAAACCTGGAGCCGGCCCTGAACAGCGCTTACAGTAACCGCTTCTTCCCAGGCGGCCATCGACAATACCTTTTTTTTTGTGGTACTGGAAATAAACGGACGTGTGAAATCGGCCTTATGCTGAGCCCCTAATTTGTTGTCTCTCACTGTATTCCCTTCACAAAAAATGTGACGCCATTCTCTGTCCGTCTAATGGTACAGTCATGGCCAAAAGTTTTGAGAATGACACAAATATTAATTTTTACAAAGTCTACTGCTTCACTTTTTCTAATGGCAATTTGCATATACTCCAGAATGTTATAAAGAGTGATCAGCTTAACAGCAATTACTTGCAAAGTCAATATTTGGCTAGAAAATGAACTTTATTCCCCAAAACACATTTCAACATCATTGCAGCCCTGCCTTAAAAGGACCAGCTAACCTCTTTTCAGTGATTGCTCCATTAACACAGGTGTGGGTGTTGATGAGGACATGGCTGGAGATCAATCTGTCATGATTAAGTAACAATGACACCACTGGACACTTTAAACACGGATTTTGGTAAGAACTTACCTGTAAAATCCTTTTCAGCGAAGGAAGGAAGAGAGACACAGTAATTCATTACTGATGGGTAGGCAGAGCCCCAGATCAGGATGACACCTCAGATCAAAAGCGTGTTAACTGGCTGGCTCCTCCAGCTCGGGCTCCTCCTACTCAGCTCCTTCAGTCGTACCAAAGCTTTAGGGAAGAACCAAGATCACCAGCGGAGCAACATAACCCCTTCTGAAGGAACTTCAGAGAAAACACAAGAATACAGGTTATGCATGCAAAGTAAGCCAAAAACCACAGAGTTCCAGGTGCTACTCACTGAACCTGACTACTGTGATGAGCTGGCGATGCTGGAACAGAGCCTTAGCGCGCTGACCTCAGCCCAGATATCACAATCAGATAAGGGTCGCGCTGCATCTGAAAACATCAACACACTTCTGCCTTGGGAGGGTGCTGTGTCTCCCTTCCTTCGCTGAAAAGGATTTTACAGGTAAGTTCTTACCAAAATCCGTGTTTCAGCTGCAGATGGAAGGAAGAGAGCCACAGTAATTCATTACCGATGGGACGTCCAAAAGCAGTTCAAAAATAAGGGTGGGAAAAAACCAACAAAAGGCAGAAACCCAACAACCTTAACAACAAAGCGCAACCAGCGCTAAACACAAGTTCATCCAGAACTTTAAACTACAGCCGCCTGCAGGACCCTACGTCCGAGGGCTGCATCAGCGGAAGCACTGACGTCCACTTTATAAAACTTTGTAAACGTGTGGACAGAGCGCCAAGTTGCCGCCCGGCAGAGCTGCACTGCCGAGGCACCTTGATGAAAAGCCCACGATGAAGCCACAGCTCTCGTGGAATGGGCTTGAATCTTAATCGGGCAAGATTCACCCCGAAGGCGGTAAGCTTCCAAAATAGCTGACCGCATCCAACGAGCTATAGAACCCTTGGAAGCTCGTTGACCACGCCGACGACCTGCTGGAACCACAAACAGGGAGTCCGTCTTACGAAAACCTTGAGTAATAGATAGATAAAACTTCAAGGCCCGCACTAAATCCAATGTGTGTAAATCTCGCTCTTTCGCATTCTTCGGATCCGGACAGAGTGAAGGCAACACAATATCCTGGTTAACATGAAATTGTGACACCACTTTAGGTAGAAAATCACCCCGTGTGCGAAACACTACACGATCCGGAAAAAACTCCAGAAAAGGAGGCGAGCAAGAAAGAGCTGCTAACTCAGAAACTCTTCTCAAAGAGGTGACCGCTACTAGGAAGGCCACCTTCCAAGAAAGTAAAGAAAGGCTAGCAGAATCCATAGGCTCAAAAGGTTTATGCTGAAGAGCCTCCAAAACAAGATTGAGCCGCCAAGGAGACACAGGTGCCGTCCGCGGCGGAAACTTACGAGCTATACCGAGGAAAAAGGAAAGCACGTCCCTATGCGAGGCAATGGTTCTCCGAAACAATAAGGACAGAGCAGAAACCTGACCTTTCAGGGCGCTGACTGCCAAACCCTTGTCTAACCCATGCTGCAGAAAAGCCAACAGATTGGGAATGGAAAATTTTCTCGGGTTCCGAGAGGACCCCAAACACCACGAAAAGAAGGTTTCCCAAGTTTTGTGGTAAATCCTAGTAGTAGCTGGACTTCTTGCAGCACGAAGAGTAGCAATGACCTCGGCTGAAAAACCTCTACGGGTTAAGATTTCGGTCTCAAGAGCCACGCCGTCAAACGCAGAGACTTCAAGTCCGGATGACAAACGGGCCCCTGAGTCAACAAGTCCGGTCGAAGAGGAAGTGGAAAAGGAGGTGCCGCCAACAGCGACATTATTGTCGAGAACCACATCCTTCTTGGCCAATCTGGAGCTATCAAAATAGCTGGAATTCTCTCTAGTCTGATCCGACGCAGTACTAGAGGAAGTAAGGATATCGGCGGGAATACATAGATTAGCTCGAACTGATCCCACTGAGCCACTAGAGCATCCACCGCCACAGCTTTTGGGTCCTTGTACCTGGACATGAACGTCGGTAACTTGGCATTGGACCTGGATGCCATCAAATCCACTTGGGGAGTTCCCCAACGGGAGCACAGTAGTGCAAAAACTTCCGGGTGGAGACTCCATTCTCCGGGATCCATCTTCTTGCGACTGAGAAAGTCCGCTGTAACATTCTGAACCCCTGGAATGTGAATCGCAGAAATGGCTGGTACTCTGGCCTCGGCCCAAATCAGAATCCGGGACACCTCCACCATGAGTTTGGAGCTCCTTGTCCCGCCTTGGTGATTGATATACGCGACAGCCGTCGCATTGTCTGTCTGCACTCGGACTGGCAGACCGCTCAAAGGGACCGTCCAATGCTGGAGGCAAAGGAAAATCGCCCTCAATTCCAGGATGTTGATAGGAAGAACAGACTCTTCCGATGACCATACCCCTGAATCCAGAGATTGTTCCAAACACCCCCCAGCCCGTCAGGCTGGCATCGGTGGTTATGACTGACCACTTCGGAGGGAGGAAGGACTTCCCCAGGGAAAATGCCCCTGGACGTAATCACCATCCTAGGGAATCTCGCACCGCGCGAGAAATGGTGACACTGCAATCCAGCGATTGCGACCGATTCCATCGACTCAGGATGAACCTTTGGAGAGTCCTGGAATGAAACTGGGCAAAAGAAATTGCCTCCATGGACGCCACCATCAGTCCCAGAAGACGCATACACTTCCGTAGGGACATTGCTGTCGAGGATTTCATAATCTGCACATGTCGAAGAAGACATGACTGTTTGTCTGGCGGTAGAGAAACTACTGTCCGAATCGTGTCGAAATGCATCCCCAAAAAGAGGATTGCCCTCGATGGTTCCAGGAACGACTTCTCCCAATTGACCAGCCAACCGAAGTCCTTCAGAAGCTGAAGAGACAAATCGCGAGCCGTCACTGCCTCCTCTTCCGAGGAAGCCACTATCAAAAGATCGTCCAGATAAGGAAGAATCGTAACCCCCTGTCTTCGAAGGATTGCCATGAGGGGCGCCAGAATTTTTGTAAAGACTCTGGGCGCTGAGGCTAAGCCGAAAGGCAGAGCCACGAACTGATAGTGATCCTGTCCTATGGCAAACCGAAGAAAGCGCTGATGAGCCCTTCCGATGGGAACATGCAAATAGGCGTCGCGAATGTCGATTGACACCAGAAAATCGTTCTGTGACAAAGCTGCTACAACGGAGCGAAGTGACTTCATGCAAAATTTCCGGGTGTGGACATGCCGTTTTAATCGCTTGAGATCCAGAATCGGGTGAAATTTGTTCTCCTTTTTGGGAACTACAAAAAGGTTGGAATAAAAACCTTTTCCTCGGTCCTCTGACGGAACCGGTATTACTACACCCTTTTGTAGCAGAAATTCGACCTCTCGCTGTAGAGCGACAAAAAGCTCGGGTTCTGACGGAATGCGAGACTGACAAAAAACATTTGGGGGTCGAGAAGAAAACGATGAAATAGCCTGCCGACACTACCCGCGTTACCCAGGAATCTGGAACGCGAGACATCCAAGTCGCCTTGAAATGAAGCAGCGACCCCCCACTCGAGAGTCCTCGAGTGGACCCCTGGCGTCAGTTTGACTTGGCGGGCTTCTTATCAGATTCCGGCTTGTCCTGACGGAAATTCTGCTTCCAGGGAGTACGAGCTTTCTGAGAGGACTTCTTTCCCGAGAAAGAAGAACGGCCCGATCCCGAGTGACCGAATCGTCCTCGGCCCCGAAAGGACCGCCGACCGCTATAGACACCAGGCTTGCTAGACACCGAAGCCATGGCCCTACGCTGTGGCAATGCTGTTTCCTTCGCCTTTGCTTTGGAAATCAGCTCTGTGAGGTCGGATCCAAAAAGGAGGCCACCCTTGTAAGGTAAGGCCAATAAACCTTGTTTGGAAACTGCGTCCCCGGCCCACTGTCTGAGCCATAAAGCTCTTCTGACTGTGACCGCTGTAGCTTGCGCTCTGGCCAGAAGGGATGCCGTATCCAGACCCGCATCAAAGATATAACAGGCTGCAGTTTCTAACCATTCGCAAATTTCCTGTACATCAGATAACGGAGATCCGTTCTGCAATGCCGTCTTTAGACGTGCCAACCAGCCTAGAGAAGCTCTAGAAGCACACATGGATCCTAGCACCGCTCGGAATCCATGACCCGCGGCCTCATAGCTTGATTTTGCCGCCATCTCTGTTCTTCTGTCCAACGGCTCCTGCAAACTCGCCTTCCCTTTAACAGGGAGTAGTGAGGATTTACTAAGCTGGGATAAGGAAACATCCACTTCAGGAGCATAAGTCCAATTATCCTTTAACTCCGCAGAGCAAGGATAAAGTGCATCAAAGAAATGCGTTCCGTGAAAACGCTTATCTGGACACAGACGTTCCTCTTCTATTACACTCTTAAGCTCCTTCTGAGCTGGTAATGTTGTACGCGAAGTACGGTACTCCTGGAACATACGTGCTGATTTATCAGGACGACTAGGTACCACCTCCGGTAACTGTAAAACCTCTCTCATGGCGTCAATCAATGCCTCCGTACGTCTCGCCAGAGAATAACGCCCCTGCCGTTCGTCCTCATCTGAATCGGATATTTCTCCATCCGAAATTAAAGGGGAACCCAGTCCATCATCCAAATCAGATACATCTGACTCGCTTCGTGTAGAGGCCGGTAACGGCCTGCGTCGCTTCCTATGAGAGGAATTAGCAGACACATATTGACCTAAAAGGTCAGACAAGCTGTTAATCGAGCGAGCGATATCATCCAATTTTGCACCACTGTCGACCGCAGTGCTAGACGCTGTTGAGGTCTGCGTATCAGATTGCCGCAGTGGCACTGGGACGTGGTCCGCGGCATCTGAACTCTGTTCAGACATGCCTCACCTGTATTAGCAGGTCAAAGCGGCAGCATCAGCAAAATATGCGTTTTTTTTTTTTTTAAATCCCTGAAGGGTTAACGCTCTCTTCAGGTAGAGCTACCCCAGCGGCATTCAGCAAAAAACGCTGGTAGAAATAACCCTCAGAAGGGTTAATGTCGCAAACTCCCCACAATATATATTGTGTGAGCCCCAGCTAACAAATTTTAGGTCTCTAATGAGACCGCAGCTGCAGGATAAGGATCTCTGCGCTGCGGGGTGAGGGATCAGCACTCACCCAGCTGGCCGTGGTGTCTATGAGGAGAGGAGCAGTCTGAGGAGCCCAGGAGCCTGGTAATGGCCGCCGCAGTGAGGGAGTCGGAAGCGAAGCGCCAGAGTGCGCGTCTTCCTGCACAGAAGACCGGGAAGCGTTAGGCCACGCCCCCCGCCAGCTCAAACATTGAGCGCGAACTCCCTCGCTCCTGCTCCCTCTCTGTCCTGCAGGTATCTGCCTGCGGACAAAAGTTCACCACATCTACATGTAACAGCGCTGTCACCGCAGCGCTGAAGCATACTGATATACAGTCAGGGCCAGAAATATTTGGACAGTGACACAATTTTCGCGAGTTGGGCTCTGCATGCCACCACATTGGATTTGAAATGAAACCTCTACAACAGAATTCAAGTGCAGATTGTAACGTTTAATTTGAAGGGTTGAACAAAAATATGTGTTAGAAAATGTAGGAATTGTACACATTTCTTTACAAACACTCCACATTTTAGGAGGTCAAAAGTAATTGGACAAATAAACATAACCCAAACAAAATATTTTTATTTTCAAAATTTTATGGCGAATCCTTTGGAGGCAATCACTGCCTTAAGTCTGGAACCCATGGACATCACCAAATGCTGGGTTTCCTCCTTCTTAATGCTTTGCCAGGCCTTTACAGCCGCAGCTTTCAGGTCTTGCTTGTTTGTGGGTCTTTCCCTCTTAAGTCTGGATTTGAGCAAGTGAAATGCATGCTCAATTGGGTTAAGATCTGGTGATTGACTTGGCCATTGAAGAATGTTCCACTTTTTGCACTCATGAACTCCTGTGTAGCTTTGGCTGTATGCTTGGGGTCATTATCCATCTGTACTATGAAGCGCCGTCCAATCAAGTTTGCAGCATTTGGCTGAATCTGGGCTGAAAGTATATCCCGGTACACTACAGAATTCATCCGGCTACTCTTGTCTGCTGTTATGTCATCAATAAACACAAGTGACCCAGTGCCATTGAAAGCCATGCATGGCCATGCCATCACGTTGCCTCCACCATGTTTTACAGAGGATGTGGTGTGCCTTGGATCATGTGCCGTTCCCTTTCTTCTCCAAACTTTTGGCTTCCCATCATTCTGGTACAGGTTGATCTTTGTCTCATCTGTCCATAGAATACTTTTCCAGAACGGAGCTGGCTTCTGGAGGTGTTTTTCAGCAAATTTAACTCTGGCCTGTCTATTTTTGGAATTGATGAATGGTTTGCATCTAGATGTGAACCCTTTGTATTTACTTTCATGGAGTCTTCTCTTTACTGTTGACTTAGAGACAGATACACCTACTTCACTGAGAGTGTTCTGGACTTCAGTTGATGTTGTGAACGGGTTCTTCTTCACCAAAGAAAGTATGCGGCGATCATCCACCACTGTTGTCTTCAGTGGGCTCCCAGGTCTTTTTGGATTGATGAGTTCACCAGTGCTTTCTTTCTTTCTCAGGATGTACCAAATTGTAGATTTTGCCACTTCTAATGTTGTAGCAATTTCTTGGATGGGTTTTTTTCTGTTCTTGCAGCTTAAGGATGGCTTGTTTCACCTGTATGGAGAGCTCCTGTGACCACATGTTTCCTTCACAGCAAAACCTTCCAAATGCAAACACCACACCTCAAATCAACTCCGGCCCTTTCATCTGCTTAATTGAGAATTACATAACAAAGGGATTGCCCACACCTGTCCATGAAATAGCCTTGGAGTCATTTGTCCAATTACTTTTGGTCCCTTTAAAAACAGGGTGGCACATGTTAAGGAGCTGAAACTCCTAAACCCTTCATCCAATTTTAATGTGGATACCCTCAAATGAAAGCTGAAAGTCTGAACTTCAACTGCATCTGATTTGTTTTGTTTCAAATTCATTGTGGTAATGTCTAGAACCAAAATTAGATAAATGTTGTCTCTGTCCAAATATTTATGGACCTAACTGTACATGTAATAGCGCTGCCACTCTCAGACGCTAAAGCACTCACACATTATTATAATAAAAATTGTGTGAAGTACTCACCAGCTTAGCGCCACAGGGACCCCTCAGGATTTGTGGCGCTTGTGCCCATGCTTCCCCCTAGGGCGAGGAACGCAGTGACCGCACGTGTGGTTTGCGTCCCCGCCAGGGAAGCTCTCCTCATCCCCCAGGGCCGGCAAGATTCTGCAGGGACCATAATGTAAATACAGATCCGCCAAGGGAGAGGTTGGGGCACAGCAGCGCTGGCACCCCTGAGACCTCTAGACCAACTGGTGATCCAAGTCTCTTGTCCGAAATAAAATAATAAAATCTTCTGAGGAGCTGCATTAGCAGCGACCATCCTCTGAGACCTCAAATCTTAGACTGAAGGAGCTGAGTAGGAGGAGCCCGAGCTGGAGGAGCCAGCCAGTCAACACGCTTTTGATCTGAGGTGTCATCCTGATCTGGGGCTCCGCCTACCCATCAGTAATGAATTACTGTGGCTCTCTTCCTTCCATCTGCAGCTGAAAAGGAGGCTGGTGCTTGGCAGCATTGTTTCTCTTCTGTTAACCATGGTTATCTCTAAAGAAACACGTGCAGTCATCATTGCAATGCACAAAAATGGCCTAACAGGGAAGAGTATCGTAGCTAGAAAGATTGCACCTCAGTCAACAATCTATCGCATCATCAAGAACTTCAAGGAGAGAGGTTCCATTGTTGCCAAAAAGGCTCCAGGGCGCCCAAGAAAGACCAGCAAGCGCCAGGACCGTCTCTTAAAAGTGTTTCAGCTGCGGGATCGGGCTACCAGCAGTGCAGAGCTTGCTCAGGAATGGCAGCAGGCAGGTGTGAGTGCATCTGCACGCACTGTGAGTCAGAGACTCTTGGAGCAACGCCTGGTCTCAAGGAGGGCAGCAAAGAAGCCACTTCTCTCCAGAAAAAACATCATGGACAGACTGATATTCTGCAAAAGGTACAGGCAGTGGACTGCTGAGGACTGGAGTAAAGTTATTTTCTCTGATGAATCCCCTTTTTGATTGTTTAGGACATCAGGAAAACGCCTCATTCGGAGAAGACAAGGTGAGCGCTACCACCAATCTTGTCTCATGCCAACCGTTAAGCCTCCTGAAACCATTCATGTGTAGGGTTGCTTCTCAGCCAAGGGAATTGGCTCTCTCACAGTCTTGCCTAAAAACACAGCCATGAATAAAGATTGGTACCAGAATGTCCTTCAAGAGAAACTTCTCCCAACCCTCCAAGAGCAGTTTGGCGATCAACAATGCCTTTTACAGCATGATTGAGCACCTTGCTATAAAGCAAAGGTGATAATTAAATGGCTCAGGGAACAAAACAGAGATTTTGGGTCCATGGCCTGGAAACTCCCCAGATCTTAATCCCATTGAGAACTTGTGGTCAATCATCAAGAGACAGGTGGACAAACAAAAACCTAAAAAATCTGACAAAATGAAAGCATTGATTGTGCAAGAATGGACTGCTACCAGTCAGGATTTGGTCCAGAAGTTGATTGAGAGCATGCCAGGGAGAATTGCAGAGGTCCTGAAAAAGAAGGGTCAACACTGCAAATATTGACTTGCTGCATTAACTCATTCTGTCAATATAAGCTTTTGTTACTCATATGTTTGCAATTATATTTCTGTCTGTGATAAAAACATCTGTCAAACACACATAAAAACCAGAGGGCAGCAGATCATGTGAAAATATAACATTTGTGTCATTCTCAAAACTTTTGGCCATGACTATACATACATACACACAAGACAAGTAGTACCAGAAATGTCTAGCATTACTCATCTTCTAGTAATATCAGACTGCTTGAAATCCATCTTGCTGAAGCCTTCAGGCAGTTATCACAGACATTTGGTCATACTTGTAGAAATGTGATGTAATTTGCACCAAAAAACTCTTTAATGACTTGCACCAAACTTGTGACCAAAAAATGCATAACAATTATGGCAGATGTGTCCAGCTCAAATGTACACCAACTCACTAATACATGGTTTAAACTTCGCGTAGACAATCTTACACAGGGCCTTTCACCATTTTTTCATGTTACAGTGGCTGAAGAACAAACATAGAAGAATAAAAGCGTAGTTTTCTATTAATTTCTCCCATTCATTATGGAGATTATAGGCATCAAAAGTGTAGGATACATAATATGCTACATTTCCCTACATAAAAAAGGGCATTAACAGAGATTCTTCTCTGGGGGGCGTTTACTTTTTCCCCATGTAGGACGTTGCCCAATCACACAGGGGAAAAAGGTAAACGCCCCCCCCCCCCCAAACAAAAAAATAAATCTTTGTTAATGCCCCCCTTGGCTGCAGGGGAAATTAGTATATTATGCACCCTTAGCTTTAGAGGCCAATATCTTCACTTTATCATGTAAACAGTGGTGAGGTCATCTGTAAAATTAGACACATTTATCAAACAGCATGAGCCACTTTAGTAAATTGATCAAATTTTAAAGACTGTTTACGCTAAGCCTGCACTAAGCATAAGACAGTTTTGAGAAATATGCCACAAAATATTCTGTATGGATCCCAATGAAAGCATCAGCACCCACAAGTCCAATCACCCGTCTACGGGCAGCTAAGATCAGCTGTCCGAGTGAAAGTGTGTAAACTCTGCCAACTTGACAAGTAAAGGTCTCAGTTATGACTTTTTATAATAAGAAGGTAGTGGTTTCATAAAAATGCCTTACAGCATGCTAAAACCTGCCGCAAGTGTCTGAATAATACAGCTCAAATATTTAGTCTATTGCCACATTTGTATGACATCCATGCTCTTCTTCCTTGAAGACTGAGTGATGCAATTTGGTAGGATGAGAAAAGTCTCAAACATCAGGAAAAAGAAAATGGTCTGAAGGTTGTCAGGTCCAATATTAAAGAGGGTGCCACACAGTAAATACAATAGTCAACATTTTTCTAAAAGAGGAGCAGGCAGTGCAGCTGAAGAACCCGGATTCCCCAAAAAGGATCACATAAATTCATGTTTATTTCATTTCCAAAATAAATAAATAAATCTCTCATCGTGGCACATATTAAAGGTCCAGCTCAATCTTCACATCCATTTTATTTTGGTAGGGCGTCAGTAACGGAATAGCCTCTTCCTTCAAAAACTTTACCACCTGCCAAAAAACAAACAAGAGTCATCATCTCGTAATCCATAGACATTAATATGGAGTCAGCCAAGGAAGCTATAACAACCCACACTCTTCTGGTTTTCTACAGGATTTTGGAGATTTGTCTGTAGAAATTTTTGTCCGTTCAAGTGCCGATCTGGATGACTGGTCAGACACAGATGTTGGTTAGGACCTAGCTCCCAATTTCTGTTCTAGCTCATCCAAAAGCTGTTGGATGGGGTTTGAGGTCGGTGGTTCGGTGCAGCTGCGCATGTTCTTCCAAACCATCATCCCCAACTGTGGCTTTATGGACCTTGGGCATAGTCACGGGGATCAGACTCTGTTCCCACAAACCTGAAAGCTAGAATTGTCCACAACGTCTTGTATGCTGAAGGATTAAGAATTTCTTTCATTGGGAAAAAATGAGTCTTCTAAAAAAGAAGCCCCATACCCTTCCTCCACCAAACTTTACAGCAGCACAATGCAGTCAGGCAGGTAACGGTCTCCTGACAATTACCAAACCCATCCATCCGATGACAGAAGTGTGATTCATCACTGCACAGAACATGTTTCCACGGCTCCAGAGTCCAGCAGGTGACTTTTCTACCCTATGCTCCTCAGCATTCGGCGAACCCTATCTGTAACTTTACGTAGTCTCCATTTGGTGGCAGAGTTGCTGAGGTTCCTTCTACATTTACATACAGTAGCATGTAACAGTTTGGCCACCCCTGATTGTCATTGTGAATAATTAAGCAAGTTGTCCATGAAATGGTCTCTAAAAGGCCTGAAAGTTCAAGATGAATTTTGACCGGGGTGCCCAAACTTTTACCTGCCACCCTAACAGCACTCATAGGTGTTAGGGGAGGAAATAGAAGGGAAGAGATTTCAGAAACGGACTTGTTACACGGTGGACCACGCTGGTATCAGTGAGCTCTGTGCTATGAACCATTCTGCCACATGTTAGTTAAGGTAGAAGGCATGGTGGGGGCCGGAGGTTATATACATGACGAAATCAGACAGTGATAAACCTGAACTCAATGAATCTGGATCAGTGACTTTTCTCTTGGTTCAGTATGTTTTATTAGAAGTGAAGCTTCACAGCCCACATCGTAACTTATAATTGGGGCACACCTACATGTGCAATGGCTCTGTGAACTCTACAGCCAACTGTTAGGAAACCGGCTAAACCCAATAATTGTATAAATGTCCTGTAGCACCAGGGAAGTGTGTGACTGTGCTGCTGGAAGGCGGAGAGGGGAGTTTCCTATGTTAATCCATTTTTTTGCATGGTGGACCCAAGATGTGTGATATTAATTTGCCTTTTGCTTTGCTAAAAACCCACACTACTTGGATTTCAAGCACCATTTTCTAAAATCTTAAATTGGGCAGTAACTGGACTCTATGAAAGCATTTAATGTGCACTATATGGCGATATTCGACACTGTATGGGGTATTAAGGCAGATGTCCAAGATTTTGAATAAACATGACCACTTTCTTTAATAAATTGCACCGCATCCGGACATGTGTTGCAAGTGGAATTACAGATAAAAGAGGAAGTGTCGCCAAGTTACAAGTGGACAGTTTTTTTTCTCTTGTTTATATTACCAGTGCTCCCGAGGATTGATATATTTTAAGGCTATGTGCACACGTTGCGCAAATGCTCCGTAATTTTGCGGAGCATTTGCGCAACTCCCCATATGTAATTAGCATGCGTTTTCCAGCAAAACACAAGCATTTTGCAAGTGTTTTTAGCTTGCAGAATGCTAGCGTTTTCAAAGCGATCTGTAGCCTCACTTGTAAAATTGATTGACAGGTTGGTCACACTTGTCACGCATAGTGCTGACAAGTGTGACCAACTGTTTAATAATATGTAAATAAAAAAAAAAAAAAATATTGATATTCTCACCTTCCGGCGGCCCCCAGAGTTTTCCCGCTCCTCAGCGACGCTGTCGGCAAGTTCCATTCCCAGGGATGCTTTGCGAGAATGACCTTTGCGACGTCGCGGTCACGTGACCGCTACGTCATCTGGGGTGTTTCACGCAATGCATCCCTGGGAGCGGAACTTGCCGGCAGAGTCGCTGAGGAGCGGGAAAACTCCGGGGGCCACCGGAGGGCGAGTATATCAATATTTTTCTCTCCTCTCCTCCAGACCCTGGGTACCAAGCGCACATGAAGCGCTCACTTCACGCATGGTGGGCATAGCCACATGTGTGAAGTGAGCGTTTCAATGCAATCCTATGGCGGCGTAATCGCCGTGATTACGCAATAAGAATCAACATGCTGCTTATTTTTTACGCGAAGTGATTACGCTCCGCAAAACAGGGATTGTGTGTACTCACCGTAAAATCCTTTTCTCCGAGCCACTCATTGGGGGACACCGGACCATGGGTGTTACGCTGCTGCCACTAAGAGGACACTAAGCAAATACACAAAAAAAGTTAACTCCTCCTTCTGCAGTATACACCCTCTGCTGGCTCTATCCTGAACCAGTTCGATGCCAAAGCAGTAGGAGCTCATAAACATAAGTGCAATATGCCAAAACCAACAATAACTACAAGCCAAATGGCCAACAGGGTGGGTGCTGTGTCCCCCAATGAGTGGCTCGGAGAAAAGGATTTTACGGTGAGTACACACAAAAAACCCTGTTTCTCCATCGCCTCATTGGGGGACACAGGACCATGGGACGTCCTAAAGCAGTCCCTGGGTGGGAAAACATCACAACGTGCGAGACCTCACGTACCCAATGCCTTAGCAGACTAATTGAATAGAAGGCAGTCTACAGATGCGAAACTGCCGATTGCAGAATCTGTCTGCCAAGGGCCGCATCTGAAGAGGCTAAAACATGAATGTTGTAATGCTTAGCAAACGTGTGAAGACTGGACCAAGTCGCAGCCCTGCACACTTGCTGAGCGGAAGCCTGGTGCCGAATGGCCCAGGAAGCCCCCACTGACCGAGTGGAGTGAGCCTTAATCCCCGCCGGGATAGGCTGACATTTGACACGGTAAGCTTCTTGGATCGCTGAACGAATCCATCTGGCAATCGTGCCCTTAGAAGCAGGCAGACCTCTCCTGCGTCCTTCCGGAAGCACAAACAGGGCATCCGATTTGCGAAAAGGCGCTTTTCTGAAAATGTACCTTCTGAGAGCCCTGACCAAGTCCAACGTGTGAAGAGCTTTCTCAGTACGATGGACCGGGGCCGGACAGAATTATGTCTTCATTCACATGAAAAGCAGAGACGATCTTAGGCAGGAAAGACGGAGGTGTTCTGAGCACCACCTTGTCTTGGTGGAAAGTTAAAAATGGAGGTTTGCAAGACATGGTTCCGTCCTTTTTTGGGACCACAAATAGGTTTGAGTAAAAACCTTGAACCTTTCCGTGGGAGGAACTGCGACAATGACTGCGCTTTTGCGGAGGGCATGTATGGCCTGATAGAAAGGGGCTGCCAGCGCCCTTGTCCTTGGGATAAGAGACTGGAAAAAACACGTTGGCGGGCGAAACTCGAATTCGATTTTGTATCCGAAGGACACGAGGTCCCTGACCCATTGGTCGTAGACGACCGCAAGCCGGACTTGACAGAACAAGAGTAGACGTCCGCCTACCCTGTCCGTGTCCTCCGGACACAGCAAGGAGTCATTGAGAAAACTTGCGGGACGGTGTGCTCTTGGGTCTGGACCGGGGAGATCTGTTTCTCCAGGAGTTAGATGATTTGAATGAAGGATGCGAACCCCTGTCCCTGCGTGGGGGACGGACCGAGCCCGCGGAGGCGGGTGGGGAAGCCCAGTTTGTGGAGACGCGAAAGGGTCGGGAGCGAACCTGAAATTGGTTCCGAAAGGGTAGAGTAGATCTACGTTGAGGAGAAATTTACTTTTTCCCCCAGTGGCATCCGAGATAATCTGATCTAGTTTCTCTCCGAACAAGCGCCCGCTTTGATATGGCAGGGAAGTCAAAGATTTCTTTGAAGCAGAGTCTGCTCGCCATTCTCGGAGCCAAAGGGCTCTCCTGATGGTAACTGCGTTTGTGGCTGCTTGTGCAGCGCAATTAGCAGCGTCTAGGGCGGCATGGACAACGTAATCACCGGCCCGGGCGATCTGGTAGGCGAGACTGGATACCTCGGGAGGTAGACTATTGTGTCGACTGATTCCAACTAGGGCCTCTGCCCAGGCTGCTATCGCTCTGGCTACCCAAGTGGTGGCAAAGGAAGGGAAAAGTGCTGCTCCGGCAGTCTCGAAGACGGACCTCGCCAGGTTGTCAATCTGGCGATCAATGGGATTTTTGATGGAAGATCCATCCGACAGAGAGAGGAGAGTTTTTGAAGTTAGCCTCGATATGGGTGGGTCCATGGCCGGGGACTCGGTCCACTCTATGTTTAGAGAAGATGCAAAGGGGTATCGCTTTTCGAGCAGCTTTTGGCCTGTGAACCGCTTATCTGGGCGACTTCAATGTCTTTGCACAATACCTGTAAATTCGGGATGGTTGGCGAAAACCCTGTGAGGGCGTTTTGTTCTTTTGAAGGACACGGGGTGGTCCGGATTGGACCCAGGTTCCTCATCTACTTTGAGGGCCTGATTAACAGCCTCGACGAGAGAATCTATAGATTCCTGGAACTCAGCGGAGTCTGGGTCTGCGGCTACATCTGGGGGGCCGTCTAGAGAAGGTACGGAGATGCCCTGGCTTGAGGAGGAATCACGAAAGGCTTCTAAGGCCTTAGTAAGAGAGTCCATGGACTGGGCCAAGTAATTAGCCCACTCAGGGGGGCTGGCATCGCTGTGCACAACAGTAGCAGGGGGCTCCTGAGGGCATGAGGCTTCGCAGGCCGAGTAAAGAGGGTTAGGGTGTCTCCGAGGCAGGGAGACGTTGCATGCGGTACATGAGGCATAGATCACTGTATGTGACTTTTCCGCCTTCTTAGTAGCTTTTGGCTGAGACATATTGCAGAAGTCTGTATGGAGCTACGTCTGACTGGTAACAGACTGTAATGCAGTGCTTACAGTGTACCTGCAGCGAAGGGGTTAAGAATGATATGTGTGCCGGCAATGGGATAAGTGGCTTGTACAGCTTACCCAGGTCCTGTGTCCGTGCCCCCAGAGAAAAAGCTCTGCCAGACGTCTATTGCAGAAAATGGCGCTTCCCCCCTTCCTGGGGTTGAAACGCACCAGAAAGTAAGGCCCGAGAAGAAATCTGGCGCTTGTCGTTTGCGGTGAGAAGCGCCAGAAAGGAAAGGGCGGAGTAGAGGACGGGGAGAAGAGAGTACCGCCTCCTCCTGTACCAGGTGCCGGCACTGGAAAGCCGTAGAGCGCATTGAAAGAGTGCGGAGAAAGGCGGGAGGGTTTGGGCCTAGCGTGGCCAAAAGCCGGGGACTAAATAAGCAGCCGCAGCCACGGTGACGGCCGCGGTAGAGATCGCTGTAGAGGAGGAGGGGACGCCTGTAAAGACGGGATCTATCCCCCCGGGACACGGACACTAACACCAGACCCCGGAGAGAAAGGGAGAGAGAAGCTCTCCCTCCATCCCGCTGCTGTACTCACTCTGCGGTGCTCGACTTGAGATGTAGCAGAGTCGGGAGCGCTGCGTGGCCACACAAAAGAAGGATCTGGTGCACTCCTTTCCTCCTCAATCCACCATCCCTTTGATAGGGAGGTGGAGAGGACTCTTTGCTTCCTGGCACCAGCCGCTTTCACACAGTGATGGTGCAGTGGGGTCCCATAGATGCCGCAGGGAAGCCTCCGTGCTCCTGCCCGGGGACCGTAGTGGGCTGAAGGCCTGGCTCCGGAAGGGGTACGTGGGGGCGACACCCCATGTTCCCGTCCGTTGTCGGTGCGGGGAGATCGGACCCATTAAAGGATCCGTCGCCCCTGATGAGAGCCCAGGCAGATGTAAAGGTTGAACGAGGGGGTACGGGAAGGCGACACTCCACGTTCCCACCTGTTGACGATCTTGGGAGATCGGGACCTTAAAAGGCTCCGTCGCCCGATTAATCCAAGTAAAAAGTAAAAAATAAAATAAGAAAGTTGGGGTCTAAGATCAGACCCTAGTGCCTCCTACAGACACTAAGCAAGAACTGGTTCAGGATAGAGCCAGCAGAGGGTGTATACTGCAGAAGGAGTTATCTTTTTTTGTGTATTTGCTTAGTGTCCTCCTAGTGGCAGCAGCATAACACCCATGGTCCTGTGTCCCCCAATAAGGCGATGGAGAAAATACGCAGCATGTGCAAAGCAATGCGTAATCCCATAGGATTGCATGGGATGCGTTTTGTAACCGTTTAAGAGATTACGCCGCGTAACAACGAGGCAAAAACGCTTAAAAAACGCTACGTGTGCACATAGCCTAAATCCGCAATAGGGTCCCAGAGATATGAGCCTTTTAAACCTGTGCTTTTTGCCTTTTTTTTGGTTGTTCTTTGCCAAGTGGTTGTGGCTCACAGATTCTGTGAGGGTGTGTCTTTAGATTGCCCTGCATTATTATTGAGCCATGCCCAATTGTAAAGACCATAAAATTTTGCACAAAAATTATATATAGATATATAAAACACCACATGTCTGGAACTATATAGCAAATTTAAAAAACAAACAAAAAAAGACGGATTTTGGTAAGAACTTACCTGTAAAATCCTTTTCAGCGAAGAAGGAAGGGAAACACACTAGTCATTACTAGTGGGTAGGCGGAGCCCACATAGGATAGAAACACCTCAGATTAAAAAAGAGTGTTGACCGGCCCCTCCAGCTTGGGCTCCTCCTACTCCAGCTCTGCAGTCGTACACAAGCTAAGGAAGAGCAAATATCACCAGCGGAGCAACATAACCCCTTCTGAAAGACTTCAGAGAAACAAGAATACAGGTTATGCATGTAACAGGAAAAAAAAACACAGTCCCAGGTACTACTCACTGAACCTGACCACTGCGATGAGCTGGCAATGCTGGAAACAGAGCCTTAGCGCGCCGACCTCAGCCCAGATAATTGCTATCAGAGAAGGGTCACGCCGCATCTGAAAACACAACAACACACTTCTGCCATGGGAGGGATGTGTGTCTCCCTTCCTTCTTCGCTGAAAAGGATTTTACAGGTAAGTTCTTACCAAAATCCGTCTTTCAGCAGCAGATGAAGGAAGGGAGACACACTAGTCATTACTAGTGGGACGTCCCAAAGCAGTCCAGAAATTAAGGGTGGGAAAAAAAAAAAAAACAAACAAAGGCAGATCCCAACAACCTAGGTAAATGCGCAACTAGCGCTAAACACAAGTTAACAAGAACTTTAAACTACAGCCGCCTGCAGGACCCTTCGTCCCAAGGCCGCATCAGCGGAAGCACTAACGTCCACCTTATAAAATTTTGTAAACGTGTGGACGGAGCACCAGGTCGCCGCCCGGCAGAGCTGAGCTGCCGAGGCCCCTTGATGAAAAGCCCACGATGAACCCACAGCCCTTGTGGAATGAGCTCGAATCTTAACCGGGCAAGGTTCGCCCTTAAGACGGTAAGCCTCTAAAATGGCCGACCGAATCCAACGAGCTATAGAATCCTTGGAAGCTCGTTGACCACGCCGACGACCTGCTGGAATCACAAACAGAGTCCGACTTCCGAAAACTTTGAGTAATAGACAAATAGAACTTCAAAGCCCGCACCAAATCCAATGTGTGCAAGGCCCGTTCCTTCGCATTCCTCGGCACCGGACAGAGCGAGGGCAACACAATATCCTGGTTAACATGAAATTGTGACACCACCTTAGGTAAAAAGTCGCCCCTTGTGCGAAGCACTACGCGATCCGGGTGGAACTCCAGGAAAGGAGGCAAGCAAGAAAGAGCCGCCAACTCAGAAACCCTTCTCAAAGAGGTGACCGCCACTAGGAAGGCAACCTTCCAAGAGAGCAAAGAAAGGTTAACAGAATCCATAGGCTCAAAAGGCCCATGTTGAAGAGCCTCCAAGACAAGATTGAGCCGCCAAGGAGACACAGGCGCCTTCCGCGGTGGAAACTGACGGGATACTCCGCGAAAAAAGGAACGTACGTCCCTACGCGAGGCGATAGCCTTCCGAAACAGCAAGGACAGAGCAGAAACCTGACCCTTCAGAGTGCTAACTGCCAAACCCTTGTCCAGCCCGTACTGCAAAAAGGCCAACACATTGGGAATGGAAAAAATCCTCGGGTTCCTTGAAGAACCCGAACACCACGAAAAGAAGGCTTCCCAAGTCTTGTGATAAATCCTAGTAGTAGCCGGACCTCTGGCAGCTCGCAAAGTGGCAATGACTTCGGCTGAAAAACCTTGACGGGTCAATATTTCGGTCTCAAGAGCCACGCCGTCAAACGCAGAGACTTCAGGTCCGGATGACAAACGGGCCCTTGGGTTAACAGGTCCGGGCGAAGAGGAAGTAGAAATGGGGGCGCTGCTAGAAGCGACACCAGTGTCGAGAACCACCTCCTCCTTGGCCAATCTGGGGCTATCAACATAGCCGGGATTCTCTCCAGTCTGATCTGACGCAACACCAGAGGAAGTAAGGATATCGGCGGAAAGACATAGATTAGCTCGAATTGGTCCCACGGAGCCACCAGAGCATCCACAGCCACAGCCTTCGGGTCCTTGTACCTGGACATGAACGTCGGTAACTTGGCATTGAACCTGGATGCCATCAAATCCACTTGGGGAGTTCCCCAACGGGAGCACAGCAGTGCAAAAATTTCCGGATGAAGGCTCCATTCTCCGGGATCCATCTTCTCGCGACTGAGGAAGTCCGCCGTGATATTCTGAACTCCTGGAATGTGAATAGCAGAGATGGCTGGAACCCTGGTCTCGGCCCATACCAAGATCCGAGACACCTCCACCATGAGCCTGGAACTCCTCGTCCCGCCCTGATGGTTGATATACGCGACCGCCGTCGCGTTGTCTGTCTGCACTTGGACTGGTAGACCGCTTAAAGGGACCGTCCAGTGTTGGAGGCAAAGAAAAATTGCCCTCAATTCCAGGATGTTGATCGGTATGACAGACTCTTCCGACGACCATACTCCCTGAATCCAGAGATTGTTCCAGACACACCCCCAGCCTGTCAGGCTGGCATCGGTGGTTATGACCGACCACCTCGGAGGGAGGAAGGACTTCCCCAGGGATAACACTTCCGGACGTGACCACCATCCTAGAGACTCTCGCACCCTGTGGGGGATGATGACACTGCAATCCAGTGAAATCTGCGATCGATCCCAACGGTTCAAAATGAGCCTTTGGAGAGCCCTGGAATGAAATTGGGCAAACGGGATTGCCTCCATCGACGCCACCATCAAACCCAGAAGGCGCATACACCTTCGAAGGGACATTGCTGTCGAAGACTTCATAACCTGTACATGTCGAAGAAGACTCGCTTGCTTGTCTGGAGGCAGAGACACCACTGCTCGCACCGTGTCGAAATGCATTCCCAAAAACAGGATTGACTGCGACGGTTCCAGAGACGACTTCTCCCAATTGACCAGCCACCCGAAGTCCTCCAGGAGCTGAAGGGATAGATTGCGAGCCGTCACTGCCTCCTCCTTTGAGGACGCCACAATCAAAAGGTCGTCCAGGTAGGGAAGAATCGTAACCCCCTGTCTTCGAAGAATCGCCATGAGAGGTGCTAGAATTTTCGTAAAAACTCTGGGTGCTGAGGCCAACCCGAATGGTAGGGCCACAAATTGGTAGTGGTCATGACCTATGGCAAAACGGAGGAAGCGTTGGTGGGCCCTTCCGACGGGAACATGCAAATAGGCGTCGCGAATGTCGATTGACACCAAAAAATCGTTCTGCGACAGGGCCACCACAACGGAGCGAAGTGACTCAATCTCTTGAGATCCAGAATGGGACGAAATTTGTCCTCCTTTTTGGGGACCACAAAGAGGTTGGAATGAAACCCTCTTCCCCGGTCCTCCGGCGGAACCGGTACCACCACACCCTTCTGCAGAAGGGAATCGACCTCTCGCAGTAGAGCGGCAAATAGCTCGGGCTCTGACAGAATGCGAGATTGGCAAAAACTGTCCGGGGGTCGAGAAGAAAATTCTATGAAATAGCCTGCCGACGCAACCCGCGTCACCCAGGCGTCTGGAACGCGGGAAACCCAAGTCAATTCGAATTGGAGCAGGCGACCCCCCACTCGAGAGCCCTCGAGTGAGGCCCTGGCGTCAGTCCGCCTTAGCGGGCTTTTTGTCAGCTTCCCGCTTGTCTTGACGGAAACTTTGTTTCCAGGGAGTGCGGGATTTCTGAGACGTCTTTTTTCCTGAAAAAGAGGGACGACCCGATCCCCAAGAGGGCTGACCGAACCGTCCCCTGGACCGAAAGGACCGCCGACCACTACCGGCACTAGGTCTGCCAGACGCAGAAGCCACAGCTTTTCGCTGTGGTAAAGCCGCTTCTTTTGCCTTTGCCTTGGCAATCAGCTCCGTGAGGTCAGATCCAAATAACTGACCACCCTTGTAAACTAAAGATAGCAAACCTTGCTTGGAAACCGCGTCTCCGGTCCACTGTCTAAGCCACAGTGCTCTTCTGACTGTGACCGCCGAGGATTGCGCCCTGGACAGCAGTGACGCAGTATCCAGACCTGCATCATAGCCATATCGGGCTGCATCCTCCAACAACTTGAAAAGCCCATCTACCTCGGATAGAGGGGATCCATCTTGCCACGCCGTCCTTAGACGGTCTAACCAGCTTAGGGAAGCTTTACAAGCACCCATGGACCCTAGTACTGCTCTGAATCCATGACCCGCGGCCTAGTAGATGGATTTTGCCGCCATCTCCGTTTTTCTGTCCAGCGGATCCTGTAGACTCGCCTTCCCTTTAACAGGAAGTAATGAAGATTTGCTAAGCTGGGATAAAGGGACATCCACTTCAGGAGAAGGAATCCACTTATCAACCAACTCCGTTGTACACGGATATAGCGCCTCAAACAATCGTGTCCCCTGAAAACGTTTATCTGGACACAGACGTTCCTGCTCCACTGCCTCGTTAAGTTCATCCAGAGATGGTAATGTTGATCGCGACCTATGCGAATCCTGAAACATCTGGGCCAACTTACCAGGACGTCTAGTTACCTCCTCCGGTAACTGCAACGCCTCCCTCATGGCTCCAATAAAAGCCTCTGTACGGCCCAAAAGAGAGGCAGAGTGTCCCTGCCGATCCTCCTTATCTGAATCAGACAACTCCCCATCCGAGTTTGAAGGGGAACCCTCCAAGCCCGATATCTCCGAGTCGCTACGCGGGGAGGATGGCACCGGCCTGTGTCGCTTCCTATCATGAGAAGGTCTAGCTGACACCCAACGACCTAGAAGTTCAGACAGGCCATCAATGGAACGAGCGAGGGCCTCCATTTTGACATCACTGACACCTCCGACCGCTGCGCTTGATGCCGTCGAGGTCTGCGTGTCAGATACGCGAGACTGATCCTGTAGCGGATCTGGGAGACTGTCCGCACCTCTTGGCTCCTGATCTGACATGCCCTCACACAGTATATGGCAGGTTAAACCTGTCAGTAACTAGGGCAGTGTTTTTTTTTTTTTTAAAGAAAAAACCGAATGCTGAAGGGTTAAAGCTCTTAGAGAGAGCTACCCCAGCTGTCTCCCATTAATGGTTAACTGCCTTGAAGGGGTTAATGTCGCAGACTCCCCACAACCTTTTGTTAAATTAAAAAGGTGTGCGAGCCCCAGACAGGGTGCCTCTTATGAGGAAAAGCTGCAGGACAGCGCCTTCTTATTGTGCTGAAGAAAGGTGCCTGCGCTGTGGGGGTGAGAAAATTAAGCTTCTGCCCTGACAGGCAGAAGCGACTCACCCAGCTGGCCGCGGTGTACCGCTGTGTCTTAGCTTCTGTTCGGGAGGGGAGGAGAGTGAGGAGCCCAGAGATGCCTAAAATAATGGCCGCCGCGCTGGAGGATAAAGCCGGAAGAGAAAGAGCCGGCGAAACCGCGGGCTCAGAGCGCTTCCTGCCCGCGAGAGAGCGGGAAGCGCGAGGCCACGCCGCCCGGTTTCAAAAAAGAAGCGCGCGACTCCCCCGCTCTCCTCCTGCCCCGTCCACAACGGAGCGATCCCATGTCCTGCAGGCATCCACCTGCGGACAAAAGTGAAAGCCGCTGAAGCACTCAAAACACATTAATAAAAAATGTATTTTTTGAGTACTCACCCAGCTGAGCGCCACAGGGACCCCCAGGGATTTGTGGCGCTGTGCCCATCGCTTCCCCCCCAGGGCGGGGAACGCAGTGACCCCAGAAGTGTGGTTTGCGTCCCCGCCAGGGAAGCAACCCTCATCCCCCAGGGCCGGCAGGGTTCTGTAGGGACCACCATAAGGGTAATGCAGATCCGCCAAGGGAGGGGTGGGGGTCCAGCAGCGCTGAGACCCCAGAGACCTCTAAGACCACTGTCCAAGTCTCTGTCCGATAAAAATAAAAAATTCTTCTGAGGAGCTGCACCAGCAGCGACTATCCTCTGAGACCTCAAATTTTAGACTGGAGAGCTGGAGTAGGAGGAGCCCAAGCTGGAGGGGCCGGTCAACACTCTTTTTTAATCTGAGGTGTTTCTATCCTATGTGGGCTCCGCCTACCCACTAGTAATGACTAGTGTGTCTCCCTTCCTTCATCTGCTGCTGAAAAACAACAATACTCTAGCGCAGTTGTCGGATATTCATTTCCCCAAGGGGCCACATGAGAGACCAACTGTTGTGGAGGGCCGAATCAATAGGTAGAAATTATTTTTACTCACAATTAATATAAAATAATTAGAATACTATTATTTAATATTGAGCATAATTAAAGGGAATCGGTCACCCCATTTTTGCCCTATGAGATAAGCCCCTGATGGTGGTGGCCCTATCTACAGCATTCTGTAATACTGTAGATAAGCCCTCGATGTCACCTGAAAGTGAAGAAAAGCGAGAACGCCCCTGGGTGAGTATAATATAACTCGCTTTTCTTCACTTTCAGGTGACATCGGGGGCTTATCTACAGCATTACAGAATGCTGTAGATAAGCCCCTGATGGCGGTGGCCCTATCTCATAAGGCAAAAATGGGGTGACAGATTCCCTTTAAGTATGCTGAGCCTAGCCTCCTATATGCAGTGTGAGCCCCACATAGCCTCCTATATGCAGTGTGAGCCCCACATAGCCTCCTATATGCAGTGTGAGCCCCACATAGCCTCCTATATGCAGTGTGAGCCCCACATAGCCTCCTATATGCAGTGTGAGCCCCATAGCCTCCTATATGCAGTGTGAGCCCCACATAGCCTCATATATGCAACATGTGCCCCACATAGCCTCCTATGTACAGTATAAGCCCCACATAGCCTTTTATGTATAGTATAAGCCCCACATAGGCTCCTATATGCAGTGTGAGCCCCAGATAGCCTCCTATATGCAGTGTGAGCCCCACATGGCCTCCTATGTACAGTATAAGCCCCACATAGCCTCCTATATGCAACATGTGCCCCACATAGCCTCCTATATGCAACATGAGCCCCACATAGCCAATGTACATACAAACATGCCATACACATGAAAAGAAAAAAAAAAAAAAAAAAAAAAAAAAAGATCACATACGCACCTCGCACCCGTTTGCGATGTACCCATTTTCCGCAGTGCACAGCTGACACGGTGAAATGATATCATCGTGTCAGCAGTCTCACGCTGATTGGAGGATAAAGCAGCTGGCGGCCCCTTCTCCACCAATGTGTTCACAGTTGTCTGCATCTCAGGGATGCGGATAGCGGTGATTGAGGGCGTAGAGCGCCCACTTTCAATTTAGAGGCAGGTCCATGTTAACTTTATTGAAATGAAAGTGATTACACTGCCATACCAGGCATCCAGTGCAGTATGAAAGCAGCCATGTTTTTATAATCCTGTACAACCCCTTTAATTAGACAATGGGACAATGGAGGTGCTGCTCACTGCACTGGGACGTTAGCTATCAATGTCTAATACCAAAGAGCGATTTTCTGCTAATTCTGCGATGACTTACAGGCTGTAGTACAATTACATTACTCAGTGATACAGTAAGACCCCAGATGCATACATGCAGGATACAAATAAACTAGGCTGAATGTTATTGTGCCCTATACGCCAGACCTAGGTCCACTCGCCCAGATGACGTGCACGTCCTGCTGATCTCACCTGCTGAGGAGCTCGGCCAATAAAAGATTTGGGGTCCAGCAATTGATCCAATTGTCCATGAATAGGAGCAAAGTAGGGATCAACGCGAATTCTGTGGATCAGGTCATTGTCTCCCCTTCCTGCTTTACTACAGCAGCGGCTTCCTGAGACCGCACCCTGATACGCTCATGGCAGTCCTAAAGAAGAAGAGGAGCATAGGAAGAGTTACAGAGAACCAGAATCAAGTTAGAATAAAACCATCGGCAGCTTGTTAAAGGGGTTTTCTGACTTTTTTTTTTTTTTTTTTAAGCATGCCTATGGGTAAAAATACCAACTAGGCACACTCACTTTTCTAATCTATTAATGGTCTTATGCCATCTGTTCCATGGTCCCTACCTTGTCACTGTGAGCCAGCAGACAGCCATGTCTCCACTGCGGCCAGCGTGTGGCTATGACAGTCACAGTCAAATAGTACTTAGTGCACAAATTGGCTAATTCATGCGAGCCCATCAGTCATGGCAAGGCGTACCACTTTATAGGACCCTAACTCTATATGCCTCTCCTGGGCTGAGAGCCTAAAATTCCATTCATTCAATGTTTGCATGTTACAGCATTTCTGAGGACAGCTGTATTTTCTTGGCTATAAAGTTGTGACGGCTTGAACCTGTTCACACTTTTCTTACTCTTTTAGAAGGTGCTGCTCTTTTTATTTTTTTCATTTTTGTAGTATACTCCTTTATGACTGTGCCCTCATCCCATCAACCCAAGGCATTTTTAATTAGAGCTGGTTCATGCCCGCCCTTAAATTTGCTAGGCTTTCAGCTTAAGAGAGGTATATAAAGGTTAGAGTTCCATCAACGGTTTACGCCTTGTTGCTGATGAGCCCAATCATGAAAGTTACATGAACCTCAAAGGGCTTATTCCACCAACAATTCCCAATGATCCTGTGAATGGGGCTTCTAAAGCTTTGTGTGAATGGGTGAAATACGCATGCGTGACCAGCACTCTATTCACTTCTATAGGAATGGTTATGGGCATGTGTGACTACAGCTCTCTTACAAGGAAGACCATGCATCCATTCACATGGAGGACAAAGGACCCATATTCTTGAGATCTGTGGGGGTCCCAGCGGTCAGACCCACAGTAAAGCCCCCGTCACACTAAGCGAGATCGCTGAAGCGTCACCGATTTTGTTACGCAACAGCGACCTAGCCAGCGATCTCGCTTAGTGTGACACTCAGCGACGACCTGCCCCCCTGCTGGGTATCGCTGATAGTCGTCGAATGGCCTGGACCAATTTTTTCAACGTTGGTCTTCCGCTGGACAGCGCGCATCGCTGCGTGACAGCGGGAGACCAACGATCAGCGAGCTCCCAGCGCATACACAAGAAGCTGGTATCTAGGGTACACATCGGGTAACTAAGCGTGCTCGCTGGTCCTGATCGCTGGAGAGTCTGCCCATGTGACAGCTCACCAGCGATCAGCTAACGATGTCCCAGCGATCCCATCCATGTCGGATCGTTGGTGGGATCGCTGGGACATTTAAGAGTGTGACGGGGCCCTAATCGTCTATTTATCACCTATGCTGCGAATTCTATGATTCTGTACGAGAGTTAGTGAGTTCTCCTTCAATACAAGTCTTCAAACAGAGGCTGGACAGACATATGTCTGAAATGGTTTAGTGAATCCTTGCATTTAGCAGAGGGTTGGACACGATGACCCTGGAGGTCCCTTCCAACTCTAACATTCTATGATTTAAGATAAATGCTGTTGGTGTGATAACCCCTTTAAAATTAACTTTTCTTTTAAAACAGAGTTAATTCTCTAAAAAAAAATACTTTGATATCCGGTCACGTTTTGTCTTGCTGGGTGGGTTGACCCGAAAGACAAAACATCTTGCCCTGATGTTGTAGATACAGTGCTACTAACCTGCCGATTCCCTCCAGTTTTCACCATCGCCATGATGACATTCTCTGTGGCCATGAATGGAAGCTCCTGACGGATGCGCCTTTCAATCACCTGAGAACATTTAGAAAAGCAAATGTGAGAAAAGTCACAATCATCTATTAGGATTCTGACTAAGTGCTCCAGTGTTCTCCAAGAAAGGCTGACGGAAATCTCTGATGGTGGATTATCCCTTAGGAAACAAGAGGATCTAGAGTCTGGAATCGAACATGTCAGATCATTATCTCCTCCAACATAATCAGTCTTGGGAAAATCTGCAGGCCCCCATACACATTACATTGTTAGGTTAGTACAATGTATATGGGGGTCATTAGACAACGTGTATGATCCGCTATTTACAAACGGGCCACGGGTCTATTGATGGAAACTCAACAGCCCCATACACAGCTCCTGAGCACGTGTCATACACCTACACCAGACATGTGATATTCATACATTTCACATGTCAGGAAGGTGTTAAATGAAACCTATCCATTCTGAGAAAAACACACAAACTGATAATAAAATTGTATAATATCATGGGCAATACAGACTGCTCCAACAACATTACACGGCTGCAGGACTTAAGGTCCATTTACACTGCCCATATATTGTGGACGATAAAGTGCAGTATACACAGGCTAGAGATGACCTGAAGAATGAGCAAAATGCAAAAAAACGGCAGCCTATACGCACCAAAGAACCCATTACAGTTGGTTCAGTGCACATCTGAAGAGCGATCAGCCTCTGTAATCAGGATATTAAGTGACCGCCATCAGCAAACATGTTACCGGTGTTTAATACTGTAAATGCACCCTTATATTCATTTTACTAAAATAATGAGATACTCTTATCTAAAAAAAAAAAAAAAAAAAACTCTGGGGAAGGGGGTGCGAGTCCATAAATCAACTGAATAGTAAATTCAGCTTTGTCCTCAGCTGCGCCAGGATTTTGGGTGGATTCTTCAAATCATTGGTTACTAGATTATAAGAGAACAGATTCACTTTTTTTTATCTCAAAAATGTGTAAAAAAAAAAAAAAAAAAAAAAGAATCACAATTCAGTCACATCCCATCAGTAGCCTGATACAGATAAATATCAGCCATACAAGACGTATACATATATATTAAGCCTCCAACCTACAGGAGGACATAGCAGCTTGTAAATGGTTAATAAAAATCTCATTATACACAGTCATATAAGACAGATCTCGGTGTTACGAGCAGCCAGCCTAAAGGAGGACAGAGCAGCTTGTAAACAGTTAATAAAAATCTCATTATACACAGCCATATAAGACAGATCTCTGTGTATCGAGCAGCCAGCCTAAAGGAGGACATAGCAGCTTGTAAACGGTTAATAAAAATAATATACAAAGACATATAAGATGGATCCTTGTGTATTAAGCAGCCTGGCTTGAGGAAGATATAGCAGCTTGTAAATGGTTAATAAAAACAGGATTTTGGTACTTACCGTAAAATCTGTTTCTCGGAGCGCTCATTGGGGGACACAGAGACCATGGGTGTATGCTGCTGCCACTAGGAGGCTGACACTATGCATATGCAAAAAAAGGTTGGCTCCTCCTCTGCAGTGTACACCCCACCGACTGGCACCAAGCTAATCAGTTAGTGAGAAAGCAGTAGGAGAAGAACTTAATAGAACCAAACAAACAAACAACTAACTCATTCATAACAATAACAATCGAAAGAAAGAACAAGAGTTGTAAACATATGGGAGGGTGCTGTGTCCCCCAATGAGCGCTCCGAGAAACAGATTTTACAGTAAGTACCAAAATCCTGTTTTCTCTATCGCTTCATTGGGGGGCACAGAGACCATGGGACGTCCCAAAGCAGTCCCTGGGGTGGGAGAAAACAAGGCAAGAGACTCCATTCAGGTCGGCAAAGTTCCCAATGCCGCCTGCAAGATCCTTCTGCCTAGGCTGGCGTCCGCCGAAGCATAGGTGTGGACCTTGTAGAATTTGGCAAACGTGTGGATGGAAGACCAGGTTGCCGCTTTGCAAAGTTGTAGGGCGGATGCCCCGTGGTGAACCGCCCAGGAGGCGCCTACAACACGGGTGGAGTGAGCCTTAACCCCCGGGGGGGGGGCACTCTGTTCTTAACCCGGTAAGCCTCCAATATTGCGGTCCTAATCCAACGCGCAACCGTAGACTTGGAAGCCGGCAGGCCTCTTCGCGCTCCGTCTGGAATGATGAATAGGAGATCAGACTTCCTGAAGGAAGCCGTCCTATCTAGGTAGGTTCTTACTGCCCGTACCAGGTCTAGCTTGTTCAACGAGCGCTCCAAAGAATGAGTCGGAGCCGGACAGAAGGAGGGCAGGACAATTTCCTCATTCAAGTGGAAAGTGGATACCACCTTGGGAAGAAAGGAAGGCGGAGGCCGCAACACAACCTTATCCTGATGGAGAACTAGGAAGGGGGGGGGGGGGGGGGCAAGACAGAGCCGCCAACTCTGAAACTCGCCTGATGGAAGTGATCGCTACGAGAAAGGCCACCTTCCAGGACAAAACTGAGAGGGGAACCTCTCTGAGAAGCTCAAAGGGCGCGCGCCTCAACCTCCAACACGAGATTGAGGTCCCAGGGGTCCATAAGATTCCAATACGGGGGAGCCGTATGCGCCACTCCCTGAAGGAAAGTTTTGACTTGAACCCGAGAAGCCAAGGATTTCTGGAAAAGGATGGAAAGGGCTGACACCTGCCCTTTAAGAGTAGCGAGAGAGAGACCAGCGTCCAGTCCCGTTTGGAGGAAAGCCAAGACGGCTGGGAGCGACAACTTCATTGGCGGGATGACAATGAACTCACACCAGCGAAAATAGACCTTCCAGGTTCGATAGTAGACCCTGGAAGAGGACGGTTTTCTGGCTTGGATCATGGTGCGGATCACCCGATCTGAGAACCCGGACTTTCTCAGTACCGCGGTTTCAACAGCCACGCCGTCAAATTGAGCGACCGAGAACCCTGGTGGCAGAACGGACCCCGTGACAGAAGGTCTGGCCTGTCTGGGAGTCTCCAGGGGGTGTCTGCCAAGAGATTGACGATGTCCGCGAACCAGGACCTCCTGGGCCAATCTGGTGAGATCAGAATGACCGGCACCCCTTCCGCCTTGATCTTCTTCAGCAATCTGGGAAGAAGGGGAAGCGGCGGGAATAAGTATAGAAGAGAGACCGTGACCAAGGAATGGCCAGAGCGTCTACGTCCAATGCCAGAGGATCACGGGACCTGGAGACGAACAGCGGAACTTTCCTGTTGAGCCGGGACGCCATGAGGTCCACATCCGGGGTCCCCCATCGAAGGCAGATCTGACGGAAGATGTCCGGATGCAGGGACCATTCTCCTGCCGCAAGACCCTCGCGGCTGAGGAAGTCGGCGGCCCAGTTGTCCACGCCGGGAATATGTACCGCGGATATTGCCGGAACCGTCGTCTCCGCCCAAAGGAGGATCTTGGATACTTCGGCCATCGCCAGAGAACTTCTGGTTCCCCCTTGGTGATTGACGTATGCCACAGCCGTGGCATTGTCCGTCTGAATTCTGACTGGCAGACCCCTGAGAAGCGATTCCAGTGACGGAGCGAGAGAAATATGGCCCTGATTTCGAGGATGTTGATCGGTAGGGAAGATTCCTGTGCCGACCAACGACCCTGAGCCGTCAGGTGCCGAAAAACTGCCCCCCAGCCTACGAGGCTTGCATCCGTCGTTATGATCTGCCAGTGGACTGGCAGGAAGGACCGTCCCTGGAGGATGAGGGGGGATGACAGCCACCAGTTGAGAGACTGCTTGACCCTGCAAGAGAGACGAAGCGGACGATCTAACGATCTGACGGACCTGTCCCACCGAGACAGGATAGCCCGCTGAAGAGGTCTCAAGTGGAACTGAGCAAAGGGAATTGCCTCTGAGGCCGCAACCATTCTGCCTAGCACCCTCATCGCTGACCGGAAGGAAGGAAGCTGAGGGCTCTGCAAGGACCGAACACCCTGCTGGAGGATTGATCTCTTCTCCTTGGGGAGGAAGACCTTCGACCGTCGGGTATCGAACAGCATGCCCAGGAAGATCAGACGCTGAGAGGGAACAAGGCAGGACTTCTTCCTGTTGATGATCCATCCGAACCGGGCCAGGGAGTCGAGAACGATGGACAGGCTTTCTTGAGCCTGGGGGAGGGACGGAGCCTTGATGAGAATGTCGACGAGGTAAGGAATGAGAACCAGACCTCGAATCGTCAAGGTGGCCATCAGTGCCGCCATGATCTTTGTAAAGACCCTGGGAGCGGTTGCAAGGCCGAAGGGCAGGGCGACAAACTGAAAATGACTCTGCCGAACTGCGAAACGCAGGAACCTCTGGTGGGCTGGACAAATTGGGACATGGGGGTAGGCGTCTTGGATGTCTATGGAACACAGAAATTCCTGAGATTCCATCGACGATATTACTGAACGAAGAGACTCCATCCTGAAGTAACGCAGGCGAACTCTCCTGTTCAGTAGCTTGAGGTCCAGGATGGGACGGACCTTGCCGCCTTTTTTCGGCACAACAACCAGGTTTGAATAAAAACCTGTGAAACGTTCTCGCTCTGGAACAGGGACGATAACTCCAGCACTGAGAAGGGAATCGATGGATGCAAAGAAACCCGACACCAGAGAAGGATCCTTTGGGGGGCGGGATTCGAAGAACCGATCTCTTGGGCGGGAAGTGAACTCTATTTTGTATCCTGAGGATACGACCTCCCTGACCCAAGCGTCCTCCACCAAGTTGAGCCACACGTCCCTGAACAGCAGGAGACGACCGCCGAGTTTGGGAGGAACGCTGGACTCCGGGGCCGAGTCATGCCGAGGAAGATCTGCCAGGTCTTGGTCTGGTGGACCTACCCTGGGAGTTATTGGAACGCCAGGAGGGGGTGGGCCGAAAGGAAGCCTTCCTCTTAGCCTGGCGATTCTGCGGTCTACGTTGACCGGAGGAGTCCTCTGACCCCTGAAAATGGCGAAAGGGCCGAAAAGAGCGGAACTGCCTTCTTTGGATGGGTTTGTGAGGCTTTGACTGAGGGAGAAGGGAGCTCGTGCCCCCCGTTGCGTCCTTAATGATCTGATCCAACCTGTCTCCGAACAGATGTTCTCCCTGAAAAGGAAGACCTGTGAGCGACTTTTTAGACGAAAGATCAGCCTGCCATGCTTTGAGCCAGATGTTCCTCCGGATGGCCACAATATTGCTGGATGCCTGCGCCGCGCAGGAGGCTACATCCAGCGAGGCAGAAACTACATATTGCCCAGCTTGTGAGATTTGGTCTGCGAGCTCCGCCAGCTCTCTGGCAGGGGCTCCGGCCAAGATGCCCTTACGGAGCTGTTTAGACCATCTGGCTATAGCCTTTGAGACCCAAGTAGACGCAAAGGCCGGACATAGGGCAGAAGCGGCCGCCTCAAAGGCTGACTTTGCCAGTGATTCTAGAATCCTATCGTTGGCGTCCTTTAGGGAAGCAGCGCTAGCCAGGGGAAGGACCGTGTTGGTGGACAGTCTGGAGACCGGTGGGTCCACTGAAGGAGAAATCGTCCAATTAGTTGTGAGCGCCGGGGAAAAGTAGGTATTACACCTACCGGTAATTATGTTTCCAGGAGTCCATCCTGACAGCACCATGGGGACGTCCTCCTCCTCCATGCTGGGACAGGAAACACACAAGAGTTTATAAGGCCCACCCCGTCCCCCATCCCTCAGTGTTGTAACAAGGACCAAGACATGGATAATGCTCATAACACTTTATTGAACAATCATATTACAGCATATGACAGTCTATAGGGAGGGAACTACCAGTGCTGTTAGGATGGACTCCTGGAAACATAATTACCGGTAGGTGTAATACCTACTTTCCCAGGACGTCCCTCCTGACAGCACCATGGGGAGCACCAAAGAAGACTCCTTAGGGTGGGATTACTGCTTGCAGGACTTTTCTGCCGTAGGCAGTACGTTGCCCTGAGAGTAAGTCTAGTTTATAATGCTTACAGAATGTGTCTAGTCTGGCCCAAGTTGCTGCTTTACAAATCTGATCTAGGGAAGCTCCCGCTCTTTCTGCCCAGGAAGCTGAGATACTTCTAGTGGAATGGGCCTTAAGACTCTCTGGAACGTTAGTACCTTCTGCCCGGTAGGCATCTGCTATTACGGTAGTGATCCATCTTGCGATGGACACTTTTGAAGCTTTCCTACCCTTATTCTGCCCTCCGTAGAGAATAAATAAGTTTGGATCTATACGCCATTCTCTGGTGGCCTCGATGTAATCTATAACCGTTCTTCTAACATCCAATGAATGGAGATTCCTCTCCTTTGCATTAGAAGGGTTGTCGCAGAATGATGGTAGGACAATTTCCTGATTACGGTTCTGGATGGAAGCTACCTTCGGGAGAAAAGTTGGGTCTAGTCTTAGGACTATGCTGTCATCCCTAATCTGAAAGTACGGGTCTCTGGTAGATAAGGCCTGTATCTCCCCTACTCTCTTAGCTGTAGTAATTGCAACCAGGAAAGCCGCTTTCCTAGTTAGAAGGGATATTGGCATATTACTGTTCTGAGTGTATGGATCCTTACAGAGAGATTTAAGGACCAAGGTCAGGTCCCAAGGTGGAAGGTTCTGCCTAATGGTGGGGCGCAGTCTTTCAGTAGCTCGTATGAATCTAACCACCCAAGGGTAGGATGCCAGAGAGTAGTCAAAGAAAGAACTTAGAGCTGATATCTGGACCTTCAGGGTACTGGGTCTGAGCCCTTTATCGAAGCCTGCCTGTAGAAAATCTAAAATCTTAGGCATATCGGGTGCACCCGCAACCAAGTCGGACCTGCCACTCTCCAGACAGAAACGCCTCCAGACCTTCAGGTAAATTGCTGCCGTGGCGGGCTTTCCACTGGCCTGAATAGTAGATATAACCTGGTCTGATAAGCCATTAGCCCTTAAGATGTTCCTTTCAGGATCCAGGCTGAAAGATGTAGTCTCTCTGGATTCGGGTGACGGATTGGGCCTTGGTGGATTACATCCCCCGACCGAGGAAGCTCTACCGGATTCTCCAGCGCCATCTTTGTTAAGAGAGAGAACCAACTCCTTTTTGGCCAGAATGGGACTATCAGTATGACTGTAGCCTGATCTTCTCTGATCTTCCTCAATACGGCGGGAATGAGAGCAAGGGGTGGAAACGCGTACGAGAGATCCTCGACCCACTTGTGACTCAGAGCGTCCAGACCCTCTGGGGTATCCAGTGGGTTCAGGGAAAAGAATCTTTTGGTCTTTGCATTTCTTCTGTTTGCAAACAGATCTATTAGAGGAGATCCCCATCGGTGACATAGGTCTTGGAAGATGTCCTGGTCCAGTTCCCATTCGGTCGGACAGATCTCTTTTCTGCTCAAGTAGTCTGCCACTATATTCTGGGAACCCTCGAGATGTACCGCTGTTAGAGACAGAACTGTGTTCTCTGCCCACCTGAAAATCCTTCCGGAGAGAATCTGAAGAGGTCTGTGACTGGGTCCTCCTTGGTGGTTTAGGAACGAGACTGTTGTTACATTGTCTGAGAATACTCTGACATGTTGGTCTCTGAGTTTGGGTCTGTTTCTTCTTAATGCCTCCCATACAGCGTATAGTTCTTTGAAGTTGGACAATCTGTTTCTGATGTCCTCCGGCCACTGACCCTGTAAGATTCTGCCTTGTAGGTGGGCTCCCCAACCCCACAAACTGGCGTCTGTAGTGACCGTGACGTAAGGAGAGGCTGACCATATTACTCCTATTTGAAGATTGCGAGATTGAGTCCACCAGGCGAGGGATTCTTTTACTGATCTCTGTAGAGATATTGGTTTGTCCAGGGAAGCCTGAGATCGATCCCATACTGCCAGAATCTCCCTTTGTAAAGGTCTTGAGTGAGCTTGTGCCCATCTACGAGTAATGCAAGCTGTAATCTGCCAATATTTCATCTTTCTTTGCCCGATTTTCAGATCCTTTGCTAGACCTTTCATCACTTTCTGCTTCTGTTCCGGTAAATATGAGATTCTGTCTCTTGAATCTAAGAGGACGCCCAAGAAGACCTTTCTCTGACTGGGTATTAGGTCCGACTTCCGCCAATTTATGGCCCAGCCTAATGCTTCCAGAATGCTGATGCACCGGTCTCTGTGTCTGATAAGCGACCCTTCTGATTCTGCCACAATCAAAAAGTCGTCCAGGTATGGAACGATTATGGTTCCCAAGTTTCTTAGATAGGCCACCACCTCCGCCATCAACTTCGTGAATATTCGAGGCGCGGAGGCTAACCCGAAAGGGAGACACTGAAACTGGAAGTGGCAGGTCTGGGTTGGCAGTCTTATTGCAAACCGTAGGAGGTTCTGAGACGACTGATGTATAGGGACCTGGTAAAAGGCACTCTTTAGGTCTAAAGTACACATAACTGCTCCTCTGTCTATAAGGTGGACTGCTGAGCGGACTGATTCCATCCGGAATCTTTTGTATCTGACCCAGCGATTTAGCGGTTTTAAATTTATGATAGTGCGGGTCTCCCTGATGGCTTTGTTATGGTAAACAGGGAAGAATAGTGACCCCTGCCTACTTCTGCCTCTGGTACCGGAACTATCACCGAACAGCCGACCAACTCCTGAAGGTTTAGCCACATAGCTGAGTCGGGAAGGACTCGAGTAGGGGAGACGTATCTTTCGGGGGGATGAGAATAAAGCTCTATGCGGTAACCTTCTGCAATGGTATTGCGTACCCACATATTCTCGGTGATCTGAGCCCACTCTGCTGCGAATAGGCGAAGTCTCCCTCCGATAGATATGGCGTCATTGTCTTTTGGTCTTATTGTATGAACTAAAGAAGGTACCTTTACTTTTCCCTGCCTGGGTCTGAGAACTCCTGTAGGATCCTCTATTTGACCTACTGTGGGTTCTAGAGTCATAGCGTCTTCCCTGAAAGGGTCCTCTACGAAAGGACTGAAGACATTTAGCTTTCTCCTCAGGAAGTCCCTTCTTTTCGTCAGATGCTGACTCTAGAATATTGTCTAAGGCAGGTCCGAACACCCTTGCTCCGGAAAAGGGAATGGAGCATAACTTCGCTTTAGAAGCAATGTTTCCTGACCAAGATTTCAACCAGACAGCTCTCCTAGCAGCGTTAGAGAGGGAACTGTTTCTGGCTGAAAATCTAACCGACTCAGCCGACATATCCGCCAGGAATGCTGTGGCTGCTTTCATGACAGGAAGGGAGGCTAGAATGTCAGACCTAGGAGTCTTATTAACTAAATGTTCTTCTAGCTGCCCTATCCAGAAGGACATGGATCTAGCAACAGACGTGGCCGCGATATTCGTTCTAATCAAAGCCGCCGACGCCTCCCAAGCTCTCTTTAGTAAGACGTCCGCCTTCCTGTCCATTGGGTCACGCAAATTAGATGAGTCTTCGAACGGGATGGCCGTCTTTTTTGCGACTGGCAATAGAACTGTCTATTTTAGGAGTCTCTTCCCAAAGTTTAATTTCCTCAGGGTCAAACGGTAGTCGATCCTTGAAGTCTCGTGAAAGTACTAGTCGCCTTTCAGCGTTCTTCCACTCTTCCAGAATCATGTTCTTAATGTGTTCGCTAACAGGGAATACCATCTGTTTTTGGGCCGTAAGGCCGCCAAACATTAGGTCCTGTCTAGACTGTGGTTTGGGAGTGCCCATCATAGTAGATTGTACGGATTGGATTAAGTTATTAGTGTCCTCTGCCTGGAATAGGAACTTCCTATCCCGGTCCTGGACCTCGGGAGGAATTTGTCCTTCCTCGTCGGAAATGATGTTCTCTACGTCGGATCCGTCCTCTGAACTGAAGTCCTGGGCCCCCTGTTCCGTCTCCCACCTGGGTCGCTTACGACCGGGAGAGCTAGGTGTCTGTTGAGACGCGTATGACAGACGCCTGGACCTCCTCACGAATCATGTGACGCATCTCCGTCAAAAGTGAGGGTTGCTCATCCCTTAACACCTTGGCAGTACAGGTAGTACAGAGGGTCTTGTCGCTATCGGATAGCTTCACGTGGCAAACCGGGCATCTGGGAGATTTAGCGGATGCCTTGCCCGTCTTTTTTACTGTTAGGGGTACTGTCGGGGCTCCTTTGTCCTAAATGACAAAGAGTAGTGTCCGTCAGTATGTCAGAAACTTAGGGGCCTCCAGTCAGGGTGGTCTGCGCAAAGCGCACTTACCCCTCCCCCGTCAGCCGCATCTGTTTCCATCAGGCACAAGGTAGGCTGTACACTCTCCGGTGACCAGCGTCTGCTGCAGGATTCCTTCTTCCCTGAAGCCGGCAGCCTGCACGCTTCAGAATCTGGAACCGGCGTTCTAACACTGGGCGCCGCCATCTTTGTGACGTCACCGGAAGTGTGGGACCGGAAGTGAGGTCGGCGTCTGACGGGGATCGCTGTAGGCGTCGCAAAGGAGGACGCTCTGTTACCTGCCGCAGAGCCTCAGCGCCGCCACAGTCTGGTCCGGGACGAGAGCCTCCCCCTGGGAGGAACGTCACCCTCCGGGAGCCTGGCCTGCTCCCGGCCTTTGGGGCGGAGGAACTCCCCTCTGGGAAGTTTCAGCCCTGGGCCGCTTGACAGGGGGAAGGATTCGGCAAGCCTCACGATCCCCCTGAGCCCGGTAAGACTCGTGCGTCCCTTCGATGCAGGGACAGGAAAAAACACTGAGGGATGGGGGACGGGGTGGGCCTTATAAACTCTCGTGTGTTTCCTGTCCCAGCATGGAGGAGGAGGACGTCCTCATGGTGCTGGTCCTGGGAAAAGGGTATAGTATGCCAAGGCGCTTCCCTCTTTGAAAGCGCCTGGTCGGATTCTCCCTTTCCCTCTTGAGTATGTCCGTGAACTCAGTGTGAGGGGCAAACACCTTGGAAGGTGGTTTTGACCGTCTGAACGAAACCGCCTCTTCTGCGGATTCCATAGAGGTATCCTTGATGCCTAAGGTCTGATTGACAGCCACAATCAGACTCTGCACCATATCCGTCATGCCGGAGGCCTGATCAGAATCCAGGTCCGACTCATCCTCCGAAAGCGCGTCCGGAGACGCCTCGCCTGATTCCGGAGAGGAGGGCGCTAGGGAGGGATAACGCCGAGCAGTGTCTTCTGGAGAGATGGAGCGGGAAGAGGACCTAGAACGGTGTTCTAGTCTAGGTCTCTTACGGCTTGGGTTGGACGGACCGGAAAGGGAGTCTTGAGACCCGCTGGCAACTGCAGGTGCTGAAAGGGGCAATTTATCCAAAGCGGATACTAGGGTCTGCGATACCCTGGTGAGGTCCGCAACAGATTGCGACAGACGCTGCCCACAGGGGGTAGGGATTTCAGAATCCCCCGGATCAGTAGGGGCCTCCTGGGTGGATCGCGTGGGGTCGCTGCAGGCCTGGCAAAGGGGAGATGACTGACCTGAAGGGAGTCTGCCATTACAAGAAGAGCACACAAAGTATCTCACTAGAGTGGAGGAGGAAGAGGAAGATGGAGGACGAGTAGGCTCTCCCTTATGCTTAGGCATGGTAGAGCAGTCTCACTAACCGGTGCCAGAAGGTTAGGGACAGAGAAGGGCAGAGGAGAGTGTCAGCTCTGCAGGACAGAGCTTACTCACGGATCCTGTGTGCTGCAGGTGTTCCTCCTGAAAAACGCCGATGTAGGAGCCAGCGATCAGAGGCCTAAAGATAGCTGAAGAACTGCTGCTGCGACCTAAATGCAGGAGCTGACAGCGTCGGACGCAGGGCCTGGAGGTCGCAATATGGCGGCGACAGGAGCCCTCAGGAATGCTGAGAGCGGTGGACGGAGTAAGTACGGGCGGGAGAAAAGCCCGCCCGGAAGTCTGAGAGGCGGGGGGGCGGAGCCGGAGTAGGCCCTGAATGAAGCCGGGGCCTAAATTTAAGCATGCGGCCGCCGGGGAAGGGAGGGCGCCGATCTACAGAAAATGGGCCCGAAAAGAATCGCCGCGGCGCCACCGGATGACAGGCGGCGCCATGAGGCCGCAGATCGGTAAATAAGAAAGCGGTTTCTCCTTGAGAGACAGGTAGTTCTCTCTCTCTGAAACATAATGGCCTCGGGGGACTCCCAAAAAACACGGATTTTGGTAAGAACTTACCGGTAAAATCCTTTTCAGCGAAGGAAGGGAGGGAGACACAGGAATTCATTACTGATGGGTAGGCGGAGCCCCAGATCAGGATGTCACCTCAGATCAAAAGAGTGCTGACTGGCTGGCCCCTCCAGCTCGGGCTCCTCCTACTCAGCTCCAGTCGTACCAAAGCTTTTAGGAAAAGAGCCAAGATCACCAGCGGATCAACATAACCCCTTCTGAAGGAACTTCAGAGAAAAAACACAAGGATACAGGTTATGCATGCAAAGAAAGCCAAAAACCACAGAGTTCCAGGTACTACTCACGGAACCTGACTACTGCGATGAGCTGGCGATGCTGGAACAGAGCCTTAGCGCGCTGACCTCAGCCCAGATAATCGCTATCAGATAAGGGTCGCGCTGCATCTGAAAACCAACACACTTCTGCCTTGGGAGGGTGCTGTGTCTCCCTCCCTTTTTTCGCTGAAAAGGATTTTACCGGTAAGTTCTTACCAAAATCCGTGTTTCAGCTGCAGAATGGAAGGGAGGGAGACACAGGAATTCATTACTGATGGGACGTCCCAAAGCAGTTCAAAAATAAGGGTGGAAAAAAACCAACAAGAGGCAGAAACCCAACAACCTTAACAACAAAGCGCAACCAGCGCTAAAAACACAAGTTCATCCAGAACTTTAAACTACAGCTGCCTGCAGGACCCTACGTCCGAGGGCTGCATCAGCGGAAGCACTGACGTCCACTTTATAAAACTTCGTAAACGTGTGGACAGAGCGCCAAGTTGCCGCCCGGCAGAGCTGCACTGCCGAAGCACCTTGGTGAAAAGCCCACGATGAAGCCACAGCCCTCGTGGAATGGGCTTGAATCTTAATCGGGCAAGATTCACCCTGAAGACGGTAAGCTTCCAATATAGCTGACCGAATCCAACGAGCTATAGAATCCTTGGAAGCTCGTTGACCACGCCGACGACCGACTGGAACCACAAATAGGGAGTCCGTCTTACGAAAACCTTGAGTAATAGATAGATAAAACTTCAAGGCCCGCACTAAATCCAATGTGTGTAAAGCTCGCTCTTTCACATTCTTCGGATCCGGGCAGAATGAAGGCAACACAATATCCTGGTTGACATGAAATTGTGACACCACTTTAGGCAAAAAATCACCCCGAGTGCGAAGCACTACACGATCCGGAAAAAACTCCAGAAAAGGAGGCGAACAAGAAAGAGCTGCCAACTCAGAAACTCTCCTCAAGGAAGTGACTGCAACAAGGAAAGCCACCTTCCAAGAAAGTAAAGAAAGGCTAGCAGAAACCATAGGCTCAAAAGGTTTATGCTGAAGAGCCTCCAAAACAAGGTTGAGCTGCCAAGGAGACACGGGTGCCTTCCGCGGCGGGAACTTACGAGATATACCTCGGAAAAAGGAGAGCACGTCTCTATTTGAAGCAATGGTTCTCCGGAACAATAAGGACAGAGCAGAAATCTGACCTTTCAGGGTGCTGACTGCCAAACCCTTGTCTAGCCCATGCTGCAGAAAAGCCAACAGGTTGGGAATGGAAAATTTTCTCGGGTTCCGAGAGGACCCCAAACACCACGAAAAGAAGGTTTCCCAAATTTTGTGGTAAATCCTAGTAGTAGCCGGACTTCTTGCAGCACGAAGGGTAGCAATGACCTCGGCTGAGAAACCTCTACGGGTCAAGATTTCGGTCTCAAGAGCCACGCCGTCAAACGCAGGGACATCAAGTCCGGATGACAAACGGGCCCCTGAGTCAACAAGTCCGGTTGAAGAGGGAGTGGAAAAGGAGGTGCCGCCAACAGCGACATTATTGTCGAGAACCACACCCTTCTTGGCCAGTCTGGAGCTATCAAAATAGCTGGAATTCTCTCTAGTCTGATCCGACGCAGTACTAGAGGAAGTAAGGATATCGGCGGGAATACATAGATCAGCTCGAACTGATCCCACTGAGCCACTAGAGCATCCACCGCCACAGCCTTCGGGTCCTTGTACCTGGACATGAACGTCGGTAACTTGGCATTGGACCTGGATGCCATCAAATCCACTTGGGGGGTTCCCCAGCGAGAGCACAGTAGTGCAAAAACTTCCGGGTGGAGGCTCCATTCCCCGGGATCCATCCTTCTGCGACTGAGAAAGTCTGCTGTAATATTCTGAACCCCTGGAATGTGAATCGCCGAAATGGCTGGTACACTGGCCTCTGCCCAAATCAGAATTCGGGACACCTCTACCATGAGTCTGGAACTCCTTGTCCCACCTTGGTGATTGATATACGCGACAGCCGTCGCATTGTCTGTCTGCACTCGGACTGGCAGACCGCTCAAAGGGACCGTCCAATGTTGGAGGCAAAGGAAAATCGCCCTCAATTCCAGGATGTTGATCGGAAGAACAGACTCTTCCGATGACCATACCCCCTGAATCCAGAGATTGTTCCAAACACCCCCCCAGCCCGTCAGGCTGGCATCGGTGGTTATGACTGACCACTTCGGAGGGAGGAAAGACTTCCCCAGGGAGAATGCCCCTGGACGTAACCACCATTCTAGAGAATCCCGCACCGCGCGAGAAATGGTGACACTGCAATCCAGCGATTGCGACTGGTTCCATCGACTCAAGATGAACCTTTGGAGAGTCCTGGAATGGAACTGGGCAAAAGGAATTGCCTCCATGGACGCCACCATCAGTCCCAGAAGACGCATACACTTCCGTAGGGACATTGCCGTTGAGGATTTCATAATCTGTACATGTCGAAGAAGACATGACTGTTTGTCTGGTGGTAGGGAAACTACCGACCGAAACGTGTCGAGATGCATTCCCAAAAAGAGGATTGTCCTCGATGGTTCCAGGGACGACTTCTCCCAATTGACCAGCCAACCGAAGTCCTTCAGAAACTGAAGAGACAAATCCCGAGCCGTCAACGCCTCCTCCTCCGAGGAAGCCACGATCAAAAGATCGTCCAGATAAGGGAGAATCGTAATCCCCTGTCTTCGAAGGATTGCCATGAGGGGCGCCAGAATTTTTGTAAAGACCCTTGGCGCTGAGGCTAAGCCGAACGGCAGAGCCACGAACTGGTAATGATTCTGACCTATGGCAAATCGAAGAAAGCGCTGATGAGCCTTTCCGATGGGAATATGCAAATAGGCGTCGCGAATGTCGATTGACACCAGAAAATCGTTCTGTGACAGAGCTGCCACAACGGAGCGAAGCGACTCCATGCGAAATTTCCGGCATGGACATGCCGGTTTAATCGCTTGAGATCCAGAATCGGGCGAAATTTGTTCTCCTTTTTGGGAATTATAAAAAGGTTGGAATAAAAACCTTTCCCTCGGTCCTCTGACGGAACCGGTATCACTACACCCTTTTGTAGCAGAGATTCGACCTCTCGCTGTAGAGCGACAACAAGCTCGGGTTCCGACGGAACGCGAGATTGACAAAAAACATTTGGGGGTCGAGAAGCAAACTCTATGAAATAGCCTGCCGACACTATCCGCGTTACCCAGGAATCTGGAACGCGAGCCATCCAAGTCGCCTTGAAAAGAAGCAGGCGACCCCCCACTCGAGAATCCTCGAGTGGACCCCTGGCGTCAATCCGACTTTGCGGGCTTCTTGTCAAGTTCCCGCTTGTCCTGGCGGAAACTCTGCTTCCAGGGAGTACGAGTTTTCTGAGAGGATTTCTTTCCTGAGAAGGAAGGACGACCCGATCCCCACTAGGAGTGACTAGATCGTCCTCGGCCCCGAAAGGACCGCCGACCACTATAGACACCAGGCTTACTGGACACCGAGGCCATGGCCCTACGCTGTGGTAATGCTGATTCCTTCGCCTTAGCCTTGGAAATCAGCTCTGTGAGGTCGGATCCAAAAAGATGGCCACCCTTGTAAGGTAAGGCCAACAACCCTTGTTTGGAAACTGCGTCCCCGGCCCACTGTCTGAGCCATAAAGCTCTTCTGACTGTGACCGCTGAAGCTTGCGCTTTGGCCAGCAGAGATGCCGTATCCAGACCGGCATCAAAGATATAACAGGCTGCCGTTTCTAACCATTCACAAGTTTCCCGTATCTCAGATAACGGAGATTCATTTTGCAACTCCGTCTTCAGACGTGCCAACCAGCCTAGAGAAGCTCTAGCAGCACACATGGATCCTAGCACTGCTCGGAATCCATGACCCGCAGCCTCATAGCTTGCTTTTGCCGCCAATTCTGTTTTTCTATCCAAAGGCTCCTGTAAACTCGCTTTCCCCTTAATAGGGAGTAGTGAGGATTTACTAAGCTGAGATAAAGACACATCCACTTCAGGAGCAGAAGTCCAATTAGCCTTTAACTCCGCAGAGCAAGGATAAAGTGTATCAAAGAAATGTGTACCATGAAAACGCTTATCTGGACACAGACGTTCCTCCTCTATTACACTATTAAGCTCATCCAGAGCTGGCAATGTTGTACGCGAAGCACGGGACTCCTGGAACATGCGTGCTGATTTACCAGGACGACTAGTTACCATCTCCGGTAACTGTAATATATCTCTCATGGCTTCAATCAATGCCTCCGTACGCTTCGCCATAGAGGAACGCCCCTGCGGCTCGTCCGCATCTGAATCGGATATTTCTCCATCCGAATTTAAAGGGGAACTCTGCCCAATATCAGATACATCGGACTCGCTCCGTGTAGAGGCCGGTAACGGCCTGCGTCGCTTCCTCTGAGAGGAATTAGCAGACACATATTGACCTAAAAGGTCAGACAAGTTGTTGATCGATCGAGCGATATCGTCCAATTTTTCACCGCTGTCGACCGCAGCGCTAGACGCTGTGGAGGTCTGCGTATCTGATTGCCGTAATGGCACTGGGACATGGTCCGCGGCATCTGAACTCTGTTCAGACATGTCTCACCTGTATGAGGAGGTCAAAGCGGTAATACCAGCAAAAACTATGCGGTTTTTTTTTTTTTTTAAACGCTGAAAGGTTAACGCTCCACCAGGCAGGGTTACCCCAGCGGTATTCAGTCAAAAAATTTAGCTGGTAGAAATAACCCTCAGAGGGGTTAATATTGCAAACTCACCACAATATATATATATGAAGTGTGAGTCCCAGCCAATTTTATGTCTCTAATGAGACTGCAGCTGCAGGATAGCGATCGCTGCGCTGCGGGGTGAGGAATCAGCACTCACCCAGCTGGCCGTGGTGTCTTATGAGGAGAGGAGCGGTCTGAGGAGCCCAGGAGCCTGTGTAATGGCCGCCACAGTGGGGGAGTCGCAGGAGAAACGCCAGAGCGCGCGTCTTCCTGCTCAGAAGACCGGGAATAGTTAGGCCACGCCCCCCGCCAGCTCAAATATTGAGCGTGAACTCCCCCGCTCCTGCTCCCTCTCTGTCCTGCAGGTATCTGCCTGCGGACAAAAAATCACCACATCTACTTGTAACAGCGCTGTCACCGCAGCGCTGAAGCATACTGACATACAAGTAATAGCGCTGCTCACTCAGACGCTAAAGCACTCACACATAATTATAATAAAAAATTTGTGTGGAGTACTCACCAGCCAAAGCGCCACAGGGACCCTCAGGGGTTTCTGGCGCTGTGCCCATGCTTCCCCCCAGGGCGAGGAACGCAGTGACCGCACGTGTGGTTTGCGTCCCGCCAGGGAAGCTCTCCTCATCCCCCAGGGCCGGCAAGGATTCTGCAGGGACTTTGAGTAAATACAGATCCGCCAAGGGAGAGGTTGGGGTACAGCAGCGCTGGTACCCCTGAGACCTCTAGACCAACTGGTGATCCAAGTCTCCTGTCCGAATATAAAATAATAAAATCTTCTGAGGAGCTGCATTAGCAGCGACCATCCTCTGAGACCTCAAATCTTAGACTGGAGCTGAGTAGGAGGAGCCCGAGCTGGAGGGGCCAGCCAGTCAGCACTCTTTTGATCTGAGGTGACATCCTGATCTGGGGCTCCGCCTACCCATCAGTAATGAATACCTGTGTCTCCCTCCCTTCCATTCTGCAGCTGAAAAGGGGGACTCGGAACCAGAGAGATGTACAAAAAAAACCCCCTGTAATCCTTTTTTTTTTTTTTTTAAATCTTTCCCCATCTTCTATCTTCTTGTCTTCATTCTTCAGTCCTGTAGGAAAAGAGGGACAGTACCTCAGACCAAGAAAAGGTCGGACGTCCTGAAGTCGTTGTGGGGACGTCCGCGTCTCCTCGTCCGACAGGCTCTGGTGGGCGAGTAGGTGGGAGACGGAGGCAGGCCTGGGTCTTTCGCTGCACCCTAATCACCTAAACACCCGTCCGTGTTAGGGATTAGAGTGGGGGGTCCTGCCGAGAGACAGACATATGAGGATACGGGGTGGCAGTACACACCGTACTCATAGTCTCTATGTGGGACTACAGTAGTGACTTTTCACACTGTATCCCTCCGGAAGGTACCTGAAAAGGAACGCCGCACAATAGGTAGATATGGGTCTCCAGAGAGACCCGTGTCCACCTCCTACTGAAACTAAGCTAAAACTGATTAGCTTGGTGCCAGTCGGTGGGGTGTACACTGCAGAGGAGGAGCCAACCTTTTTTTGCATATGCATAGTGTCAGCCTCCTAGTGGCAGCAGCATACACCCATGGTTTCTGTGTCCCCCAATGAAGCGAGAGAAAATCTAATTATACACAGAGACACAGCACCAGCAAGAAGACTGACATGGTTTAGCTCCATTGCTGCAGCTTCTAGCCTCCTTCTCTTCCTCCATAATACACAGGAAGCCATCTTACATTGCTAATTTAATATCCAGCATGAAGGCAGGAGCAGACTTCCTCTACTACTGTTTATAAGCTACTCACTATCCCACACACTGTGGTTTATATCAACTGAAAAACAGGAGGTCTCAGATTAAAAAATAAGGAGACTTCACTTCTACCTGTGGAGAGCCGCACTCACGTCTTCATTTCTTAAAGGGACAGAGCTTTTTATCACTATGTTAGAGAGAAAATACTAGATTCGATATTTCCTAGCTATACATAGTTGAGAAAAGCTTCTGGAGAGGATGGAGCATACTTTGACTAAAGCCTAAACATACTGATGTAGTGGGGTCAGGGTTTTATTCTTCTTTCTTAGTAGGTATTACCTTAGGATAAACCACAAGGCCTTCAGAGATGTTCTGCAGAGTGCTAAGTACAATATCCGCAGTTAGAAAAGCTTCTGCCAAGCAAACACGCCTAGAAAAGAAACACAAATATACAGGGAAAGGTAAATGGCAGCAGCTTTCTGCCTTCTTTCCAATGACGAAACATGCAGGTTCAGTTATGGGAAGAGGTAGGGGTAATTTGGCTATTGGTTATGAAGTGCGTGGTTTACAGTGGAGGAGTATCACTTGATCATATGTCACCATGATTATGCTGCTACATGAAGTAGTGACTGACACTGATTTCAGCAGAGGTGAATGTGATGGCCAGAAGACCGGGATATTTGCGAGCTGCAGGCTACAACCACTCCTTTGTGGAAATCCCTTCCCCCCCCTATTGTACAGAGGGAGAAAGCTATTGGGGACTGGTTAGGGCCTGTAGTTCAGGAAAGTGATAGACTCCTAGGTCACAGGGCAGGCAGCACACTGTAAGGGTACCTACATTTTACAAAAAAAGTTTTAAAGAGGTTGGCCAGTCTTTTGCTAAAAATCTTCAGTCATTCTATGTGACTGCAGACTTCTGAATCCTAAGAGTGCGTGCACCGCACACTGTCAGGATTCTCCGGTGTCACTGCCGAGACTTGGTGGACATGTGATCAGAAGTATGCAATTTGCATACATACGGTCATGTGCTGACGAGACCTGCTTGGCCTCAATCAATCCAAGTGAATTGAATGAGGCAATGCACATCTGGTCAGGATGTGGCCGGAAGCATGCAGATCACATACATGTGACCGCCCGGTGTCTGCAGAAACACTAGAGAAACCTGACAGCGTGCGGTGCACGCACTGTGAAGATCCTGATATCCGCATTCAACCCCTTTAACATTCTGTAGCCACTGTATAGAAGTTCTAATTGGGGAGATTTGGCAGAAGTGCTCAGTTTATCCACAAACCGGGTGAAGTTGTGTAAGGGCTTAATAGGGAGAGTTTTGCAGGTTCACACCACGCTATCCTGAGAATAAGCAGCGATTTCCTATTGGCGATCATTGAGGGTCTCAGGACCAGGACTCCCTTTGGTCAAAACTGACTAAATATTGGCTAGAAAATGTAGTTACCCTTTAAAAACCAAACAGCATATTCCAGATGGCAGACACTGCTGGAAAATGCATGTCACTATTTCATGATGCCTTCAAATAGAGCAGAATAACCGAAGTAACACGTTCCCTTTAACGTAGGTAAAAATTAATATTTCCAGCTTTTAACCAAAGTTGCACCATAACAAGTCGACAGCGTGCTGACAATTATTGGCTGATGACTGTGCACCAATGCTAAATTTAGATGCAGAAATGGCGGGTGTTGGCCTCTCCGACTCCATCTCTAGCCTGCTGGTTTTGCTCATCAGACCTCTTCTAGGGTAGAGGTCAGGGGTATACTTTATTTTGATTGGTTATTCAACATGGATCATAAGGGATAATTATACCTGTTGGCGCTGTCATCCAGTGTGCGCTCAAACCACTGTACAGAAGCAGTCTGGAGAGGGTTCATAATAAGCGTCATGAGATGACGGGCCAGGCTGCAGCAACGCTCAGAGCGCATGGGATTCCTCTTGTAGGCCATGGCACTGGACCCTGGAACAATAATCAATAATCAAAGCTCCCACATACGGCAGCTCTCTTTAATTTTGCACTGCATTGCAGATATATTCATTTTTATTTTTTTTCTGGAGCGCAATATGAGAAATCTCTGCTGGCAGTTCAACTAGGCATTTCATCACAGTCTTCTCTGGTGCAGTGTGCCTTCACCTCTCCCTATCAGACGCTGCCAATCACGTTTCAGCAGCTGATCTAGCAGTCTCAGACGCTGCCGAGCCGTGATTGGCAGCATCTGGAAATGAGGAGTGAGAGTACTCGCCACTAGATAAGACTGTGATGAAACGCCCAATTGAGATGCAAACAAAGATTTCACAGAGCGCTCCAGAAGAAACAAATGTGAATATCTTAGCAATGGAGCGGCGCAGCGCAAAACAGTATCAGATTCTGGGAAACTCAGGGATTTTTGATAGGTAATTTTTTGAGCAAGTGACATGTCCTCTTTAACATAGCCGATAGCTGTAATAGTCTAAAAAGGTCATTGATCATTAAAGGGAGTTGGTCAGACTCCCTCGCCCCAAACCTCATATATAGGCATGCAGGTCTTTGAGATATAAATCTTACCTTCTATCTGTTGCTGCATTATCAGGTGATTAACGTTTTCTCTCACATGAAAATGAAGTGTTAAGTGCTCTGGCCATAACAGAGCACTTCTCAGGCTTCTGCCTCTCGAGGTTGTTTCGCTGCCCAGCAGCAACCTCTTTAGCTTGATTGATAGCTCACAGTCAGATTTCCTTCCCTGGCTCCTGACATCACACAGACAATAAGCCATCAATCAAGATAGAGAGGCTGGTGCTGGGCGAGGGAACAAGTTCTGGAGGCAGTGTCCTTAAAGGGATTGTCCAGGTTTGGCACAAAAGTCGGCAGTAAGTATGTGACTGCAGACTTGTGAATCCTCACATAGAGCACTTACAGGATTTTCTGGTGCAAGTCGTGGTGTTGTCGCTGGTGTTTGGCAGGAAAACAAGCTTTGGCAGAAATGGTTCCTTAGGTGCTCTGTCTCACCTAGAGCACTTAATGTTTCATTTGCATACTAATGAAAGTGTTAATTAAATGGAATGCAACAAGAGATAGAAAATATAAAAGGTGTTGATAGATTTAGATTTCTGTTGTGAATGGGTTTGAGATGAGTTCTGAGCAGAGGCTCCCTCTGGTGGTTACAAGCGGTACTAGTGAGGATTGTGAGGACTGGGAATCAGGTGTTACTGATTGGTCTTATGTAAGGGAGTCATTTTCCCATCGGGGTTGCCGTGCTCAATTGTTCTGGTCTGAATCCTTCTTTCCAGTTTCCCTTGTAGCCTGCTGTGTCGTGTCTGCATCTCCTGCTATCAGATAAGACAATTTCTTATTTTGTGTTTTTGCTATATTTTTGCATTTTGTCCTGCACTTCTTTGGGGGCCTTCAGGGTCCCCTCCGGGGGCTTCTGCCCTCTCAGTTTAGTTCAGCCACTGAGTTTTGTTCTTTTGCTTTTTCCAGTTTTTTCAGTGGCTGCTGTTTTGATTTTCTTACACCAGAGAACTAATTTAGGTGGTAGAGGTCGTGTGATCTCAGGTTATTTTGAAATTAGTAGAGTTGGTGTTTTTCAGGGTTTTCTGGGATTGCAGTAAGTACCCTTCCTGTCCTTTTCTATTTAGATAGTTTGGGCCCCAGCGTTTGCTCATTCTATTTTCTTTCTGTGTCAGTATTTCCTCTTGTCTAACCGCCATTACGTTTGGGGGCTTTCTATTATCTTTGGGGTTCTGCTCCGGGGCAGATAGCTTTCCTATTTCTATCTTTAGGTATAGTTAGTTTCTCAGGCTGTGACGAGGCGTCTAGGACCAACGTAGGAACGCTCCACGGCTGCCTCTAGTTGCGGTGGTTAGTCAGGGTACTGCAATCTCATAGATTCCAACTGCTCTGGTGTATTGCCTTTTTTACCTGCACTCCTCAGCTACCGAAACATAACAGTATCACCGGCCTAAAAATTGTATGGTATTCACAGAAGGGAAAAAATATTTTGAAGGAAGAAAAGTTGTCAGAGATATTTTTCTGTTTGTTGCATTTTTTTTTTTTCCCTCTGTATCTCTGGGTGCTGGGGAGGATCTTTTCTCCCAATGGAGTTTGCACAGTTGTCTGGCCGTGTGGATCAGCTTGCCACTGAGGTTCGGAGTATTGCTATCTATCTTGCTGGGTTGCCTGTTGTGGAACCTAGGATCCCCATGCCAGATTTGTTTTTAGGGGATCGAGCTAAGTTTCAGAATTTCAAAAATAATTGTAAATTGTTTCTTGCCTTAAAATCTAAGTCCTCAGGAAACGCAGCGCAGCAGGTTCAAATTATCATCTCTCTCCTGCGCGGCGATCCTCAGGATTGGGCTTTTTCCCTGATACCTGGGGATCCTGTTTTGAGTGATGTTGATGCGTTTTTTCAGGCTTTGGGGTTATTGTACGATGAGCCTAATGTCACTGATCAAGCTGAAAAAGCCTTGTTGGCATTAAATCAGGGGCTTGATGACGCTGAGTTATACTGTCAGAGATTCCGCAGGTGGGCAGTCCTGACCAAGTGGAATGACGACGCTTTGGCGGCCCTTTTCCGGAAGGGTTTGTCGGATAATGTAAAGGATGTTATGGTGGGATTCCCTGTCCCCTCTGGTCTCAATGATTCTATGTCATTAGCGATTCAAATTGACAGACGTTTGCGTGAGCGGAGAAGTATGCGTGGAGTGGTGTTGCCTTGTGAGCCAGCTGCTGAGCCCATGCAGTGTGATTGAGTGGTGTCTGGGGCACAGCGTCACGAGTTTCGAAAGCGCAATGGTTATGTTTCTACTGTGGTGATGCCTCTCATGCTATTTCAGTCTGCCCTAAGCGGGGAAGACGTTTTGCACGCTCAGTTGTCTTGGGTAGTGTTCAGACTAAGTTTTTATTAACTGTCACTCTGATATGCTCTCTGTCCTCATTTTCTGCTCAGGCTTTCGTTGATTCTGGAGCAGCTATTAACCTGATGGATTATGATTTTGCTAAACGTTGTGGATTTCCCTTGATACCCCTACAGAAGTCTATTCCTTTACTGGGGATCGATTCTACCCCTTTGGCTGAGAATAAACCCCAGTTTTCTACTCAGGTGATAATGAGGGTTGAACCTGATCACCAGGAGTGCTGCAAATTTTTGGTTCTATATAATCTGCATGACATTATAGTGCTGGGTTTCCCTTGGTTACAGTCTCATAATCCTGTTTTGGATTGGAAATCTGTGTCTGTAACCAGTTGGGGCTGCCAATGTGTTAATACCAACACTCCTGTTTTTTCTGCCTCCCCCCAGGCTGAGGATGTTCCTGACTTTGTTTGATTTTTCTGATGTGTTTAGCGAAAGTAAATCTGCATCCTTGCCTCCCCATAGGAGCTATGACTGCGCTATTGAATTAGTGCCGGGTAGTAAATTCCCTAAAGGTCGCCTTTTTAACTTGTCTGTACCTGAACATGACGCTATGCGGTCTTATATCAAGGAATCATTGGAGAAGGGTCATATCAGACCATCCTCTTCACCCTTAGGTGCCGTTTTGTCCCAAAAAGATCCAGAGACCTCTAAAAGTAACCCTTGTGCCTTTTTCTCTCGAAAATTTTCTCCTACTGAACGTAATTATGACGTGGGTAATCGGGAGTTATTAGCCATGAAGTGGGCTTTTGAAGAGTGGAGACATTGGCTGGAGGGAGCCAAACATCAGGTGGTGGTCCTTACGGACCATAAGAATCTGGTCTATCTGGAATCTGCCAAGCGACTCAATCATAGACAGGCCAGGTGGGCCTTGTTTTTCACACGTTTTAATTTTGTGGTTTCCTTTCTTCCTGGCACTAAGAATGTTAAGGCGGATGCCCTCTCGAGGAGTTTCCTTGCGGACTCTCCTGAGATATCTGATCCCTCTGTTATTTTGAAGGAGGGTGTAGTTCTTTCCGCCATCTCGCCCAATTTGAGACTTGCTCTGGAGGGGTGTCAGGAGGATAGGCCCGAGCGCTGCCCTGTTGGAAAATTGTTTGTCCCGGACCAATGGAAAAAGAGTGTGATGTCGGAGATTCATTGTTCTGCATTGGCTGGGCATCCCGGAATTTTTGGTACCAGAGACTTGGTTAGTCGGTCCTTTTGGTGGCCTACCTTGTCTCGCGATGTCAGGGAATTTGTGCAGTCCTGCGGGACTTGCTCTCGCTCCAAGCCTTGCTCTCGCTCTAGTGGTTTGTTGATGCCATTGCCTGTGCCCAAGAGACCATGGACCCATATCTCTATGGATTTCATTTCCGATCTTCCTGTTTCTCAGAGAATGACCACCATCTGGGTAATTTGTGATAGGTTTTCCAAAATGATACATCTTGTGCCATTACCTAAGTTGCCTTCCTCCTCTGAATTGGTGCCGTTGTTCCTTCAGCACGTGGTTCGTTTACACGGCATTCCTGAGAACATTGTGTCTGACAGAGGAGTCCAGTTTGTTTCCAGATTTTGGAGGACTTTTTGTTCTAAACTGGGTGTTCAATTGTCTTTCTCCTCGGCATTTCATCCTCAGACCAATGGTCAAACTGAGAGAACAAACCAGACATTGGAGACTTATCTAAGATGCTTTGTGTCTGCTGATCAGGATGACTGGGTCTCTTTTTTGCCTTTGGCTGAGTTTGCTCTTAATAATAGGGCTAGCTCTGCCACTTTGATGTCTCCGTTTTTCTGTAATTCTGGGTTTCACCCTCGATTTTCTTCAGGACAGACGGAGGCTTCTGTCTGTCCAGGTGTTGACTCTGTTGTTGAGCGTATGCAGCAGATTTGGGACCAGGTAGTGGAGAGGTTGTCCCTCTCTCAGGAGAAGGCCCAGCGGTTTGCTAACCGGCATAGGACTGATGGTCCTCGGTTTAAAGTGGGGGACTTGGTCTGGTTGTCCTCAAAGAATATTCCTATGAGAGTAGCATCTCCTAAATTTAAGCCTAGGTTCATTGGACCTTATAAGATCATGGAGATTATTAATCCTGTTTCTTTTCGTTTGCTTCTTCCAGGGACATTTAAGATCCATAACGTGTTCCACAAGTCCTTGTTGAAGAGGTTTGTTGAGCCAGTGGTTCCTGCTGCTGTGCCTCCTGACCCTGTTTTGGTTGAGGGCAATCTGGAGTATGTGGTTGAGAAAATATTGGATTCTCGTTTTTCTAGACGAAGACTCCAGTATTTGGTTAAATGGAGAGGTTATGGTCAGGAAGACAATTCTTGGGTGTTTGCTTCGGACATCCATGTAGGAGACTTATCCGTGCGTATCATAGAACTCATCCTGACCGACCTGGTTGCTCAAATGAGGGTTCGGTGACCCCTCCTCAAGGGGGGGGGTACTGTTGTGAATGGGTTTGAGATGAGTTCTGAGCAGAGGCTCCCTCTGGTGGTTACAAGCGGTACTAGTGAGGATTGTGAGGACTGGGAATCAGGTGTTACTGATTGGTCTTATGTAAGGGAGTCATTTTCCCATCGGGTTGCCGCTGCTCAATTGTTCTGGTCTGAATCCTTCTTTCCAGTTTCCCTTGTAGCCTGCTGTGTCGTGTCTGCATCTCCTGCTATCAGATAAGACAATTTCTTATTTTGTGTTTTTGCTATATTTTTGCATTTTGTCCTGCACTTCTTTGGGGGCCTTCAGGGTCCCCTCCGGGGGCTTCTGCCCTCTCAGTTTAGTTCAGCCACTGAGTTTTGTTCTTTTGCTTTTTCCAGTTTTTTCAGTGGCTGCTGTTTTGATTTTCTTACACCAGAGAACTAATTTAGGTGGTAGAGGTCGTGTGATCTCAGGTTATTTTGAAATTAGTAGAGTTGGTGTTTTTCAGGGTTTTCTGGGATTGCAGTAAGTACCCTTCCTGTCCTTTTCTATTTAGATAGAATGAGCAAACGCTGGGGCCCAAACTATTTTCTTTCTGTGTCAGTATTTCCTCTTGTCTAACCGCCATTACATGTTTGGGGGCTTTCTATTATCTTTGGGGTTCTGCTCCGGGGCAGATAGCTTTCCTATTTCTATCTTTAGGTGTAGTTAGTTTCTCAGGCTGTGACGAGGCGTCTAGGACCAACGTAGGAACGCTCCACGGCTGCCTCTAGTTGCGGTGGTTAGTCAGGGTACTGCAATCTCATAGATTCCAACTGCTCTGGTGTATTGCCTTTTTTACCTGCACTCCTCAGCTACCGAAACATAACAGATTTCTCTGCATGCCCATATATGCGGTTTGGTGGGAGAAGGCTGATTTTACTGACAGATTCCCTTTAAATCAGACATCATAGGCAAATCTAATAAAACATTGTTTCGTGTAAAATTGAGTTGTGAAGCATTTAGACAGGAGAACTCACCAATCTGCTCTTTCTCAAAAGGTTCCTCAAGTTCCTTCAAGTTGGCTAACAAACGAATATCAGTGCATATCTATGGAAAAGATAGTGCGCAATTATATGGAAATGCACAATACCACTAACACCTTTAACATTGTAAAAAGTACTCATGAAATATATGTAGCCATTCTAAAAAGAGATTTTAGATGTGGGGCTTCTACTGGCTGGGAGCGTTGGATAGCCGCTGTCTCCAGTTAGACAAAGAGGGGACAGCAGCTGCAACATACCCCTTTTACACTGCAGGAAACAAAAACAGGATTTTTTGGCTACTCACCATAAAATCTGTTTCTCGGAGCCTTCATTGGGGGACACAGGAAACCATGTGTGTATGCTGCTGCAACTAGGAGGCTGACACTATGCACAAAAAAAGTTAGCTCCTCCACTGCAGTGTACGCCACACCGACCGGCACTAGGATATTCAGTTAGTTAGTGAGAAAGCAGTAGGAGAAGCAACAAATAAAAGAGAAAGAAAACACACAAATTGAAACTGTAGCAATATAATACAGTAAACAGAGCTGTTTAACTTAGGAGGGTGCTGTGTCCCCCAATGAAGGGTCTGAGAAACAGATTTTACGGTGAGTAGCCAAAAAATCCTGTTTTCTTCTATCGCTTCATTGGGGGACACAGGAAATCATGGGACGTCCCAAAGCAGTACCATAGAATCATAGAATGGTAGAGTTGGAAGGGACCTCCTGGGTCATCTGGTCCAACCCCCTGCTCAAAGCAGGATTCTCTAAATCATCCCAGACAGATGTCTATCCAGCCTCTGTTTGAAGACTTCCATTGAAGGAGAACTCACCACCTCTTGTGGCAGCCTGTTCCACTCATTGATCACCCTAACTGTCAAAAAGTTTTTTCTAATATCTAATCTGTGTCTCCTCCCATTCAGTTTCATCCCATTGCTTCTAGTCTTTCCTTGCGCAAATGAGAATAAAGATGATCCTTCTACAATGTGACAGCCCTTGAGATATTTGTAGACAGCTATTAAGTCTCCTCTCAGTCTTCTTTTTTGCAAGCTAAACATTCCCAAATCCTGTAACCGTTCCTCATAGGACATGGTTTGCAGACCGGTCACCATTCTGGTGGCTCTTCTCTGAACTTGCTCCAGTTTGTTGATGTCTTTTTTAAAATGTGGTGCCCAAAACTGGACACAGTATTCCAGATGAGGTCTGACCAAAGAGGAGTAGAGGGCAATAATGACCTCACGTGATCTAGACTGTATGCTTCTGTTGATACATCCTAGAATTGCATTTGCCTTTTTTGCTGCTGCATCACACTGTTGACTCATGTTAAGTCTGTGATCAATTAGTATACCCAAGTCTTTTTCACATGTGCTGTTACTTAGCCCTATTCCTCCCATTTTGTATATGCTTTTTTCATTTTTATTGCCCAGATGTAGTACTTTGCATTTTTCCCTGTTAAAATCCATTCTGTTAGTTGCTGCCCACTGCTCCAGTTTATGTATATCTTTTTGAATCCTCTCTCTCTCTTCTCTAGTATTAGCTACCCCTCCTAGCTTTGTGTCATCAGCAAATTTGATCAGTTTACCCTCAATTCCTTCATCTAAATCATTGATAAAGATGTTGAACAATACAGGGCCCAAAACAGAGCCTTGTGGTACCCCACTTGAGACATTCTTCCAACTGGATGTGCAGCCATTTACAACCACTCTTTGGGTCCGATCACTAAGCCAGTTATGAATCCACCTAACAGTTGCCTTGTCCATTCCATACTTAGTCATTTTTTCAATAAGGATTGTGTGAGATACTTTGTCAAATGCTTTGCTGAAGTCAAGATATACTATATCTACAGCATTTCCCTGATCCACCCAGTCAGTGATTCTGTCATAGAAAGAAATTAAGTTAGTCTGACATGACTTATTAGTTACAAACCCATGCTGACTCTGTTTAATCACTTCATTCTTATCCAGGTACTTGCATACATGTTCTTTAATAATTTGTTCAAAGATCTTTCCTGGTATAGAAGTCAGACTCACCGGCCTGTAGTTCCCTGGGTCCACCTTCTTCCCCTTTTTGAAGATAGGAACAACATTTGCTCTTCTCCAGTCTTCTGGGACTTCTCCTGTTCTCCAAGAATTTTCAAAGATTATGGACAGTGGTTCAAGAATTTCTTCTGCTATCTCCTTCAGTACCCTGGGGTGTAATTCATCTGGACCTGGAGACTTGAATTCATTTAGGTTAGCTAAGTGTTTCCTCACTGTCTTTCTGTTTATAGATATCCTGGATTCTTCTATTCCTTTAATAGGACAGTGAAGATCAGTTGATGTTACATTTCCTTTCTGAGAGAAAACAGATGCAAAATAGGAATTTAAAAGTTCAGCCTTCTCAACATCCTGACTTACCATTTCATCATTTTCATCCTGTAAAAATCCTATAGCATCTTTGACTTTTCTTTTACTTTTGACGTATCCCCAAAATCCTTTTTTGTTGCTTTTGACGTCACTTGCAAGCCTTAATTCATTGTCAGCTTTAGATAATCTGATTTGTGCCCTGCAGGTTCTGCAGACGGCATTATATTCTTCTTTAGATATGCCTCCCTCTTTCCATTTGATAAACATTTCTTTCTTCCTTTTTAGCATGTGTTTAAGTTCTATGTTCATCCATCCTGGTTTCCTTAAATGCTTCCCATTCTTCCCTCTTTTCGGAATTGTTAACGATTGTGCTTTGAGAATCTCATTTTTCAAGATTTTCCATCCTTCCTGGACATTTTTGTCCTTAAGGATATCCAGCCATTGGATCCCTCCAATTCTCTTTCTGAGTTCCTTAAAATCTGCCTTTCTGAAATCTAACCTTGACGTCTGAGTCTTCACAGGTCTTCCTCCTCTTGTTATCCAAAATTCTAAAATAGCATGGTCACTACCCAAGAGGAAGGAAACAGCAGAAAACTCCATTCAAGTCGGAGAACTCACCGCTGCCACCTGCAAGGTCTTTCTACCTAAGCTGGCATTTGCCGAAGCGTAGGCATGGACCCTGAAATTTTTTTGCAAAAATGTGGATGGAGGACCGATTAGGAGTACCGCCAGGAGGCGCACACTGCCCAGGTAGAGAGTGCCTTAAACCCAGGAGAAGGCGCACTGCTTTGACCCAGTAAGCCACCAATTGCCATCCGGATCCAGCATGCAATCATTGACCTGGAGGCCGGAGGACCTCTATATGCACGAGTCTGTTTCCCGAAAAGGAAAGGGGACGGTCTTAGTTGGATAGACGCACGTCGCCCTGGCCAGGTAACCTGATGAGAGAACGTTATGTAGGATGAGTCCAAGCCGGACGAAAAGGAAGGAAATCAAGAATGACGGGTAGAGCCATGATGACAACGTTCGCGAGGTACGGGAATAGCACTGAACCTGTGATCCTCAGAAAGCGCAAAAACCACTTTCACAGCCTCTGTGAAGACTCGGAGTGGTCGAGAGCCCGAAAGGGAAGGAGACAAATTGAAAATGGACCTGACCATCACAAAACGTAGGAATCTCTGATGCCCTGAAGACATGGATAAAGGCTTCCATGGAACAAAAAACACCTGCGGTTCCCAGGAAGCAATTACTGAATGAAGAGACTCAATCCTGAGAAGCCAAAGATGGACTCCTCCGGTCAGTAATCTTAGATCGATGAGGAGTCACGCGGAGGAAAATCTACCAGGACTGATCCTGGGGGATCTACTCCTCACGTCACAGAAATGCCCAGAGGAGGATTTAAAGGAAACCTTTCTCCTATCCTGGCGAGCCTGTGGCTTCTCTTGGTAGGACAACTCCTCCGTCAAAGGGAAACGTTGGAAGTACTAAAACTTACGTGACAAAAGGAGAACGGCGAGGTTTGGCCTGAGGAAGGAGAGAGGTCGTCCCTCCGGTGGCCTACTTAATAATTTAGTCCAACTTGGAGCCAAACAGATGGGAGCCCTGGAAAAGCAAGTTGGTAAGGGACTTCTTTGAGGATACGTCCGCCTGCCACGCTTTAAGCCAAATGGTCCTTCGGATGGCCACTATATTGCTGGACGCCCAAGCAGCACAGTCCAGTGAGGCTGATACCATGTTCTTCCCTGCATGAGCAATTTGGTCCGAGAGGTCAACAAAATTCCTCCGGTCGGGCTCCAGAAAGAATGCCCTGACGGAGCCGATTAGCCCATGCCTTTATCGACTTTGCCAGGTGGAGGCAAAGGCAGGGCACAATGAAGAGACAGCCACTTCAAAAGGCTGACCTTGCAAAGGACTACAGTTATATGAAAAAGTTTGGGCACCCCTATTAATCTTAATGTTTTATAAAAATTGGTGTTTTTGCAACAGCCATTTCAGTTTGATATATCTAATAACTATTGGACACAGCAATGTTTCTGCCTTGAAATGAGGTTTATTGTACTAACAGAAAATGTGCAATCTGCATCCAAACAAAATTTGACCGGTGCATAAGTATGGGCACCTCACCAGAAAAGTGACATTAATATTTAGTAGATCCTCCTTTTGCAAAAATAACAGCCTCTAGTCGCTTCCTGTAGCTTTTAATGAGTTCCTGGATCCTGGATGAAGGTATTTTTGACCATTCCTCTTTACAAAACAATTCCAGTTCAGTGAAGTTTGATGGTCGCCGAGCATGGACAGCCCTCTTCAAATGATCCCACAGATGTTCAATGATATTCAGGTCTGGGGACTGGGATGGCCATTCCAGAACATTGTAATTGTTCCTCTGCATGAATGCCTGAGTAGATTTGGAGCGGTGTTTTGGATCATTGTCTTGCTGAAAGATCCATCCCCTGCGTAACTTCAACTTTGTCACTGATTCTTGAACATTATTGTCAAGAATCAGCTGATACTGAGTGGAATCCATGCGTCCCTCAACTTTAACAAGATTCCCGGTGCCGGCATTGGCCACACAGCCCCAAAGCATGATGGAACCTCCACCAAATTTTACTGTGGGTAGCAAGTGTTTTTCTTGGAATGCTGTGTTTTTTTGACGCCATGCATAACGCCTTTTTGTATGACCAAACAACTCAATCTTGGTTTCATCAGTCCACAGGACCTTCTTCCAAAAAGAAATTGGCTTCTCCAAATGTGCTTTTGCATACCTCAGCCGACTCTGTTTGTGGCGTGCTTGCAGAAACGGCTTCTTTCGCATCACTCTCCCATACAGCCTCTCCTTGTGCAAAGTGCGTTGTATAGTTGACCGATGCACAGTGACACCATCTGCAAACAAGTTGATGCTGCAGCTCTCTGGAGGTGGTCTGAGGATTGTCCTTGACTGATCTCACCATTCTTCTTCTCTGCCTTTCTGATGTTTTTCTTGGCCTGCCACTTCTGGCCTTAACAAGAACTGTCCCTGTGTTCTTCCATTTCCTTACTATGTTCCTCACAGTGGAAACTGACAGGTTAAATCTCTGAGACAGCTTTTTGTATTCTTCCCCTGAACAACTATGTTGAATAATCTTTGTTTTCAGATCATTTGACAGTTGTTTTGAGGAGCCCATGCCACTCTTCAGAGGAGATTCAAACAGGAGAACAACTTGCAAGTGGCCACTTTAAGTAGCTTTTCTCATGATTGCATACACCTGGCTATGAAGTTCAAAGCTCAATGAGGTTACAAAATCAAAAAAAGTGCTTTAGTAAGTCAGTAAAAAGTAGGTAGGAGTATTTAAAACAAGAAAATCATAAGGGTGGCCATACATATTCACCTGTCAAATTTTGTTTGAATGCAGATTGCACATGTTCTGCTAGTACAATAAACCTCATTTCAAGGCAGAAACATTACTGTGTCCGATAGTTATTAGATATATCAAACTGAAATAGCTGTTGCAAAATCACCAATTTTTATAAAACATTAAGCTTAAGATTAATAGGAGTGCCCAAACTTTTTCATATAACTGTATATGAGCCTGTCATTGGTGTCCTTGAGAGATGTTACAACCGGAAGAGGGATGACTGTATCGGTGGATAGTATGGAAACTGGAGGCTCCAGAGTCAGAAAAGTGGTCCAGTTAGCAGTGAGCTCAGAGGAGAATTGATATAGGATGCCGAGGCGCTTTCCTTTGTGAAAGCGGCTGGTGGGGTTTTCCCATTCCTTGGAAAGTACCCCCTCAAATTCTCTATGACCTAAGGCCTCTTTCACACTTTAGTCGTTTGGCGTCAGTGAAAATCCGCCTTTTTGTGGAAAAAACGGATCCGCCTTTTTTTTTTGGCGGAATCCATTTTTTTCCCCAGAGTTGCATTAGTGACGGATTTCGACGGATGGTCGCCCCGCTCCATCCGTCATCCGACAGATCCGTCAGAATGTTGGCATCCACTGTGTGGAGTAGACGGACATTGGAACATTTTTTGTGTGCGTCGAAATGGCGGACCATGACGGATCCGTCGTGTAAGCCTTTTTCTATAATGGACGCCTATGGGTGGCGGATCCGTCGTCATCCGTTATTGTATGCTGAGCATGCCCAGAAGCCCTTCTGGCACAGAAATCTCTCTCTCTCGTACAGAGTTCAAAAATTCATTTCCGCACCCTTGACTGATCAGTCAAAAAACGGATCCGCTGCATCAGTTTTCCACATTCTGGAACGGATCCGTTTAATTCACACTTTGACAGATTGGGACTGATGCCAAACGACTGAAGTGTGAAAGAGGCCTAAACGAAACCGCCTGTTCTGCGGGTTCCGTAGCAGTATCCGAATGTCTGATTGACAGCCACAATGAGACTCTGGATCATGTCTCTCCTGTTATACGCCCGGTGAAAGTCCGGTTCTGAGTAATCCTCGGACAGTACTTCCGAAACTGCCATGGCAGACTCCAGGGAAGAGGACCGGGAAAAAGATGTCCATCGGCAGAGATCAGGGGGAGAGAGGGACTAGAATGAAGCTCCCGCCTAGATCTATTACTGCCCTTGAAGGTAGGCACAGCCGGAGACTCCTGCGATCCGCTAGTAACGGCGGAGGTAGGAAGGGAAAATCTGTCTGCGATACCTTGGTGAGGTCCGTGACCGACTGCAACAGAGAGGTAGCCTACACTGGGATGGGGGCACCACTCTCTCCTGGGAAAAAAAGGGACTCCTGGGTAGCAGGCGCAGGGGGGCTGCTGCAGTCCTGACAGAGGGGAGAGGACTGGCCTGAAGGGAGTTTACATTTACATGAGGTGCAAACAAAGTGTTTGACAAGAGCAGAAGAAGAAGAGGCAGGAGGGCGAGAGGTTAGGTTAGGGGACAAAAGGAGATTGCAGAGATGCCACCTTCTGGGACCGGATGCTGGCAAATGGCGACCGCAGGGAGGAAGATGAGGACCCACAGGGAGAAAGCATACGCAGAAGGAGCGTTATTTCAAAAGCCCACTCGGTGAGGTGGAAAGTGGGCGGAGCTACCATTGGGAAAAGGATGAAGATAACTGACGGGAAGTGGGCGGAGCTAGCGCAGCAAACGAGAGAGAGAGAGAGAGAGAGAGAGAGACAGCGATGCCCGGGAACCCTGTACGTCCAAGGTGAAGGGGGGAGAGTGCGGACCGGAAAAAAGCCCGCCCAAAGATGCTGAGAAGGGGGCGGAGCTAACTGCTGGAGTTAGGCTGAGCTGAAGCCTAAATTTATAACTGAGGCCCCGGAGACAGGGGAGGGCAGAGCTGAGACCCCGACTGCCTGTCCGGTAACCCAGAATGAAGGGGGAAACCGGCCCGCTATAGATTAAAAACGGCCTATATCCAAAAGGAAGGCCCCTGTACTAGAGACTCTGAATAAAAGATAGGGGAAAAAGAAGGCCCCTCTAACAATAAACCCTCTAACAATAAACGGATAGGGGGGCAGAAAAACTCATCCATCTTCTTCTGTCATCTTCCTCCATCTTTACATTATCTTCATCCTTCTGTTTTTTCTTCTTTATCTTTTTCCGAATCTTCTCCCCTGATACCTATGGGCTCCTGGCAGAGAGAGAAGAAAGGGTGATGTACTTCTCCATCTAGACCTTCATTGGACGTCAGAGCCTCTTGGGAATGTGGGACACCCATGCCTCCTGAAACTGACAGGTTCTGGTGGGCGAGTAGGTAAGAGAAAGGGGCCAGTTAGGAGTCGCCTAAACACTCTTCTGTGTTAGGGGTCCTGATGGCTAGACATATGAGGATATGGGGTGGCAGTACACACCGTACTCAGTCTCTACATGGGAGTACAGTTGTGACGACTGTTCACACTGTATCCCTCCAGAGTAAGAAAATCCATCTGAAAAGAAACAACGTACACTGAGGTAGATATGGGTCTAGTAAAAGACCCGTGTCCACCTCCTACTGACACTAAGCTAAACTGGATATCCTAGTTCCTGTCGGTGGGTGTACACTGCAGAGGAGGAGATTACTTTTTTTGTCATAGTGTCAACAGCATACACCCATGGTTTCCTGTGTCCCCCAATGAAGCGATAGAAAAATCCCTCTAAACCCCTCCTACCCAATCAACAGACATCAGGCAGGTCTCAGAGAAATTAATACACTCTACCTACAATATATTTCACAGTTCAATAAACTAAAAAGAAAGTGTGACAAGAGCTTCTCCCAAAAGGGATCCTAGTATACACAGCACACTGCCATCGTGGGGAGCGAAAGGGAAAGTAACAGGTACTGCAGGATCTAGCCATAAACAGATTAAGAGATATAAAAAGACTACTTTTACTTTTGGATTCAAGGATGGAAAAATAAAAATACAAGTAGACCCAAAATTCTTATGCCGGATTAAAAAAATCTTTGTTTTGAGGCCAGAGTACAGTGCATGAAGCATGAACTTGCAGCAAGTTTGACCCGAACTCGACAGCCTCATAAGCATACATCAGGAGACCCGCGGACTTGGACCGTGAAGCATAGATGCAAGAATACAACCTTACAGCAAGCAGTAACGCTTTGTCATCTGTCACAACACACCACTCCCTGGTGACAAAGGAACCAGCAGAATTCGGGAGTTACAGGGGCTTTTAGGAATGTATGGAAAATATCATTGAATAAAAATATAGATTTCACTCCATTTTTCATACCCACCTTGTGGACCGTGGCTCCTAAACTAGCCAGGACAGACAATACTTCTACATCCACTTTGCGACTGTAGGTTTGTCCAGTAACTATATATGCTCTTAAAAAAACCAAAACAAAAAAAAGCACTTTTTTATGGTCTGTATTCTTCCACTTCACTGTGCATCGTACAAAAAGTTAAAGAACACCTTTCACCAAACTTTTCACGGTCAGCTGGACACACGATGTAATAGCAGCTGCAGATCTGAATAAAACATTTGTTTGCTTTTAATTTTGTCTCTTCGTTGCGGAGATATTAGCAATCAAAGCATTGGCACATAAAAAGTTAACTTTAATCAAATCCTAGTGGGTGTTGTCAGATAGTTTTCACTGGGGGAGTGTACTTTTCCTTTTATGAGTTATCTGATTAGTTAAGTCCAAGTGGGAGTTATCAGATAGCAACTCAAAGGGAAAAATAGTATACCCCCAGTGAAAGCCATCTGATAACACCTAATTGAATTTAACTCATCAGCTAAAAGGTCATAAAAGGGGAGAAGTACACGCCTCCAGTGAAATCCATCTGATAACACTCACTTGGATTTAACTAAAGTTAACTCATTATGTGCCAATGCTTTGATCACTAATTTCTCCACAACGGAGACAAAATTAACCCCTTTCTGCCATCCGACGTCCAAGTGACCTGGGCCCGTATGACCATGGACGGGATAGTACGTCTCAGCGATAGGACACGATCCCGGGGGGAGCGCGGCCGATCGCGGCCGGGTGTCAGCTGATCACAGCTGACACCCAGCACTATGTGCCAGGAGTGGTCACGGACCGCTCCCGGTACATTAACCCCTGGCACACCGCGATCAAACATAATTGCGGTGTACCGGGGGCACGGGGAAGCATTGCGCAGTGAGGGGGCTCCCTGCGTGCTTCCGTGAGACCCTCAGAACAGCGCGATGTATCGCGCTGTTCCGAGGGACCCTCCTCCCCGCAGGACCCCGGATCCAAGATGGCCACGGGTCCTTCCAGGTCCTGCAGGGAGGCGGCTTCCTCAGTGCCTGCTGAGAGTAGGTGCTGAGAAAGCCTCCAGCAGTGCCTGTCAGCGATCTGACATTATACAGTGATGTCCCACCCTGGGACAAAGTAAAAAAGTTAAAAAAATTAAAATAACGTGTAAAAAAAATTTCCAAAATAAAGGAGAAAAAAAAAAAATTCCCCAATAAATTCATTTCATGTAAATAAAAAAACACAACAATAAAAGTACACATATTTGGCATCGCCGTGTCCGTAACAACCCGCCCGATAAAACGGTCCCATTAGTTAACCCCTTTAGTGAACCCCTAAAAAAAAAAAAAGCAAAAAACAATGCTTTACCATCATACCGCCGAACAAAAAGTGAAATAACACGCGATCAAAAACACGGATATAAATAAACATGGTAAAGCTGAAAATGTCACCTTGTCCCGCATAAAACAAGCCACCATACAGCATCATCAGCGAAAAAATACGAAAATTTATAGCTCGCAGAATAAAGCGATGCAAAAATAATTATTTTTTATATAAAATTGTTTTTATTGTTCAAACGCGCCAAAACATAAAAAAATGATATAAATGAGGTATCACTGTAATCGTACAGACCCGAAGAATAAAACGGCTTTATCAATTTTACCACACGCGGAACGGTGTAAACGCACCCCCCAAAAGAAATTCATGAATTGCTGATTTTTGTTCATTCTAACCTCCCAAAAATCGATCAAAAAATATCACGTGCCCAAATATGGTACCAATAAAAACGTCAACTCGTACCGCAAAACATAAGACCTCGCATGACTCTGTGGGCATAAATATGCAAAAATTATAGCTCTCAAAATGTGGTGATGCAAAAACTACTTTTTGCAATAAAAAGCGTCTTTTAGCGTGACAGTTGCCAAACATAAAAACCCGCTATAAATAGTAAATCAAACCCTCCTTTAGCACCCCATTAGTTAGGGAAAAATAGTAAAATTAAAAAAATTTATTTATTTCCATTTTCCCATTAGGGTTAGGGTTGCGGCTAAAGTTAAGATTACGGTTGGGATTAGGGGTGTTTTAGGGTTAGGGTTGGGGGGTTTCCACTGTTTTAGGCACATCTGGGGCACTGCAAACGGAACATGACCCCCATCAACGTCTGCATTCCAAAACGTTATTACTTCCTTTCCAAGCCCTGCAGTGCGCCCAAACAGTCCCCCCCCCCCAAATATGGGGTATCAGCGTACTCAGGACAAATTGGACAACAACTTTTGGGGCCGAATTTCCTTGGGAAAAATAAAAAATTTGGGACTAAAAAAATCATTTTTGAGGAATTTTTTTTTTTTTCTTTTTTTTTTTCACACCCAGGCATTATAAAACTTTTGTGAAACACTTGGGGGTTCAAAGTGCTCACAACAAATCTAGATAAGTTCCATAGGGGGTCTAGTTTCCAAAATGGTGTCACTTGTGGGGGGTTTCCACTGTTTAGGCACATCAGGGGCTCTCCAAACGTGACATGGCGTCCAATCTCAATTCTAGCCAATTTTGGTTTGAAAAAGTCAAACGGCGCTACTTCACTTACGAGCTCTGCTGTGTGCCCAAGCAGTGGTTTTCCCCCACATATGGGGTATTGGCGTACTCAGGAGAAATTTCACAACTTTATCTGTCCATTTTCTCCTTTTACCCTTGTGAAAATAAAAGTTTGTAAAAGATCATTTTTGTGACTAAAAAGTTAAATGTTCATTTTTTTCCTTCCTCGTTGCTTCAGCTCCTGTGAAGCACCTGAAGGGTTAATAAACTTCTTGAATGTGGTTCTGAGTACCTTGAGGGGTGCAGTTTTTAGAATGGTGTCACTTTTGGGTATTTTCTGCCATATAGACCCCTCAAAGTGACTTCAAATGTGAGGTGGTCCCTGAAAAAAAAAAAACGGCTTTGTAAATTTTGTTGTAAAAATGAGAAATTGCTGGTCAACTTTTAACCCTTATAATTTCCTTGCAAAAAAAAAAAAGGGATTTTTGTGTACTCACCGTAAAATCCTTTTCTCAGAGACGCTCATTGGGAGACACAGACCATGGGTGTTATGCTGCTGCCACTAGGAGGACACTAAGCTAATACACAAAGAAATTGGCTCCTCCTCCGCAGCATACACCCTCTGCTGGCTCTAGCCTGAACCAGTTCGGTGCAAAAGCAGTAGGAGAAGGTTAACATCATACCAAGGTACGATCATTCACATATTAGTGATCACCACATTGGCTGAAAGAGACAAACAGAAGTCGTTAGACTAAAAAGGGTGGGTGCTGTGTCTCCCAATGAGCGTCTCGGAGAAAAGGATTTTACGGTGAGTACACAAAAATCCCTGTTTCTCCATCGCCTCATTGGGAGACACAGACCATGGGACGTCCTAAAGCAGTCCATGGATGGGAAACAGCACGACAGCCGAAACCTTAATATACGCAGCGAATAATCTGGTCTACAGATGCGCTGCTGTCGATTGCAGAATTTATCTGCTAAGGGTAGCCTCTGAAAAGGCTTAAGTGTAATGGTTAACTAACGTGAGAAGACTGGACCAAGTTGCAGCCCTGCAACCTTGCTGTATCGACGTCCGGGGCCGAATGACCCAGGACGCCTGTACTGACGTAGTGGAGTTTACTCTGAGGTTCGCAGGGATAGGAGACCTCAGACTCGGAAAGCTTCTTAAAATTGTAGAGGAGATATATCTGGCTACTGCAGGTTTTGTTTTTTTGTTTTTTAAAAAAGGCAGGTAGGCCTTTTCTGTGTCGCTCTGGAAACATAGAGAAAAAATCCTATTTGGAGAAAGGCACTGTTCTGGAAGTGTTTGTTACAGCCACCAGAAAGGGAGCTTTCCAAGAAGGAAGAGTGATAGATACATCTTTTAGGAGTTTGAAGAAGACTACTTGTAAAGCACCTGAGATCAGATGAAAACAGGGTGGATAGCATTGAGAGAAAACAGTGCCAGGCTTGAATGGAAACCTTTTGGGGGAACTCCAATATGGACGAAATGGCAAACAAGTGGGAAACAAACGTGGTTGTTAAAACCACCACCAAGGGAACAAAGCTTTCTCGAATACGATGGTAAATACGCCTGAGAGTAAATTTCTGGACATTGACGATAACGGTGAACGCTACGTGTGGCGGTCAATGCTCAGGTCGTTAAGCCCTGCCCACTCAAGTCCTGGCGCTCTGGAAAAAGAAGATCTGGACAGTTTGGTAACCGCAGAGGTAGGAGTCTAGATTCACTAGAACCACGTACCACGCTCGTCGTATTCAGACTGGTGCGACGAAAAAAACAGTGGGATTCCCTCCGCCTTGAACTTCTGGAAGACACTTGCAATTAGCAGAAGAGGCAGAGAAAAAGTATTGGAAGCGAAAAACTGATGCCACGGAAGCACCAGGTCATCTGACCCGAGGACAATTGGGTTACAGAACGGATCTAGAAATGCCAGGACTTTGGCGCTTAGCGTAGAGGCCATTGAGGTCTATATGCAGAGTTACCCAGCATTGCTAACCATGCTAAAAGGCTTCCAGGGAAATGAATGTGTCCTGGGATCAGGCTCTGGCGGCTGAGAAAAAACGTGCGCCCAATTTCCTACCCCTAGAACGTGAGCTGCCGACAAAAAAGGTAAATGGTTTGTATCGGCCTTTTGCAGACTGCGAGCTACGTCAACCATAGCTCCTGTGGTTGGTGAGCCCTCCTGACCACAGATGTATGACACAGCCGTGGCGTGGACTGATTGGATCAGGGGGGGGGGAATGACCATCGGGAAGCAGGCAGAAATTGGATGACTAGTCTGATTGCCCGGATCGCAAGAAAATTGATCAGGAGACCTGATTCCCAAAGGGAAAGCGTCCCTGGACCGTGTGGAGGCGGGGGAGCACTCTCCAACCTAGGAGACTGGCGTCAGTGGTCAACACCAGCGCGGGAATCGGAAGAAGGTACTTTATCTGAATCATTAAGGACAACAACGTCTACTACCTCAGAGACCGTCTGATCCGGAGGGACTGGCGAAAAATAGCGGTCCAGAGAGGATGGATATCTGTCCCACGCTGGTAGCAATGTCTGCTACAGACGTCGGAGATGTAGTCGAGGGAATGGTACTGATGGATTGTCGGCACCATTTTTTTTTTATTTTAGACCTGCGTTCCAGACTGCAGGAAAAGGGGACGGCCGAGAGGAAACTTCTGAGCTTCCTGGATCAGTGAAAATCTTTCCTGAAGGGGGCATTTCAACACTCAGGAAGTGTCCAGGCCTGAAACGAGTATCCTCTGAGATGGGATGAAAAGGAATTGCGCAAGTGCTCTAACCGACCTAGACGAGTGAGAGTGTCCACGGTGATGGTGACCCTGTCTGCACAGGCTTGAATGTGCGATCTCTTGAAAAGGAGGTCGTCTGGGTAGAGTGGAATCACTATGCCCCGAGAGCATGGGATAGAAATAACGACTGCCATGACCTTGGAAAACAGCCTAGGAGCAGAGGCGAGACAGAAGGTTAAATCCGTGAACTGAAAATGGTTGTCTGCGATGGTGAAGCGGAGAAATCCTTGTCGGGCTGGGAAGGATTGGAATGAGAGGTGATAACACAGGAAAAATTCCATCTTGAAGAGACGCACCCTGACAAACTTGTTCATCCGTATTACTTCTAGGATGGGACGCACGGTTACGTTCTTCTTTGGAACGACGAACAGGATTGGGTAAGACCGCTTTAACCTGTCTGTGTGTGGGAGCGTGAGAATGGTTCCATAGATGTGGAGTACATGAAATGGCCTAATAAGGTTGGGCCGTTTGTTCCTTTTGTCCTTAAAAGACAGGACCGGAGGAAACGAGTTGGCGAGGGGAATAGGAATTGTATGTCCGTATCTGGAAACCAGTAGATTTCAGACCCATGGTCGAGAATAACCGCCAGCCAGACCTGGTAAAGCAGGAGTAGATGGATGCCTACCCTGTCCGAGTCTTTCAGATACTGCAATGAGTCATTGAGCAGAGAAACTTGTAGGAAGGGGTACCCTAGAGTTTGGACCGTGAGGGTCTGCGTTCCCAGGAATGGAAGAGCTTAAGGAAGTTAGAGATTTCTTCGAAGGGGAATCTGCTCGCCACTCTCGGAGCCATAGGGCTCTGCTGATGGTAATGGCGTTGGAGCTATAAGAGCGTAATCGTCCACTATATCTATGTACCCATAATCCCTGGCCCAGGCTATTTGGTAATCCAGACTAACCACCTAGTGAGGCAAGCTATTGTCTTGACTGATCTTGGCTAGGGCCCTAGTCCGAACATCATGCTGTGGCCACCTAGGTGATGGCAAGAGAAGGGAAGAGAGTTGCCCCAGAAACCTCAAAAGACTGACCGCGGGCCAATTGGACGGCCAGTGGGATTTTAATAGACAAGCCGTCAGTCAAAGACAGTAGAGGTTAGTAAGCGGAGCTGTAATATAGGATCCATTGTTGGAGACTCCGTCCACTCTGTTTTTAGAGCGTGGACAAAAGGGCACTGTGATTAAACGGCTTTAGCTCAGAGAATCATTTGTCCGGCAACTACTATATATCTGACCTATGTCAGCAACTCAGGGAGATTAGTAAAAAACCCTGTCAGGACATTTGGTCCCTTTGAAGGTCTCAGTGAGATAAAGACTAATTTTTGACATTGTATGGCTCTCAGAGCTCTATTAACCGGATCGATGAGGGCATCTAAGGATTCCTTGTAGTCTGGCGAATCCGGATATACGGCCACATGAGACTCATATCCTGAGTCATGTTTGCTGCAATCCCCAGGGACGGGGGAGCTGGAAAGGGAGCATGTGTACACCAAAACAGCAGAATGTCTGTGAGACATTAGTTAGAAAATTGGGCATTCTTTGCTGCTGTCAGCCCCTGTCTGAAGACTCGAAGGGCAGAGGGCGTTCGTCGTAAGGTAAACTGAAGCCGGAGACGTTGCCCCTTTGTTGGGCTCCTGCGAGAAGATGCAAACTGCACAGATTGAAGTGGATAGCCTTCGCGGGTAGTGGGGCATTACACGCAGTACACTAGGCGTAAGCGTGCGTTTTATCAGTCAGTGCTCCCAGGTCATATGTCCGTGACGCCAGAGACGGCAGACTGCGTAGCAGTGACAGACGAGTAACAAAGGTCACATGCAAACCACTCGCCATCCGCACTGATTATCTGCTCAATCCACCATCCCTTTGATAGGGAGATGGAGAGGTTTTCTTAGCCTCCAGTCACCATCCACCTTTGGGCAGTGGTGATATAGTGGGGTCACACGGACGCCGCATGGAGCCTCAGATATTAATAGAGCATGGAGACTTGCAGGGAAGGGGTTAAGCGCTGTTAAAGCTTATCCAGGGTCCTGTGTATCTTCGTCTGTCAGACACTTGGATAGCTTTTCCCCTACTCAGGAGATGCAGTGTTGAAGGGAGAAATGGCGGCCAAAAAACCGTGGGTGGAGCTACCTGGGAGGGCGGAACTGAGGCCTACCCGGCCAAAAGCCGGGGACTAAATTAGAGAGGTAGCCGCGGCAGTTGGAGAAGGCCGCGGCCCTGCTGGACGGCTGCGGCAGAGACTCGTAGCGGCGCATGAGGTGAGGCGCAGGAACGACTCCGGTGATTAAGACCGCAGCGGCGGCTCTTTTGCGGAAGCGGCGGCGGTTCCTATGAGGAGGCCGCGGCGGTTGAGAGGGCGGCGGCGGCTCCAGAGGAAGCGGTTCCTGAGAGAGGTCGCGGCTGCGACTCCAATGAGAAGGCCGCAGCGGCGTTTTGGTGCAGGCCGCGGTGTGGCGCAAACCGCGGTGGTGGTGATGGCGCAGGCCACGGCGGCAGTCAGACCCATGGCCTATTATGACAGGCCTCGGCAGCTGGTGGGAGGATGCATCAGCAGCTGCCATAGAAAAAAAGCGCGGCAGCGTTTGGGTACTCACTGCGGTGGGAGCCAGCGGCATATGCGGTCATACTACATCAATCCGCCATATCTTTGATAGGGAGAGAGGGTTAATTTCTCATGCACTGCTCACTTTTCATGGCGGTAGTGTGCCAACCAGTGGCTGTACTCACGTCGCCGGGATGTAGCAGAGTCGGGAGCGCTGCGCGCCGTCCATGCTCAATCCACCATCCCTTTGATAGGGAGGCAGAGAGGGTTAATTTCTCATGTACCGGGAGCTTTTCATGGCGGTAATGTGCCAACCAGTGGCTGTACTCACATCGCCGGTATGTAGCCGAGTCGGGAGCGCTGCACGCCATCCATCCTCAATCCACCATCCCTTTGATAGGGAGGTGAAGAGGTCTCTTTTGACTCCAGTCACCATCCGCTTTCTGACAGAGGTGGTGCAGTGGGGCCGCACGGACGCCACATGGAGCCTCTGCATGTTACCGGAGGTAAATTTTCTTGTCAGGATTGGTGAGGCGGGCTGGCATGTCCGGCTGAAGAACCTGGCTCCAGAAGGGGGTACTTGTGGGCGACACCCCGTGTTCCCGTGTGTTGGTGGTGTGAGGAGAGCGGACCCATTGAAGGAATCCGTTGCCCCTGAGGAGAGCACAGGCCGCATTGAGGATGCAGGAGGGGATACGGGGAGACGACACTCCGCGTGCCCACCTGTTGGTGGTTTTGGGAGATCGGGACCTTGAAAGGCTCCGTCGCCCCTTGAATCCGTAGAAAAAAGCAAAAAAGTAAAAATGAAAATAACGTGGGGGTCTGAAACCAGACCCTAATGCCTCCTAAGACACTAAGCAAGAACTGGTTCAGGCTAGAGCCAGCAGAGGGTGTATACTGCAGAGGAGGAGCCAATTTCTTTGTGTATTAGCTTAGTGTCCTTCCTAGTGGCAGCAGCATAACACCCATTGTCTGTCTCCCAATGAGGCAAAGGAGAAAAAAATTTTTGGTTCCAAAATTGTGCTGATGTAAAGTAGACATGTGGGAAATGTTATTTATTAACTATTTTGTGTGACATATTTCTCTGTTTTAAGAGAATAAAAATTCAAAGTTTGAAAATTGAGAAATTTTCAAAATTTTCGCCATATTTGCGTTTTTTTTTTCAAAAACAAACCAAGTTATATCGAAGAAATTTTACCACTAACGTGAAGTACAATATGTCCACGAGAAAACAATCTCAGAATCGCGAAGATCCATTGAAGCGTCCCAGAGTTATAACCTCATTAAGAGACAGTGGTCAGAATTGTAAAAATTGGCCCGGTCATTAACGTGTAAACCACCCTTGGGGGTAAAGGGGTTAAAAACAAACAAAAATGTTTTATTTTGCTCTGTAGCCACTATTTCTTCATGTGTCCAGTTCAATATAAAAAATTTGGTTACAAAGGTTCACTTATTTCTAACCAGCCAGGATTTTTTTTTATCCTGGAATAGGGTCAAACACCACACCATACATCAGTATGAATGTCCATCTTTGAACTGATAGGGACATCTTTTGGGGCATAGTTATTTATTTTTATGCATGTATTTTGGGCTAAAAATAAGTTTATGGATTACGATCAGGGACGTAAAGAAAACCTCAAGATAGTTGGAAAAAGAAAACTCACCTTTTAAATCCTGCCATACTGGTCACCAGTCTGTCTAACTCTTCCACCTGAATGAAGAAAAATAATAATAATAATAATCTATTTTTATATAGCGCTAACAGATTCCGCAGCACTTTACAGTTTGCACACATTATCGTCGCTGTTCCCGATGGGGCTCACAATCTAGATTCCCTATCAGTATGTTTTTTGGAGTGTGGGAGGAAACCGGAGAACATGGAGGAAACCCACGCAAACACGGGGAGAACATACAAACTCCTTGCAGATGTTGTCCTTGGTGGGATTCTAACCCAGGACTCCAGCGCTGCAAGGCTGCAGTACTATCCACTGAGCCACCGTGCTCACCAATGCAGACCTAAAAAAGTCCTCTGTCATAAAGCATTTACTGGTGGAAGTTAGTGTCAAAAGACTAAAACATTTGGGGCTACCATTCCAAAATCAAAGCCGGTATGTTGCCCCACAATCTCACATTCTAAGCACTTGTTGGCAAAAGTCAATTTTTTTTTTTTTTTTTTTAAAAAAGACCCAGTCTTATCTTCCATACATTGATAGGAGGAATAACCAGAGGGACAGCGCAATGAAGAGTTCTAGAAATGATGCTCCAGAACTGCATTTCATAAGCTCTGCAAGTGGTTAGTAAAATGGGAACGTCAGAAGACGCAGCAGGAACGTGAGCGATGCAATACCTTGTCATGGTCTCCATCGAATAGTTGCAGGAAGCTGGCCTGGGTTCCAGTTGTGCCCTTCACCCCTCGGAATCGGAGTTCGTTTCTGGCTCGTTCCAGATTTCGCAGATCCATGCACAGGTCTTGAAGCCAGAGACAAGCGCGTTTTCCTACAGTGGTCAGCTGGGCTGGTCTACAAGAGAACAAAGGTAATACTACTCAGTGGTGGAAAGAACACATACATGATGGACCATCACCCTTAAAATATTAAACAACTGCTGGAAAAAGGATTGGCTGCAATAGCTTTCTTGAAGACAGTTTCAAACAGTTGCACCATTGTTTCAACTTGAGGATGAATGCTAAGGAAGCACAATGTCCAACAACCAATTTAACATACTTTCATAGAACCATGTCTTTTTATAAAAAGGATTTCTGTGCATTCTGTTTTCTTTCTCATTCCTATAGACTTGAATGGGGTAGTCAGATCCAGACTTTAAAGGGATCCTGTCAGCAAGATCAAACCACCCCTACCAGGTCTTTGAATTGTAAATCCATCAACACCTTTATATCTTCTATATGTCGCTGCATTCCCAGAAAATGAGGCATTAAGTGCTCTGGGCGTGGAAGAGCACTTAATGACCCACTGCAATTCTAGGTTGCTCCCTCGCTGATCACCAGCCTCTTTAGCTTGATACCTCACAGACTGATTTCCTAGCCTGGCTCCTGACATCACCCAGTGATTTATCAATCAAGCTAAAGAGACTGGTGCTGTGCAAGGAAACAAGCACTGCAGAAAGTCTCCTAAAGGGAGTTTACAGGTTTGGCAGGAAAGTCTATGTGACTGCAGACTTGTGAATCCTGACATCGCACACTGTCGGGATTCTCCGGCGCAGTCATGTGACCACAAGTATGCCATATGCATACTTCCAGTCACATTCCGACTACACGTGCACAATCTTGTTCAGTTTACATGTATTGAGTGACACTGCGCATGTCTAGTCAGAACGTACCCAGGAGTATGAATATTGCATACGTGCAGTCACATGACCGCCTGCTCCTGCAGAATCCTGACAGTGTGCGTTTTGCACAATGTGAATACTAGGAGTGGTGACTGAACTCGCACAGCTCCCATGAACAAAACTGGAATGCTGAAAGGGGGAATAAAGTTCATTTTCTGCCCGCAGTGTTTGGTTAAGAGCAGGCGCCAGCCAGGTTAATAACACTATTACCCTGCAGATTAACCCCATATCTGCAGGTGAATATCATTTTTTTTTTCTGGTGACAGGTTCCCTTTAAAGGGAACCCATCAGCTGATACATGCTGCCCACGGTTTGGGCAAAATGTATCAGCCACTGGCTGTACGAGACAAGCACAGACAGAAACCAGATGGATATTTTGGTTGGGCACAGTCCATCCAAAGGGGTTAGTACAGTTGACTTTCTTTAGTTTTATCTAGCCACAGTGGTCAATCTATCAGCTCATTACAGGAAACAATATAGCCTATTTTGGTCCTGGTTATTATTACCTTATTACTAAAATTTTTATTATTCCCTTGAGAATGATTTTGCCATCTCGGGGAAAAAGACACCGTGGGGATAAGAGAGGGGTCAAATATAGCATATATGTTGGGTGTAAACAAGCCAATCTGACAGATTTATTATTTTTAGTTATTTTACTCGCTTACATAGCGCCATTAATTCCACAGCACTTCCATCATCACTGTCCCCATTGGGGCTCACAATCTAGATTCCCTATCAGTATGTCTTTGGAGAACCCGGAGGAAACCCACGCAAACACGGGGAGAACATACAAACTCCTTGCAGATGTTGTCCTTGGTGAGATTTGAACCCAGGACCCCAGCGCTGCAAGACTGCAGTGCTAACCACTGAGCCACCATATAGTGCTAACCACTGAGCCACCGTGCTGCCCCATATATGACTCAGTGAACCCTAATGTATATTTTCTACCCACTACAGTCCAATGCTTGTTGTAGCTGTAATGGACATTATGGGTTATTAGGAGTCAGGGCCGGCGTCAGCATCTGGCATACCCGGACAAGTGCCGGGGCCCTTGAGCAGGCGGGAGGGCCCACTCGCCGTCGGGCACCCCGGCGCCCGTCAGCGGAGGAGAGCGGTGCCAGCGCCGCCACTGGGCCCCCCCCCGCTTGCTCAGGGCCCCGGCAGCAGCCGGCGCAATACTTACCTCTCCCCGTGCCTCTGCTGCCGCAGCTCCGGGCTCCAGGGGGCGCCTGCGCTACCTCTCAAAGCAGCGCCGCTGAATGACGTCATCATTCAGCGGCCGGCTGTGGCAGAGAGAGCGCGGACGCCGGACAGGTGAGATGTGAGGTGTATGTGTGTGCTGCGGTGCTGTCTGTGTGTGGTGCTGTACGTGTGATGGTGGTGGGGGGAGGCAGTGATGGTGGTGAGGAGCCGGGGCCCGGAGGCAATGATGATGATGGGGAGTCAATGATGATGAGGAGTCAATGATGATGATGATGGGGAGTCAATGATGATGATGATGGAGAGTCAATGATGATGATGGAGAGTCAATGATGATGATGATGGGGAGTCAATGATGATGATGATGGGGAGTCAATGATGATAATGATGGGGGAGTCAATGATGATAATGATGGGGAGTTTTTCCACAGCACCCTTACCTGAGCCGTAACAGCGCAGAACGTAGCACAGTGCAGAGGAGAGCTCCATATTTTGTATGGAGCATTATATGGTGACCAGTATCCTGTATGGAGCATTATTTGGGGTCCAATATTCTTTATGGAGCATTATATTTGGCCCATAATACTGTATGGAGGACTATGTGGTGCCCATAATATTGTATGGAGGACTGTACTGTCCAGTCTGTACTGTGCGCTGTGAGGATTTGGCGGTTTCTGAGCTATTGTACAATTTACAATAGATATCACTCATGTAATGGAAGAAGTGAAGTGTTTGGCACTGTACTATACCTATATTTCTCTGCAGTATCTGTGCATCATGAATCGTAGTCTGTGTTAAAGGGGCCCACTGAGACTCTTTCGCTCAGGGCCCATAAAAACCTGGAGCCGGCCCTGTTAGGAGTGTTACCTTTCACTTTGGAATCTAAATTTTCCCTCCATCACCCATCTCCCTTCTCGTCTCCCATTTATCACCAGGGATGTTGCCCAACCTGTTTTTATATCATTGAACCCTCTTTAGGAAAATTAAACCCTATCCCAGTTTATAAATAATGGGTTAACTGATAAGATATATTAGGTCTCCCCTGCTCACAGCAACTGGAGGAAAGCTGTAGAACATATATGTTATTTATCACACATCTACGGCAACCATGACGCCACATCAATAGCGCATAACCGGAAGCAATGCCTTGATACAGTGGAGCGCGTTTGCGCTCCATACCTTTGACACGGCGGATATGACGTCACTGTGGAGCGCCTTTGCGTTCCATATCTCTGATGCGGTGGATATGACGTCACTACCGGAAGCGCTCCCCGCAGGTCCTTGTACTACACGTTATACTGCCATCAGCGTATACATACACCGGGCTCAATCAGGTGGGTAATCAACACTATTTAAGAACGCAGGGATCTGACGCCCTGAACACAGAATAATTTTGGGGTGGGCAGATTGATACCCGTCCCCAGCTCCTGGACCTATTTAGGTGCCTTCACTATGTAAGTTCCCTGATGAACCCCAAGCAAATACGAATGGGAGAGAAACGCGTCGGGAAAAGGGACGAGTCTACCTTTATAGCTGGAATAAGGGATTCACATTGAACGCAGCTAAATCTTCTTTAAACTTCTGAGCTACTAACTGTTTTGAGCACATCTGCACTTGATTATTGGAGCATTACTCTCCTTCTGTGTGCATTGGTCTCCCTATAAGTATTATCTGAATAGCTTGAGAATATAGTCCTTTGCCAGCTGTCAGGTTGGACATCAGATTCTAGGACCTACTAGGGGGGAGTCTTAGGTATATAATATATAACACCTTCCCAACCCCATAAGACCGCTACCTTGCTTCTCTAGTTAATATCCCTATTCGGGTGTTCTTAACATACATCGATGTGTAAATATAGTGATTATTAATAAAAGTTATCTTTTTAGGGGTGTTTTTCCTCTTTGGTTTAGTACAGTACAAGCACAGCCACGTATGCTGCAGCGTTTCAGAGAAAAATATACTTTTAATAGGTGTCGGGGACTGAACCGTGCAGGTAGGTAGAGGCTTGCCAGTCACTGTCAGTGGGCAGGGAAAAGCCACCAGGGACCTGCCTGTACAACTAGTCAAAAGAGCAGCTAGAAAATGTATGTTTTGCTCTGAAATGCTGCGGCGTACGTGGCTGCGATACGGTTTGGGCAGATGGATCATCTGACAGATTCGCTTTAACTCTCATGCTGCAAAAATAAGATGCATGCAATTACAGCAACACTTAGAAGTGGCCAATAGGTCTGTGTGTAACGCTGGCCTAATAGTCATATCACTGCAGGGATTATAGGAGTCATCTGTAACAGTGAGTGGGCATGGGGCGCACATAACACAAGGTCACACCGGCAGCCGTGCCATCGCTTACTGATAGTGGGTGAATCCTAATGTTGGCAGATCGGCGTATTTTTCTGCAAAGTCCGACAAGCGACTTATGACCCGAGCGAGCTGTGATTGAGAGACAGAAAGGAGACGTTACAAGTTAGACAGTGAGTTATTCAGATTATCACTTGCTTTCTTGAAGCGAACAGTTCTCACCTTGGGAAGCAGAAGATCAAAACCATCGCGCAAAACAATAAGGTCCTGAAAGTACAAGAAAGTCATATTGTAATGGAAGTAAATTAAGTGGGTTGTCTACTACTGCCTGCTTTATACCCTCCAGCGCCAAGTGACCGCTGCAGCCAATCAGTGGCCTTTATCGTTTTGTCAGAGCAGACAGTATTACACTCTGAGAGCATACTGAAGAGTTGCGGCTGCTGAATGGCTGCAGCGGTCAGTGACTGCCGGAGGACACCGTGCTGACATCACAGCAACAGCGCATTTATCAAGTGTTTTAATTTTAGATAAGCATTAAAGAGATTGAAAAGGGGTTGTAAAATATTGGATAACCTGTATAAAAAAAAAAATAAATCAGGACTTTGCCAACACTTTAGATTAGTGTAGATTGAACGACCACTTAATGTAAACGTCTCCCAACAGATGATGTCCGGAGAAATAAGGTATCATACATTTCAGCAGAAGATAAGGCACAGCGAGAGGTGCCTGGCAGCAGCCTACTTCTCTCACCCCTTTGAAAAATGCATGATCTCAAAGCCAAACTGAAGGCACATGGGAGTGAGGAAGAAGGTTTAGCATAAAGCTGTCCAAGTCATAAGGGGCGAGATTATGAAAATTAAATTTACAGTGGTCCCTCAAGTTACGATATTTAGCCACTTTCCTGGGCTACAGTAACTTATAACCACATTCGGCATTCAGCGCTGCACTCGCTGCTGACCAGTGTGCTTGTCTATTAGCGCCGTGCTATAGCACAGTACTACATGTAGTGTACTGCTATCTACATGTGTAATGTAACTTCGGGGCCACTTACACAGGCTATAGGTTCAATATAGGAGCACAACTGGTATTCTTGACAAATTCCTCCTATGTGAACAGCACAAGGATCCTGAAGAAGCTCCCACTCGCTATACAACAATTATCTTACAGCTCCCAGATGCTCTGATTTTTAAATACTCAAAACTAACTTTACATTTTTTCCATTTAAACAGTTTTTACCACTAATCTGGGACTACCCTCTTTGTTTAATAAAAACACTGGACAGCTCCACATTGGGGAGTTTTCTAAATATCATCTATTGGCTAAACTGCTCTGATGGGTCCATAGTCCCCCCTGACAAGGTCCTGACTTTCTAGAACTTCTGCAGAGCTCTCGCTTTTTGCACTAACCCAGCACCGACGCGCACTTTACTAATCCGATACCGAACTATAAGATCACTAGAGCGGTAAACTTCGGAAACAGCTTGGTAAAGCACGGAGCAGCGCTAGTTAATAGAAAGTGAGAGATCTCACCCCTTCATGGAGAGAGGTCTTCCGTACCCATCACTGCATGCAACTTGAACGTCCAAGCCCAACGTTTGCTAGAAATTAATATGGAGCAGTTTTAAATGGTCGTCTTGGAATGATCTGACATTGTAATTTGAGGGAGCACTGAAAAGCAAACTTGGGTTTTGCACATAACCAATTACATCCTATAGTCAAAGCAATGCAAGATGAAGCAAGAAGCACTCACTGTATTGTCTCCTACATAACAAGAAGTGGCTCCCAGGTGAATTATGGGCGCAGCTCTGGGGCAACAGTGTGCAAAAGTGTGCACGTGGGCCATGACGTCATGCCGTAAACGTTTCTCCTCGTCAGCTGCCATTTTGAAGTCTATGTTCTCCAAGTTGGCCTCCATCTCTTGGATCTGCTCCTCCGATATCGGTAGACCCAGGCTCTGTACAAAAACACAACAAAAATAATGCATTTAATGCAGTAAAAGCAGCATTACAAAATAAGGCGTCGTGTAGCAGAACACCATTTTTGCCAAATGTGTAGTCTGCATTTTATAATCTGCAGTCTCTAACCACAAATATCTGCAGCAGCTTCTCTTTGTGCCCTTAAGCTTCTGTCTTCCTCCAACCGTCTCCATAGACTTCTATAGGCAGCAACTAAAATCATCAACAGCAGGAATCGCCCCACTGCCCACGTACACAAAGATGCGAGTGGTGGGACTTCGGCCCCACCAGGAAAACTTATTGCCTGGCCACCAGACATGGAAGTTGCTGATGTCTGGTGGTCCAACTGCTGTGACCCCAAACAATTTCGAGAACAGGGCATTTGGAGCCCCCCATTTCAGTGAAGGGAATGTGCTGGACTCATCGGTTCTGTTGACTTCCATGGATGGTGGAGCACTTCACTCAGTCATCTCAGGTGAGGTGTGACCACGAGGGACGCAACAGCTCCGTGCTGACAGTCGGTGGGAGTCCCAGCAATCCGGACCACCAGAGATTAGCAGCTTAGGCCATAGACAAGAATGGAAGCAATTTCTTTTACGAATGAAGAATGTTTGATGGAAGGTAACAGAGAAAGGTGATATATAATTGTGGGACAACTCTTTAATATAAGAAAAAAAAAAGGGGGAAAGGGAAGTTAACTCTCCCAGCAGACCTAAAGGGAGTTCCAAATGATAAAGGGGGCATTTCACATATTAAAAGGTGTTGTGGACAACCCCTTAACGAGGTGAAAAAAAAGACAAGGTAAAAATGTGAACGCTGCAGCTCATCAGCAGCCGCCGATGGGCTGCAGCGCTCTCAAGATGCCCCCACAATACTGAGTACACAGGAGCGGCGTCGGTCCGGGTTAGTATCAATTTTATTTCCTGTCCCTGGGCCCATGAATTAGGGGTTGCCAGGTAATGGACAACGCCAATATGTTTGTACACCCTAATAGCAAAGGGAGTGGCAAGACGCAGGTGTCAATGAGAACATATTCCAGGGAAAAAAACCAGAGGAACGACCAACGTGAAACAGATGCTCAGAAGTGGCATTTCATAGAAGATTACAATCACAAATGAAAGAGGGAAAAAGGCGGGGGGGGCGGCGGCAAAACAGTACATGATAAATAAGCAATTACATGTCCTAGGAGAGGAGGAAATGAGGCTTTTCAGCCACCGCATGATACAAAAGACTTATAAATAGTCTTCAGCAAATTACTGAGCGCACCACCCCGCTGATCGAAAAAGCGTCTACATGAAAGCCATCGGGGCACGGAGGACTCTGGAAACACTATACGGGGGCTTGTTCTACCGAAAGGTTACGCCAGGAAAAAAAATCTTGGAGACTAAAGATAGTCCCCAGCGAATGCCTCCTCCGGCAGCACTAAAAATAAGAGCGATCTTAATGTTCAGACTGCTCAAAGTACAAAGGAGAAGCAGTGACCTCGGGGCTAACACCGCGCGGGGATCCTGGCCGCAGTACACACAAGCCATGGCAAGGGCCGGTTAGTGTCTTCGGTGTGCTCGAATACTATGTTTGAGTCCCCGCAGCTGCATGTCTCGTGGCCGTAGACACCCGCAACACATGCGGGGATTGCATAACAAACAGGTCATCCCTGCATGCGTTGCGGCTGTTGACATGCAGCCACGGACATATTATTCGAGCACGCTGAAGAAACTCTTAACACTCGAGCATGCTCAGATAACACCTTATCCAAGCATGTCCGCTCATCTCTAGTGATGACCAATTCCTTAGAAGGTAGCCGTCAGCCCACCGCCAGAGATGCTGGGCTGGTCTGATCATGCTGATGACCACCGGCTGCATCACATCTGTTCTAAGACGCAAAGGATCAGGCATACTGAAATCCATCAGTCTGATCCTACTCTACTCCAGTATCAGGAGGTCCCCACACACATGTAGAGAGGTTCACATGCTAAGGATTTAACGCACGCATAATCCACATCATTACACAGAACCAGTAAGGAGGAGGAGATGTCGCTTGATCTCATCCGCACCGGCGCTTTTTCTTTTTCAGCACATTAAACACTCGAGGTGTGAACCAAGCCTAGGTGACAAAAATAATAGTTTAAAGGAATCTGTCAGCAAGTTTTTGCTATGTAATCTGAGAGCTGCATGATGTAGGGGCAGATACCCTGATTCCAGCGATGTGTCACTTATTAGGCTGTGTGCTGTGGTTTAATACAATCAGTGTTTTATCGGCAGGAGATTATCACTAGAGGACTAGCTGCCCAGTGCCTCCTAGTCCAAACACACATCCAGCCCTGATTAGCAGCTGTCAATATAGGGGTGCGGGCAGCTTTCTGAGCTCTGCTAAATTTACAGCAGAGAGAACTCGGTTTGTATCACAATGGCTCCAAGCAGCTCAGTAAGTGACATCGCTGGAATCAGGGTCTCTATCTCTACTTTACACTGCTCTCAGATGAGGTAGCAGAAATCTGGGGACAGACTCCCTTTAAAGGGGTCGTCCACTACTGCATGTCCCCAAGGTGCTGCATAAAATGTAACGGTGCATACTTACCTCCCGGACCCCTTTAATGTTGGCAGCCAGCACAACAATTTAGTTCCCAAGCAGCAATCTCAGGGACAGTGGACACTTCACCGCGTCTTAAAGGGGTTGTCCGGTGAAACATTCTCACCTACCACCGAGGATAAGTGATACCTTACTGATCGTGGGGGTCCCACATCGATCCAGAGAACGGGGCACTTTCAACCCCATCCTAAAATGACACAGCAGCTCAGACGACCGCTCCATTCATTCTCTGAGGGGCTGCCGAAAGAAGGCGAACGCAGCTCTCCGCAGGGAATGAATGGATCGGGGTCCGGCTGCTGCGTCATTTCAGAATGAGGATTCGTTTCCCGTTCTCCCAGCGGTCGGACCCCCGCCGATCAGTAAGGGACCAAATATCCTGCACATAGGGGATCACTGGATTTTACCGGACAGGCCCTTTAAGGCTACTTTCACACTTGCGTTTTTTTGCGCTGCGTTTCGAGCGCACATGAAGCGCATTAAAAAAACGCATGCAAACGCTTGTAAACGCTGCAATATTTAGTCGCATCAGCATGCGCATTTTGACAAAAAAACGCAGCGTTTGTCTGCGATTTCATGCGTTTTTGCATGCGTTTGCGTTTTTTTTGGCGCATGCGTTTTCTATTTGTCACATTATCATCTCTGCCTCCATCTCTGTCTCCATCATTTCTGCCTCCGTCATCTCTGCCTCCGCGTCATCTCTGCCTCCGTCATCTCTGGCTCCATTATTTACAGAAAAATCGCGTGCGTGCAAAAGCGCTGACGAGCGCAAAGCCATGCGCATGCCAGCGCCCCCATAGACTGCAATGTTATTTTTGCGCATAGCATGCGCACACGTGCGCATGCGTTTTTTTAAAGCGGTTGGGCGGAAAAAAAATGCAACATGTAGCGTCTGGCGCGTATGGGCGCACACCGGGAAAATGCGCAGCGCACGACAAACGCACATGAACGCGTGCAAGCGCTAGACCCTGCGCCCGCCATGTTAAAGATAGGGGAACATTGCGCATGCGTCCGATAGCGCAAGATGCGCTGCGCAAAAAAACGCAAGTGTGAAAGTAGCCTAACCCCAAGGACAGCAGCGCTACACACCAAGGGTCACATTTGATCTCTGGCTCAGAAAGTTTACTATCTCCTGCAGGTTGTGAAAAAGGAATGAGCCCCTTGGAAGACCCCCCGTCTTCATCAGACACTTCATGCAGTGAGGCGCGGGGGGCTGGGACCCCCATGGTAGTGACAAGTCTCATTACTGCGACATTTCTGGTCCCTGCGCACGTGGATGGTCGCTGCCTGTCTAGAGTAGTGCGACATTCTGGTAACGGTCTCGCTCCAATGAAGCCACAAGACGTGCGACATTCGCGCACACGTGTCGCGCACCAGCCTGCGCTGCGCCCGCCGCTGCACTGTAGTTACCCGCTGGGCCTGCGCCAGGTACAACCACAGCCGCCTCCACGTCTGGAATTTCTTGCTGTCACTGAAGTTGAAGGCCATTTCGCGGCTGGCATATCGCGACACCAGAGGGGAGCGGTACCGCAGGACTTCTTCTGGCCCTGGGCTAGCGGAGAAACGCTACCCGTCACTCGCGGTGCAGACTCCCCGCTCAAACCACTGCTTGCGTCCATCTCCTCTCCTGTGTGAGCGGTTCTGCAGACTAAACGCATGCGCGTTAAATGCTAGACTGTATGGGCTCCTTCCAGGTGTGACGTCGTTTATGGGGGCGTGTCATACCAGGAGGGGGCGTGGTCTGCCAAAGCCAGGAAGAGAAGCCGCTCTTGGACACCAGTCAGCAGTCTGATGCCGGCGTCTGTAGCTGCAGGAGGGAAATCAGAGGTCAGAGTCCTCAGGACTTATTCATTAACGGGTTGATGTCTCCATAGATTTTTGGTTGACGGGGCCTGATACTCCGGGCTGTATAGTGGGGTTTGAGGGGGTGAATGCACAGTTGTGGGGTCTGGTTGGGTGGGGGGTTAATGCACGCTTGCAGAGTCTGGTTGGGACTGGGGGGTTAATACACTGTTGTGGGGTCTGGTTGGACCCTGGGGGCGATTAATGCATGCTTGCGGGGTCTGTTTGGGACCTGAGGGGGTTAATGCACACTTGTGTGGTCTAGTTAGGCTCCCTGGGGGTTAATACACAGTTTTGGTGTCTGCGTGGCTTGGGGACTTGATGCTTGGTGAGGGGGTATCTGGTGGGGGCTTGTGCTCGGGGAGGGCCCGTCTGCATCTGTTTTTGACTTGAAAGGGGGGATTGTTTTTGGGGTAGAGGTGCCATCTGGTGAGGTTTATGCTTAGGGGAGGTGCTGACTCGGGGTTTATGCTTGGGGGAAGGGGCTTCCGATGGCGGTTTATGCTTGTGGGAGTAGAAGTCCGATGGGGGTTTATGCTGGGGGAGCTGGACGTTCGATGGTGCTCATGGTTATGCTGGGGGATGCCATGGTTCGATGGGGGTTTATGCTGGGGGGAGAGTGGATGTCAGGGTTTATGCTGGGGGGAGTGGATGTCCAGGGGGGTGGGTGGACATCTGATGGAGGTTTATGCTGGGGGGGAGTGGATGTCCAACGGGGGTTTATGCTGGGGGGAGTGGATGTCCAACGGGGGTTTATGCTGGGGGGGAGTGGATGTCCAACGGGGGTTTATGCTGGGGGGGAGTGGATGTCCAACGGGGGTTTATGCTGGGGGGGAGTGGATGTCCAACGGGGGTTTATGCTGGGGGGGAGTGGATGTCCAACGGGGGTTTATGCTGGGGGGTGGACATCCAATGGGGTTTTATGCCGGGGGGAGTGGTTGTCTGATGGGGGTTTATGCTGTGGGGGAATGTTGTCCGATGGGGGTTTATGCTGGGGGGAGTGGACGTCCGATGGGGGTTTATGTTGAGGGGGGAGTGGATGTCCAACGGGGGTTTATGCTAGGGGGGTGGACATCCGATGGGGGTTTATGCTGGGGGGGTGGACATCGATGGGGGTTTATTCCGGGGGGAGTGGGGTGGGTTTGTGGGTCCGATGGGGGTTTATGCTGAGGGGGAGTGGACGTCCGATGGGGGTTTATGCTGAGGGGGAGTGGACGTCTGATGTGGGTTTATGCTGGGGGGAGTGGTTGTCCGATGGAGGTTTATGCTGAGAGGGAGTAGACGTCCGATGGGGGTTTATGCGGGGGGGATTGGATGTCCGATGAGGATTTATGTTGGGAGTTTATGCTTGGGAAGCTGGGTGGGTCCAATGGGAGTAATGCTTGGGGATGGATGGGGGGGGGGGCATTTGATGGGAATTCACCCCTTGGGGGGAAGGGGGAGTCTGGGGATTTATGCTTGGGAGGGGACATTGTGAGTACTTTGTTGGGTTTATACTGTGGGGTCCACGGATTAGTGTGAGATGGAGGTTATGCTGTGTGGCCCACTGGCTGGTGTGTGGGGGTTTAATGCTTCATTGGGGCACACAAAAAAACATGGGTGTATGCTGCTTATGCTATGCAAAAAAAATGTAGGCCCCCCCCCCCACGTAGAGGATGGTACACCACCAACTGGCATGAAGCTAATCTGTTTTAGCTTAGTGTCAGGAGGCCGGCACGGACCTGGACCGCCCAGGCCGGTTTCTGCCTTAGGTTTTGTTTTTTTATTAATGATTTCCCTTTTTCTTTTCAGATACGGCTTTTGAGGGCGACAGTGGAATTGTCACTCTGATCTCCCACCTAGAATTGTCACTACCGTGTCATCTGTGGTCTACGAGGCAGGGCCCCAACACATCAAGAGTGTTTGGGGTCCTGTGAGTTCATGACCAATGCCCTCATCATCTGCAAAGGAGCTATAAAAAAAAAAGAAATATTCCTCACCTTTCTGCAGAGATGCTTTTAATCCATTTGTCCCACGATGGGTCTAGCTCTGCTATATCTAGATGGCAAGCTGCATGGATGCATGATGCGTCCATACAGCCTGTCATCCAGTAGACACTGAGCACTCTGTGCTCAGTTTCTCCCTGTGAACTGCTATTCCCTCTCTGAGGGTACCGTGAGCGTGAGAAAGTTCTCCTGCTTGCGGTGCCATCTGACAGGTCCTGCGAGTTCACAGCCAATGAACTCGCTTTACCTATGTGACGTTGGCACGAGCGAAGTGGGAAATCTTCCCACGGCACTCGCATTGACATCAGAAAGGTGAAGTGAGTTCATCCACTTTAAATTCATGTTAAGAACTTATAATGCTGCCCTTCACCTCGCCAAACAGACCTACTTCACCACCCTGATCTCCTCACTAGCCAACAACCCCAAGAAACTTTTTGACACTTTTCACTCTCTCCTCAGGCCAAAAGCACAAGCCCCTATCACAGACATTTGTGCTGAGGACCTGGCCTCCCACTTTATTGAAAAAATAAATACTATCCGTCAGGAAATCTGCTCTCAACCACCAAGTGCTGTGACTCCCATCCCACCCTGCATTTCCCCTGGCTCAATTTCCACATTTGATCCCATCACAGAAGAAGTCTCCAGACTCCTCTCTTCCTCTTGTCCGACTACATGCACTACCGACCCCATTCCCTCACACCTCCTCCAGTCTCTCTCTCCAGTTGTCACAACTCACCTAACTACAATCTTAAGGCTTAGTGCACACGGCAGAAATTTTTGCGTTTTTTCCCGCGGCAAAAACGCGAAAAAAAACGCAAGCATTAAGCATCCTATTCATTTAAATGGATTCCGCAATTTTTGTGCACATGCAGCGTTTTTTTCCGCGAAAAAAACGCTTTGCGGAAAAATAGCAACATGTTCATTAATTTTGCGTAATTTCGGCGGAATCGCCGCCATAGGAATGAATTGAACCGCTTACTTTCCGCATGTGGCTATGCGGAATGTAAGCGGTTCATGTGCGATGGTACCCAGGGTCCGGAGGAGAGTAGACTCTCCTCCAGGCCCTGGGTACCATATCCCTGGTAAAACAATAATTAAAATAAAAAATAATGATATTCTCACCTTCCGGCGTCCCCCGCAGCCTTCCCGCCTTTCAGCGACGCTCCCGTTCCCAGTAATGCATTGCGAGAATCACCCAGATGACGTAGCGGTCTCGCGTGATGCTACGTCATCTGGGGTCTGACGCAAAGGACGCCTGGGAACGGGAGTTGCCGGGAGCGTCGCTGAGAGGCGGGAAAGCTGCGGGGGCCGCCGGAAGGTGAGAATATCATTATTATTTTTTATTATTTTTACATTAGATCTTTTTACTATTGATGCGGCATCAATAGTAAAAAGTTGGTCACACGAGTCAAACACTATGTGTGACCAACCTGTCAATCAGTTTTCCAAGCGATGCTACAGATCGCTAGGAAAACGCTAGCATTCTGCAAGCTAATTACGCTTGCAAAACGCTAGTTTCTGGCGGGAATACGCATACAAAAAAAAATGCGTATTTCCCGCGGCAGAGAAGTGCGGGATTGCCGCGGAAATCTCCGCGGCAATTCCGCAACGTGTGAACTTAGCCTTAATCTCTCACTCTCCTCTGGCATTTTCCCATCCTCCTTCAAACACTCCATCATTACTCCACTACTAAAGAAACCCTCTCTCGACCCTTCCTGCACAAACAACTACAGACCGGTCTCCAATCTCCCCTTCATCTCTAAACTTTTGGAGGGCCTAGTCTACTCCCGCCTTACCCGTTACCTCTCCACTCACTCCCTCCTAGACCCTTCACAGTCCGGCTTCCGACCCCTACATGACTGAAACTGCACTCATCAAAGTGACCAATGACCTTCTGACAGCAAAACGTAACGGTGACCACTCTCTGCTCATTCTTCTCGACCTTTCTGCAGCTTTTGACACGGTTGACCACTGTCTCCTACTGTCTAGGCTCCAGTCACTAGGTATTAAGGACACTGTTCTCTCCTGGTTCTCCTCCTATCTTTCTGACCGCTCCTTCAGTGTTTCGTTCTCTGGCTCCACATCATCTCCTCTTCCTCTCATTGTCGGTGTACCCCAGGGCTCAGTCCTTGGACCCTTTCTCTTCTCTCTCTACACGGCCCCAATTGGACAGACCATCGCCAGCATATTCACACATAAAAGGGCCACAGGTAAAATGATGCCAGATACTGGTATATCTGGAATGAAGAATAGAGGTGCCTGGGTATTGTACATTGTGCCACCCCACAACGTAATCCCCAGCAGGGTCGGCGTTAGGGGAAGGCAAACTAGGCATTTGTCTAGGGCCCCACTACCCCAGGGACCCCCAGCCAGTGGCGTACCACGCATAGGGCCAGTGAGTCGAGTGCCCCTTGCCATAGGGCTTCATTATACTCTATGGGGGGCTACATCATATTCTGTGGAGCTGCATTATACTCTATGGAGCTGCATTATACTCTATGGAGCTGCATTATACTCTATGGAGCTGCATTATACTCTATGGAGCTGCATTATACTCTATGGAGCTGCATTATACTCTCTGGGGGTGCATGTATACTCTATGGGGGCTGCATTATACTCGGGGCCGCATTATACTCTGTGGTTCGCCATTTTACTCTTATGGGGCTGCAGTTTACTCTGTGGGGATTGCACTATACACTTTGGGGCTTTATTATACTCTGTGGGGCAGCATTATACTCTATGGATTGGCATTATACTCCATGGGGCTACATTAAACTCCATGGGGCTGCATTATACTCTAAGGGGCTGCATTGCACTCTATCGAGGACTATGGGGAGTGCATTATACTATATGTACTATATGGGGACTGCATTATACTCTATCAAGGACTAAAGACTGTGTATTATACTGTATGTACTATATGGGGCTGCTTTATTCTGTATCGAGGACTATGAGGGGTGCATTATACTGTATAGGAGCCTATGGGGAATGCATTATACTATATGGAGGACTATGGTAATACATTATACTATATGAAGGACTATGGGGTGCATTATACTATGGGGAGTGCATTGTACTATATGGAGGATTATGAGGGGTGCATTACACAATTTGGAGGACTATGGGAGCATTATACTATCGACTGGGCTGTGCATTATACTGTATGGAGGGCTACAGGGTGTGCATTACACTATATGCAGGACTATGGGGTGTGTATTATACTATATGGATGACTATGTCGAGTGTATTATACTATATGGAGGACTATGGTACACATTATACTATATGAAGGACTATGGGGTATGCATTATACTATATGGATGACTATACTGTGTGAATTATACCATATGGAGGTCTATGGTGCACATTATATTATATGGAGGACTATGGGGTGTGCATTATACTATGTGGAGGACTGTGAGGTGCATTTTACTTTTTGGGGACTATGGGGTGCATTATACCAAATGAGCAAAATGCTGCCTATTCAGCGAGTGATTGGATTGTTTATGTCAGAAGAAAAATCTTTGTTCTCAGCAGCACATTGCCCGGCAAAAACTGCAGATTTGCTGCTGATAACATGATACTGTATGGGAGACACATTGATCTACTAGTGATCATTCTGTCCCCATCATTCTTCCTCAGCTGGTGTAAAGAGGCCGGTAAACAAGTGTTAAGCAGCTTCAATATTGTCAATCACGTTCGTTTAACGGCCTGAACTCTGACCATGTAAATGCAACCAAAATGTTCCTGTCTGGTGGTACAATATGTTAGCATTTTGGGCCCCACTTTAAAGTTTTGCCTAGGGCCCATCTTTGTCTAAAACCGACCCTGATCCCCAGAGCAGGACCAGTGTGATGTTCCCTCGTGAAGGCCTCTTCATAATGCTTCCCATGTGGTTTCATCAGATTTGGAGAGTGGCATGTACTGATCACTTCTGTACCTATGTTGGAAGAATCTTTTAGAGATTGAAGGCTACCTCCATTCTCAAACTTTATTTTAAAGTCTGCTACTTTTTCGTTGATGACCTATCCTTAGCTTCAATGCATCTTCACAGCATTTTCTTCAATTATTTTCATTTAGCTTGATAAGTAAATCAAATTTCTTTTTTTAAGAGCAAGGAATAGATTGTCAAATTCCTCATCAATTGAGCAAATTAAAATCCTTTCCAATATAATTTTTCTAATATCCACTTCTTTCAATGTCTGAAAGCTGAATTTACTTGACTAAGGCTCTGGTGACCAGGATGTCGTCATGTTGACATCGGGTCACCATGGTAACGGTCGGCCCCTCGCAATGTTGTTGCCGGGGCATCGATCTGAAGGCAAAGGGAGCCCCTCACTCTGTCTGCCTTCTAATGCTAAATTCTTTTGAGGTCCACACTGTCAGACTCTACCAGCCTTTCTCCCTGCGAGTACCGGTTGTATCTCGCTCTCTGGGCCCCTCACATCAGTTCTTGGATCACTTTGCCTCTCGGCTTACACAGTTCCTGTCCTGTGATATCCCCATTCTCATCATGGGGGACTTTAATATCCCCATTGGTGATTCCCTCTCTCCATCTGCCACTCACCTTTTATCTCTAACCTCCTCCTTAGCCTTTCACAGCTTACTAACTCTCCTACACATAACAATGGAAATGGCCGACCTCAGGTCTGACAATCTGGACAATTATTTAAAAAAAAAAATTGACCATATCCAACAGGAAATTTCCCCCCAATCCCTTAATACCATGCTCTTTCCTCCCTCCCGCACTGCATCTAGCTCACTCTGTCTTTGAACTAGTCTCAGAAGAAGAGATCACTCTACTACTTGCACCAGTGACCCTTTCTTCTCACATCTCCTCCAGTCCATTTCCCGGCTGTCACCATTCACCTAACTAAAATATTCAACCTCTCTCATCTGGTATCTTTCCCTCTTCAGTTAAACACACCAGCATACATCCATTACTTAAAAAAACATCTCTTGACCAAAACACCGCAGCCAACTATACACTTGTCTCTAATCTCCCTGTCATCTCTAATCTTCATCTTCAACTCCTGGAACGTTTGGTCCATTCTCATCTAATCCGCTATCTCTCAGATAATTCTTATTTTGACCCTCTACAAACTGGTTTCCGATCTTTACACTTTATTGAAACTGTCTTCACTTAAGTCTCTAATGATCTACTAACAGCTAAATCTAATGGTCACTACTCCATGCTGATTCTCCTGGATCTCTCTGCAGCATTCGGTACTGTGGATCACCAGCTCCTCCTCACTATGCTCCGCTCCATCAGCCTTAAGGACACCGTTCTCTCCTGGTTCTCCACCTACAGAAATAAACATTATCAGAAATAAACACGTGAAATAGATCACTCTGTAATGACTATATAATTGAGTTTCACTTTTTGTATTGAAGAACTGAAAGAAATTAACGTTTTGATGATATTCTAATTTTGTGAGACGCACCTGTATCCCTCTGCTGCTTTACTGTATCTTTTGCTGGCTCCTCTTCCTCTCATTTTCTCCTTACTGTCAGGGTTCCTAGAGGATTAGTCCTAGGCCCCCTCCTCTTCTCCTTGTACACTGCCCCTATTGGACAAATAATGAGTAGATTTGGTTTTCAATGCCATCTCTATGCCAATGACACATAATTATGCTCTTCTACTCCTGACATCACGCCTGCATTATTACTAATTACCAGTGATTGTCTTATCTCTAACATCATGTCCTCCTCAACTCTCTACTAATTGGTCTCCCACTTACTAAACTCTCCCCTCTCCAATCTGTCCTGAATGCAGCAGCCAGGATAATATTCCTCGCCAAACGCTACACTGACAGCAAGAAGGTATTACAACAGCTCGTGCAAGTCTGCCAAATTTAGAAGTTGAATACAATCACAGGGTGATAATATAGTATACTAGTATTACATTAGGGTATCCATGCAGGACTCTAGTACGTTCCACACTATTGATTAGCAGGATCATATAAAAGGAAACAAGCGCACAAATAACTGATTGTACAAAGAGCAACAAAATAATGGCCTTAAGGACATAGTAAAGTGCTACCTTCAAATTATATTGGAATCAAATTTTAGCAGCATACAGGATACATGATAATGCTCACAAGACTAACAATTCATATTGATATCAGCATAATAGCAGCAATTTGGGTTCATTATCAATCTCCACCATTAACAGGTCATGGTATGACCCAAACTATGAGAACAATTGTAGTGCATGATCAGGCTCAACATAGACATAAGAACATTATTGTACTGGATAACATACCTGTGCCAAGCGATGGTGCCACTTCCCCTACGCGCGTTTCGGTGTGCGTGCTGCTAGGGGTTGGTTCTGTATGTATAACGGTGGACACTGCTTTATGATAATTCATGCACTATGCACTTTATTCAACTATCATATAAGAAGAATAGGGCTTTTCCATACTTATTCACACTAGGCACATGCACTTTATTAATCATTGCCCTTCATAACACTTTATTACTTTTCAGCAATCATCTGAATTGACATTTTTTCCCAATACCTAAACTATTACAGACTAATCTCAGCAGACCTCTGCAAATATTACTCAATATATTAATGGACCAGATGTACCTCAGCTATGATATATTGCCTCTCTCTATTGGAGGTTTGTTCCCACCCTGGTTTCTGCATGTTTTGTATTTTTAATTGGACTAATAAAAATCATTGCTTTAATTAAGCTAGAATCTTTTTTATCCTGTGACATGACATGGGATTTGTGTGTGTATATACACCTGTACATAGCAGCGTGTTTCTAATGCACGGACTTGACGAATACTGCCAGGAAGATGAGTATCCAAGGAAGGTGAAGTAAAAACTTTTATCCAAAACATATGACTATGTTTTTCAGAGTCGATCAGGCTCCTTCATCAGGTATATAGAAACAGGATATTGCACATGACCTTTATGGGTGTCACTGATGATGCAGTAAATTAGCTCTACACCATATAATTACACATAAAACAAAACTAAAATGCAATATATCACCACCCTATGTAAGGAGAAGGACCAGCTGCCGTGTTCCCCCTGAAGTCATCAATGCTGCTGTGGTATAGAATGTGAATAATGCTTTGTTCCTTAAGGTACTGCCACACTAAACAATCCCGCTAGCGATCACGATAACGACGCATACTAATGCGATCGCTAGCGGGATTGTTTCTATATCGCTAAATGCGGCCACATTTAGCGATATAGTTAACGACGCTATCGCCGTTAGCGATCTTCTTAACGACTTTAGCGGTACAAAAGTACCGCTAAATCGCTAAGAAAAGGTGCCACACAGCGATTAGATACTTACCCAGCGGGAGCGCCGACGAGAAAATAGGGTCCGGAACGATTCCAACGACGAGCGAGATCACAGCAGGAAGCTCGTTGCTGGAAGCTGCCGCACTGAACAACATCGCTAACAGGATCGCTAAATAGTGACGTTTTTTTAGCGATCCCGTTAGCGATATTGTTTAGTGTGGCATACCCTTAAGTGTCTGTGCACAAGTTGTGGATTTGGCCCTGCAGATCCGCAGCAGTTTCTGCTGCATTGTACAGTACCGTTAGAATCTATGTAAAAAAAAAAACGCTGTGCACATGCTGCGTATTTTTCCCCGCGGATTAGCTGCAGATTTGATTCCGCAGCATGTCAATTCTTTGTGCGGAATCCGCAACGTTTTTTTCACCTGCTCCATTATCGAAATACGCAGGTGTAAAGCTGCAGGGGAAATCCGCACAAAAAACACAGAATATCCGCAGTAAATCCGCAGGTAAAACGCAGGTCGTTTTACCTGCGGATTTAGCAAAATCTGCAACGTGTGCACAGATCCTTATGTGTTTCCTTGCGGTAACAATTATTTTCTCTGTAGGCTGCAGTACTAACTCATGGTCACAAAATGTCACTGTCTAGAACTAGGTTAAAGGTTAAGTTTTGCCAGCAGCAGTGCAATTTTGGATTTGGGAATCTTTGGTTAGTGTGAGGAACAGAAGTAGTGTTCAGTTAGTAAGTGGTTTGGACAAGAAGAAAATCAAGGACATCCCTCTGGTCTGAGTGCTCCCCACCGGAGTGTGTGTGTGGAAGAGCAGAACAGAGAAGCAGACAGAGTTGGAAAACTACTAAAGAAAGGAGCTCGAGTAGTGACCATGGAATTCCTCTAGCAGACGAGTTAGGGAAGGGAACTTTGGTCCAGCAACTTTGTGAGAGTTCGTACGGGCCTTGAGGAACAGAAAGTGTCAAGCCCTGGTAGCTGTGTGTCAGCGAGGCTGGGGGGCACATACAGTAAAGAAGTTAGTCACAGGCTTTTGAGTTACACGGTTCCTGAAAAGTGGGCCTCAAGATAGTGAGTACAGGAAAAGAGCAGCTAAAGTGTCACAGATGTCTAGGAAGCTCGCAAGTCCCTAACTCTGCTGGTGAGAAGTTTCTTCAACTGTGTGCTGAAAATGTTTGTTGAAGGCATGCTACTGCTCTGTCACCCAAAGAAACATGTCTGCATCTCCTGCTGTTGATGACTGAAGCGAACAGTAAAGTTGATCTTGTTTTTATACACCTGAAGCAGGCCCCCTGTTTCCTGTAACGTGTCGGGGTGTGGGACTCCGGACACTCGCCCACGTCTACCACCCTGGGCACCGTTACACCTATACAACTTTATATCGGAGGAACAATACTAGTTCAGAAGTCCATAATTATAATATACTCCAATTTCCTTGCTTTTTTTAATTATTAAGACTGAAACAAAATGGACATATACCCTGCTGTAAGTAAATAAGTATGTTCATATAGTTTCCCATTTGCTGGGTATCCGTATTCTGGACCCTGTCCTGTTCGGCCCTTATTCACATTGATGTCACTTTGACACATGGTAAGGTTTTAATAGGACCATCCCAGTTTGGGTACATCTTGACGCTGATGTGAGAGCTTTCATGCTTTTTCTTTACCAAAAACTGTGTTTTTAGCAAGTACTGTGGTAGATCGGCTCACTTGGCTGCCCATAGAAGTAGACACAGGAACACTGTCTCTTTGAATATTCCATTGGTTTATTAAAAGTATACTGTATAAAGCAGTGCAACATTAGCAAAAACAAACCCGGCCTTCCTGGCCTAACAGGAAAACAAAAACAACGTATGGCATAATCCTTGTTACTACGGGAAACCGCCAAATTCAGGAACAAACAACAAAAGGTTCAATTTTCCATAACATGAAATCACAGCTCCAGAGCTTGTGTCAAGGTAAAATATAATTTTCTATCTTATATTTTATACATATGTGTTTTGCTATTTTTATACCTTTATAAAAATATGTTTATATGTACTTTGTTACTTTGATATGTCAAGATAAACACAAAGTTTTCCTTGAATATGTATTATTCAGATTGAAACTTATTCTAAGATGACGTCAGTACCAGCTAGTCTGTCTCCAAGAAATTCATTGATGACTGCCCCCACCTTTGGGGAACTGAGGATTGCAACAGCAAATCTGCCTGGATACAAGACCTATGGAATGTGAACCAATAGAAATGGCCAGATGCTAGATATGTCCATATATGGACATGTATAGCTTACCTCCCCGCCCCCATCCACCCTTTACTCCACCCTGACATCCTGTATAGATAATCCCATGCTTGCAGAAATAAAGATCAGTACTTGCTGAGATTGGTGCCTGGATACAGCCCTCTAAGCATGCTCTGAAGTTTGAACCAGCCTATTGTCTGACTCATTCTTTAAACGGTTAACCCATGCTTATAATCTAATCTGGAGTGACTGGAGGACGAGTGTTTGTCGTTTCGACCCCGACAATTGGCGCCTAGCAACGTGGGGAAGTGGATCGCCGCCCGTCCGGACCCGTCCTGAGGACTTTGCGGTGTTGCCCGCGGTGACTGAGTGCGAGGACTGCAGCCTCCATTGAACACGGTAAGTTGAGATCATATACTTTATATGCGTCCCACTTGCCTGTGTGTCAGTCATTGCCGGTTTTGCTGTATTGTCGATTTGGGTCTGGGTGGGTGACCGGTTGAGTGGTGAGACCGAAGGCGATCCCACGCCACGCTCCGAACCAGCAAGTGAGACCGAGTGACGTCGCATTTTTGCGTGTACTCGTGTCAGCACCACTTCCTCCTCCGGTCACTGTACCTTTATGTAGATAGCTGCCTTCCTGTGACTGTTAGAATAAAGTTGGGACAAATTTTAGATTCTTGAAGTGTTGAGTGGGGTATAAGACGCACATGATAGTTTAGTTAGTGACAGATTAATTAGGATTCTCTGTCTTATAAATGACAAATTGAGCAGGGACTCTTTGTCTAACACGGGGAGCCTCATTAGGAGAAGCCCCAGTGTCAGTACATGGAGCGGGGACTCTGTGCTGTGTAGGGTGTCACGGCGAACTGTGCTGTAAAGTCACCATCCACAGTTAGGGAAAGGACAGACTGAGTAGGGCTCTTTGTCTTGTCAGTATATAGAGCGGGGACTCTGTATTGACGGATGGTGACCTGCAAGTGACGCCGGTGGTCTGAGTCGCGACAGATCATTGCACTCTGTTAAAATCATGATGCGTATATTTAGATCTGAGAAACCTCATAAGTTAGAGGGTGGTGCTGTGGGAGTCAGTGAGCTTGTTCAGTCACGGGAAGGCCGGAAGGCTGTTAGAAATGTGAGAAGTTTGTATAAAATGATGGGTCTGCCCAGTACCGGGAGACTTCAGCCTTCAGTGTGGAAGGATTATGTAGGACAGAAGAAGGGAAAGTTATGTGATGAGGGACTCCTGCATCAAGCTCAGGCACATCTTAGAGTAGCAAATGATTTGAAAGTTGAGGGTTGGAAGGAAGTAGATGGTGCAGGAGGTTCAGAAGGTGCCGAGCCTTTGTTCGGATATGTGAAATGCTCTGCATGTGATCTTGTTGATGTAACTAAAATGGCCCCCGCTGTTGATGTAACTAAAATGGCCGCTGCACACCTCATGTCTGTTGCTGTGCCAAGTCCCCAGCCACCGCCCTATAATGGCACCGATCTAAGAACAAAGGGAGGTTGGACTTGTAGTGCATGTGGTGAACAGAATCCGCCCTGGGCGGAGACCTGCCGTGTCTGTGGGGCGGGTCGCCCCTGGTGTAATGCCCAGCCCAATGCCCCTTCCATATCCAACAGTGGGACGCCCCCAGACAACGCCCTTCCCACAACACCTAGCGGCCATCTTGGGACACCCAGCGGCCATCTTGGGACACCCAGCAGCCATCTTGGGACACCCAGCAGCCATCTTGGGACACCCGGAACCACCCAGTCAGGCCTGTATCCCCTCCTGACGCCTTCCGGCACCTACTACCAACCACCCGGACAGCCGGAAAAGGTTTTAGTCCCCGTCGCTGAGGCCCCTGTCCCAGGGCTCGGTCCTTCAGCCCCTGTCTCTGTTCCTAATCCGGAAACTGCTGCACTGCCTCTGTTCCCAGTGGGTGCCCCTCCTGCCCCAGATATAAAAAGCCTGATTCGGTCTGCTCCTTTCCAACAGCGCATGAGGGAGCTCCGTGAGCGCATGGGAGATACGGAGGGGTCAGAACCCGGGGAAGGTTGGGCTGCAGCTCCTCTCCCAACGCCTTCTTCTCCTCGTCCCTCTCCACCAACTCCAATACCCACATCCACTCCCCGAGGTAGGCCCCGACCTCCTCAGAGGCCCACAAGTGAAAGACCCCCGGGTCCTCCAGTCCTTTCACCAGCTCCTCAGACATCCCCCTCTCCGAGTGTCAGGTGGGACGAACCCACCCCACATCCTAGACAGCAAGACAGGCCCATACCCTCGGTCCCTCCTTCTACTGGGCTTCCCCCGGTGAGGCCTGAGGACTGGCACCCCTGTCACTCACATATCTACCATGGACCAAACAGACGGCCTGTTACCCTGTCTATAGGCTATGGGGATATCCTAACCCACCAAGTTGGTGCCATAGTTAGTCCTACAAATTCCCATCTCACCAATGGAGATGGTCTAGCCCGTAAGATTATACAGGCTGCAGGCCCTCTTGTTGACAGGTTGTGTGATGACCACGTACATAATTATGGCCTACTCCCGCCTGGACAGACCATGATGACCAGCGCTGGTGACCTTCCTGCAGATATAATCATTCATGCTGTGGGTCCTGTCTATAACTTTGAAGATCCTGAGGAGTCAAGATCTACCCTCAGGTCCACTATTCGTTCTATACTCTTCCATGTGGGTACAATAGATCCTCAGGATATGCCCAGACGTACGTTGTCTATACCCCTAATATCTTCTGGTATTTTTGGGTACCCCCTTGGCCCATGTATGCAAGAACATGTGTCCTCTTTGAAAGATGGCTTAAAAACTCTGGACCACAGACTGAACTCTGTACGCATCGTTTGCATCCGCAGTCCTGCGGTGGAAAGAACCATGACTCTGGTAGCTCAACAGTTGACCCATGTTTTGCCTAATATCATGGATATGCCCAACCGACCATTGGACAGTGCTCCTTTGCCACCTGAACATATTGCCACTGGATATGGATCTGAGGAAGCCTCTCGCCTTCCAGATTCACAGACTGTCCCTGGACCCATGGGAGGAGTTAAGTATCAGCCTTTCAGCCCTACACAAATAGATGCTTTGGTTTCTAAGCTCCCAGATCCAGACAAACATCCTATGCAGTATGTACGGCGTATGGAGCAGACCCGTAAGGCCTATGGGGCAACCTGGACGGATCTATCAAGTATAACCTCTGTGAAAACAACAGAATACTTTCTGCCCACCATTGAAAAAGCATTGGATCCAGCTAAGGCAGGTGCACATAACACTTATGAATCTGGCCTCGAGTATATTAAACAGTTAACGGCTTGGGCGCAGGACCGTTTGTCTGATCAAGCCGGATCCATTCAAGATGTGCAGCAGGAGACAGATGAAAGTGTGGAAAACTATGCTGCCCGGTTAAATATGCACTTTGAGGACCTGGGATATAGCTCTCACATCAAAACACAAGCCACTTTGTTGGTCTACTCCTTTATCAATGGCCTTCAGGACAAATTGAAGGACCAGGTTCTATTAACACGCCCTGAAGTGTTTAGTGCGTCTTTCCCAGATGCTATAACCATTGTCAAGGCCTTCCAAAAAGCCCAACAAAAACAAGAAAAAGAGGCCAAGCCCAAGAAAAAGACTGCCACCACTCCCACCATGGTTTACCAGACACAGGAAGATTACCCACCACCTTCACCAAGGAATCAACCAGGAATTAAGTGGGTAATGGTCAGAGGCTCTGGGGATGACTCACCACCTCAGCAAAGAAGACAGGATTATCGGCAGGACAGAAGGCAGCCTCGCCGAGGTAGAAGACCAACACGTGATCAGGATGGCCGTATGTTATGCTGGGAATGTGGCAGCCCTGACCATGTCCGAAGAGATTGTCCAAACCCTAACCACAGGGACAATAATCCTGACAACAGATATTATAATAACTACGGTAGGCCACCCCCACGCCAATGACGGGGAGGCCAACCAGTGTCCACCTTCCCGGCTACACATCCTTCTGCAGCCTGTGGAACAGTCACCTTACAGGTGGACCATCAACCTTTGAAGTTCCTAGTGGACACTGGGGCGGCCACTTCTGTCATCTCTTCTACACAGCTTCCTTCATCGGTATCTCTATCCTCTGAAACTCTTACATGTGTGGGAGTAGAAGGTCAGCGGACTGCTTCCCCGCTCACCGTCCCAGTGTCTGCAGGACCCTTTACTGGAGTACTTACGAGGTTCTTAGTTTCTGAAACCTGTCCTGTCAACCTACTTGGAGCCGATCTACTCGAGAGGATGAAAGCTACCATTACCTTTGGAGAGCAAGGTATGGAACTCCTCCTACAGGACCCTAATTCACAACAGGGCACAGAAGATCGTTGTGTCTTGAAGGCTTTCCCTCTGATGATGATGACAATACAACCAGAAACTTTCCCCAAGGGTTTTCTCGATCCTTCCCGGTATCCAGACTCTCTGTGGTCTAACGGTCCAGAAGATGTAGGACTACTACAAGTACCACCAGTCAAAGTATATTTAAAGCCTGGGCACCAGTATCCACGTTTGCCCCAGTACCCTCTCAAAGCTGCACAAGAATATAGCCTGGGTGCTCAAATTTCTTCTCTTTTGAAGTCTGGAGTTCTGATAAGATGTGTATCACCCTGCAACACACCTCTGTTCCCAGTCAAGAAGAAGACCGCTCCAGGAGAACCCCCAAAGTACCGGCTGGTACAGGACCTCAGAGCAGTTAATGCTGCCACCATTCTGGAGACTCCTGTGGTACCTAACCCAAACACCTTGTTGTCTCAGGTGCCAACAACGGCAACATTGTTCACCGTCATTGACTTGGCCAATGCCTTCTTTAGTGTACCTCTACACGAAGACTCCTGGTTTCTCTTCGCCTTTACCTTCCAGGGCTCACAGCTTACATGGACCAGGACCCCACAGGGAGCTCAAAACTCGCCTAACCAATTTACACAGGCCATGAAACTGGTCCTGGAACCTTGGATCCAAGAAAACCCACATGTTACTCTTCTACAATACGTGGATGACCTTCTACTCTGTGGAACTGATGATAATTTGGAAGAGGCGTCCATATCTCTCCTAATGTTCCTTCATTCAGCTAACTGCAAGGTCTCACAGAACAAAGTACAATGGTGCCAACTGAAGGTTGTCTTCCTAGGCCACTGCATATCGCAGGGAGCCAGACACTTGACTGAAGAAAGGAAGCAGGCCATTCGAGAGATATTCTACCCTGAGACTTACTCTGCTATGCAGACCTTCCTTGGACTGATCACCTACTGCAGACAGTGGATTCCCGATGCCTCCAGACTCATGCAACCCTTGTATGACTGTCTCAAGAATGGAGGCCCAGACTGGCGAAATGCCCCGGATCCATCTGTCTATGAACAACAAAGACAGTGTTTCAACCAACTCAAGGAGAGTGTCATCTCTGCTCCTGCCTTGGGCATCCCGGATTACACTCAATCCTTTCATCTCTTCGTGTCTGAATCCGGGGGACACGCATCTGGAGTTCTAGCTCAACATCATGCCGACAAGTACCGGCCTTTAGGCTACTACTCAGCTCGTCTGGACCCTGTGGCTCGTACAGCACCAACTTGTCTCAAGGCAGTTCATGCTGCTCATATTCTTCTGGACAAATCTGCTGATGTTGTTTCTTGGACATGATTTGGTCATACAAGCTGGCCATGACCTTTCTGTTGTTCTACAACAAACCTCTTCCAGACACCTTACACATCAGCGACATCTCAGATTGCAATGCTCATTGCTGCTGCCTTCTAACATCACGTTCAAGAAATGTACTACCATAAATCCTGCCACTTTGCTTCCACCTTCTGGGGGGGAAGAAGAGCTTCCCTGCACAGGACCTCATGATTGTCTGGAAATTCTGAAACTGGAAACATCCACCCAGAAAATATGGTGTCACACCCGCTTCTTGACCCAGCCCTTCACTTATGGACTGATGGCTCTCGCTTTGCAGACCCTCAAGGCAAATTTCACACAGGATATGCAGTTACCACAGAAACAGAGGTCCTCATGGCTGAGGCTCTACCACCTCATATGTCAGCACAGGAAGCTGAACTGGTGGCTCTCATAGAGGCCTGTCATTTGGCAGCAGGAACAACAGTCAATGTCTACACAGACTCAAGATATGCACATGGCATCTCAAATGACTTTGGATTCTTGTGGAAAACAAGAGGATTCATCACGGCTGCGGGAACACCAGTAAAACATGCGGTATGGATCAAGGCATTGATGGAGGCCCTGGAAGAACCCTCCCAGATTGCTGTTGTCAAGGTCAAAGCACATGGAAAACTGGACTCAAGAGAAAGCCAGGGGAAACCACCTGGCAGACCAGGCTGCCAAAGCTGCAGCAATGAAGAATGTGTCACCAAAGTGGCAGGAGAAGATGGAAGAATCAGAGAGAACTTCACAAGCTGTGGTGATGGCCCTTACCAGGGCAAGAGCTAAAGAACAAGCTGCTCAAGCCCATCTTGATCACCAAGCAAGAAAGGAAAGGAGGCAAATGATTGAAGCTGACGAAGTGGAACATTTGGACCGACATTCAAGCCCACAGCTTGCAAGGACGCCAGAGGAAAAGCTGTGGAAGAACAAAGGAAGACCCCTATCGAAGAAGTGAAACAATGGAAAGCAGCGGGGGCCATGGGATCAGGCCCATATCCTCCTTTCTATAAAGTAAAAGGAAAGCCTTGCCTGCCCAGGCGAATGTATCCAGCTGTGGCTGCATGGGCCCATGGACCTACTCACAGAGGGAAGAATCAAGCCCTAGCCTGCATTCAGAAGCTATACTTTGCACCTGGGATTTCCTCTGCAGTGGCTGCATACTCAAGATCCTGCTCTGTCTGTGCCACCTGCAATCCAACGGCCACGGAGCGAGTCCCTTTCCAACATCTGGCCAAACCAGACTATCCCTGGCAGAGAATACAAGTTGATCATATTCAGATGCCAAAATCAGGGAAATATGAATATGTTCTTGTGGCTGTGGACATGTTCTCTGCCTGGCCAGAAGCCTACCCAGTCACCAACATGACTGCCAAAACCACAGCCAAGAAACTGATCATTGAAATTGCCTGCAGATTTGGAATCCCTGAAGTGATAGAGTCAGACCAAGGACCAGCCTTCACCGCAAGTGTTTACAAGGAACTCTGGAACATGCTGGGGACAGACTTAGGTCTCCATACTCCATACCATCCAGCCAGCTCAGGCAAGGTGGAGAGAATGAACTCCACCCTCAAAACCCAACTCCTGAAAATGACCCAAGATCACCCCCTCCCCTGGCCTGACCTCCTACCCATAGTGCTGTATCACATTAGGCACACTCCCCAGGCCAAACATGGGTTGACTCCCTATGAGATTCTGTTTGGTGCCTCTCCCAAGATAGGAGACATCAGGCCCCAAGAGCTATCTGAAACTAATGATAAAGTGGTAAAATTTGTGATTGCTTTGTCTAAAGAGTTGACTAACACCCACTCTACAGTGTCTGCTTCTCTCCCAGAATCCACAGGTGACACGGTGCATGACTTCTCGCCTGGTGACCTTGTGTACGTGAAAAAGTTTGTGCGGAGAGACTGCCTTCAGCCCAGATTCGAGGGTCCCTACACCGTGGTCCTGACCACCCCTACTGCTCTGAAGCTTGAGGGCAAGAACACCTGGATTCACGCCTCTCACTGCAAGAAGGACAAGACTAGCCAGCGGTCATGAAGCTCCTGCTGCATATCCTTTTAGGCTGTACCCTGATCTCCAGTAGTATCAGCCAGCCACCCACCCTCTGGGTTAATACTACAGCCCCTGTGGTCACTTTTAAGTTCGACTTCTGCCAAATATTTAACTGTGATAGAAGAAATGATTTCAAGGGATCAGCGCATCAGACTTGGGGGAAGGGGACATTTTATCTCTGTGTCACCCGCCCAGGGAATGAACACTGTTATTATTGGTCAGATGTGGGATGGAACACAGGGGAGGATTGGGGGTATAAACCCAAGGAAGCAATGGACAGAAAAGATGAAAATGGCAGATCTCTGCTTGATAGAATGACACTGACGAAAGGAGAAATGAGTTCTCCTGGGTGTAGACCTCCCCCAGTGACAAGGGGCACCCCAACCTGTCTCCCGCTATATTTAAATATAGAAAACCCTCAACCCTGGGATCTTGGTAAATATGTGCTAGGTGCGTGGTTAGGGAGAGGGGGAGTCAGGGGCCAAATTGAGCTTAAGGATATTTCCCAGAGGAAAGGAGGTGGGATAAGCCCTCAGACAGGGCCAGACACAACAACCATGACATCACCCCAGGATGGTAAAGTTTTGCAACAAGTAGTTAATGAAGTACTTCCAATCCCAGGGCTCAAGTGGGAAGAGGTATTTTCCATAGAAACTCAAGTCAATCCTCGTAAGAACCTTTGGCTTGAATGGGTCAGATATAATGTTAAAGTTCAAAATATATCAGTAGGATGTGTTGCCTGTGCTGCTGCAAACACTCACCTGTATACTCATGCTTTCCCTGCTGACCACAATACTACTCTTTGTTTACTGGGATTGCTGAAGGGGTCCGACGGTAGTGCATGCCCTGACTATATACCCTTAGTCACCATTATAGCTAAGGTTCGGACCCCCGGTGATGTGATTGTGACTGGGGATAACTATACCTGTTATTCCCCTGATAACTCTTCAGGCCCCTCTGTGGGTATCTTTGAGGATGGTTTCTGTAAAAATAACGAGACTTTGGAATCTGTCCTACTGACTAACCATTCCAGATATATGTATGACACATATTGGCTTTGTGGGGATGGGCGACTTAGGTCCAAACTCCCAACGACTTGGACTGGGCAATGTACCTTGGTAAAATTGGCAATGCAGTTCAGGATTATGCCCTGGGAAGACTCTGATAACCATAGCCCCGAGAATATAGCTCCACTGATATCCAGGAAGAGAAGGAGTCTGGGTCAGCTACACACTGGTTATGCTGAGGATCCCAAAGTTTACATAGACTCTATAGGGGTTCCTAGGGGGGTCCCAGACGAATACAAAGCTCAGAATCAGATCCTGGCGGGTTTCCGTTCTCTTATCCCAACTGTACAGATCAATTACAATGTAGATTGGATAAATTATATATACTACACCGAGCAAAGATTTATTAATTTTAGTCAAGATGCTTTCCAGGGTATAGTTGAGGAATTGGGCCCCAACACAAGAATGACTCTTCAAAATAGACTGGCCATTGACATGATTCTAGCTGAAAAAGGTGGGGTCTGTGGGATGATAGGGGAAGAATGTTGTACTTATATTCCTCAGAATTCTGGAGTCAATGGTAAAACTATAGTGGCCCTTACAAAGATTAAAAATCTGGCTCAGGAAGTAAAGGCCAATGCAGGAGTAGATACCTCTTTCTTCTCAGGGTGGCTTGGAGGACTCAAAGGATTTCTCCAACAAGCCTGCTTAGTGGTAGCAGGGCTTTTGGTGCTAGGATTGATAATTCTATGTTGTGTGATACCCTTGTACAGGAAAGCTGTGACCAATGCAACCGCCTCCTCAGGTACTTTCCTTCATCAGGAAGTTGTGTCCCTGCTATATGATGACACTGATAAGGGTTATATGGAGAAATATACCCCGCAGGATAAACCTGATAAAACCCCCTATGACAAAATACAAATGGAAATGAGAGATTTAGTTTAGGGATAGTGGGAGAACTCCATGTGCAGGTTTGGTAGGGACTTGGTTGTTTGGGGGCGGTCCATAAGGGGCCAGCTTCTAAAATGACCAAGCGAAGAAATCCACTACCCCTGTCCCCACACATGGACAGTCTCGAAGGCCACATATATTAAGGGAAAACTTAGTGTTTAGGGGGGATTGTCAAGGTAAAATATAATTTTCTATCTTATATTTTATACATATGTGTTTTGCTATTTTTATACCTTTATAAAAATATGTTTATATGTACTTTGTTACTTTGATATGTCAAGATAAACACAAAGTTTTCCTTGAATATGTATTATTCAGATTGAAACTTATTCTAAGATGACGTCAGTACCAGCTAGTCTGTCTCCAAGAAATTCATTGATGACTGCCCCCACCTTTGGGGAACTGAGGATTGCAACAGCAAATCTGCCTGGATACAAGACCTATGGAATGTGAACCAATAGAAATGGCCAGATGCTAGATATGTCCATATATGGACATGTATAGCTTACCTCCCGCCCCCATCCACCCTTTACTCCACCCTGACATCCTGTATAGATAATCCCATGCTTGCAGAAATAAAGATCAGTACTTGCTGAGATTGGTGCCTGGATACAGCCCTCTAAGCATGCTCTGAAGTTTGAACCAGCCTATTGTCTGACTCATTCTTTAAACGGTTAACCCATGCTTATAATCTAATCTGGAGTGACTGGAGGACGAGTGTTTGTCGTTTCGACCCCGACACTTGTACCTCCAGGCCCACCCCACACTGAATCTTCTAGAAGGCTGGGTATTTATCCTCTGGACTCCTTCCACTCTACATCTGTTCAATCAACCTAACACTAAATTTGGTGTACTGAAGCTTTCCCTATGTTGCTATCACTGAAGCTAACACCCTTAGTGAAACATACCTCCCCTCCAGCACTTTGCCAGTGACTTTTTCACAGTATCCAATGTTATTTACATGCTCTATTGCTTTTACTTATTTACCTACAGCAGGGTATATATTCATTTTGTTCCGTCTTAGGTTTTGTCTTTCTAATGACCAGTGTGAACATGCTCCTAGTTTGCATGCATACCATTAAAAATACTATCAAGATATGTCCGCTGATGGAATCCTCCCGTGGCTGTTATTCCGTTAAATGTCGCTCTCAAACACACACAGCGGCATTTAACATGCTTTTCCAGCAATCGCGCCGTAATCCGTCCATAGATGACCCCCGTCACGTGATTGTGGGTCACCGATAGGTTGGCATGATAACCAGAGGTCTCCTGGAGACCTGTATGGTTGTCACTACCGGATCGCTATGAATGCCACCCGGTGTTCGGCGCTCATAGCAAGTGAGGTATTCTGCTACATGCAGGCGATCTGATCATCGCCTGCATGTCACAGAGCTGATCGAGTTATGGCAACTTCTAGTCGATGTAGACTATTGAAGCATGCCAAAAGTGAACAAAATGTTTTTAAAAATATAAAAAAATACAAAAATAAGTTAATTTAATCCCCCTTTCACCCCACTCAAAATAAAACAATAAAAAAAATCAAACATACACATATACGAAAAATGAAGATGCTAAACTAACGACACAACTAGAGGTAGCCGTGGAGCGTTCCTACGTTGATCCTAGATGCCTCGTCACAGCCTGAGAGATAACTACACCTAAAGGCAGAAAGATGAAAGCTATCTGCCCTGGAGCAGATCCCCAAAGAAAATAGGAAGCCCCCAAACATATAATGGCGGTTAGACAAGATGAAAATACAAACATAGGCAGAAAACAGACTGAGCAAACGCTGGGGCCACAAGCTGACTAAATAGGATAGGACAGGAGAGATTACTTTCTGCAACCCAGAAAACCCTACAAAAATCCAACAATTCTGATTACAAAAATACTGAGATCACACAATCTCTCCACCACTAAATCAGATCTCAATGTGAACAAAAACCAAGCCGCAGCCGCTGAAAAAACAGGAAAAAGCAAATGAGCAAACAACAGTGGCTGCAGAAAAACTGTGAGGAGCCCAGGCCCCAGGAGGGGACCCGGCTGACCTCCACAAAAGTGCAGAAAACAATGCAAAAAGCAAGCACAAAAAGAAAAGCAAAAAATATCTTATCTGAATGCAGGAGATGCAGGCAGGACTCCAGCAAACTTCCAAATGAACCAGGAACCACAATTGAGACAAGAACAATTGATCACCGGCAACCATCTTGGGAGGGAACCTCCCTTATATCAGACCAGTCCGTGATTCCAGATTGCCATTCCTCGCTGAAAGATTCAGTACTGTCTGTAACCACCAGAGGGAGCCTCTGCTCAGAAACCATCTCTAGCACATTCTTAACAGTACCCCCCCCCTTGAGAAGGGGTCACCGAACCCTCACTTGTGCAACCAGGCCGATCAGGATGAGCTCGGTGATAGGCACGGATCAGTCTCCTAGCATGGATGTCCGAAGCAAACACCCAAGAATTGTCCTCCTGACCATAACCTCTCCACTTAACCAAATACTGGAGTTTCTGTCTAGAAAAACGAGAATCCAATATTTTCTCAACCACATACTCCAGATTTCCCTCAACCAAAACAGGGACAGGAGTCGCAGCCATAGGAACCACTGGCTCGACAAACCTCTTCAATAAGGACTTGTGGAACACGTCATGGATCTTAAATGTCCCTGGAAGAAGCAAACGGAAGGAAACAGGATTAAGAATCTCCATGATCTTATAAGGTCCAATGAACCTGGGCTTAAACTTTGGAGATGCAACACTCATAGGGATATTTCTTGAGGACAACCAAACCAAGTCCCCCACTTTAAACCGAGGACCATCAGTCCTATGCCGGTTGGCAAACCGTTGGGCCTTCTCCTGAGAGAGACAACCTCTCCACTACCTGGTCCCAAATCTGCTGCATTCGCTCCACAACAGAGTCAACACCCGGATAGACAGAAGTCTCCGCCTGTCCCGAAGAAAATCGAGGGTGAAACCCAAAATTGCAGAAAAATGGAGACATCAAGGTGGCAGAGCTAGCCCTATTATTAAGAGCAAACTCAGCCAAAGGCAAAAAAGAGACCCAGTCATCTTGATCAGCAGACACAAAACATCTCAAATAAGTCTCCAAGGTCTGGTTTGTTCTCTCGGTTTGTCCATTGGTCTGAGGATGAAAAGCAGAGGAGAAAGATAATTGAACACCAAGTTTAGAACAAACTGTCCTCCAAAATCTGGAAACAAACTGGACTCCTCTGTCAGACACAATGTTCTCCGGAATGCCATGTAACCAAACCACTTGCTGAAGGAACAAAGGCATCAATTCGGAGGAGGAAGGTAACTTAGGTAATGGCACAAGATGTATCATCTTGGAAAACCTATCACAGATTACCCAGATAACGGTCATTCTCTGAGAAACAGGGAGGTCGGAAATAAAATCCATAGAGATATGGGTCCATGGCCTCTTGGGCACAGGTAATGGCATTAACAAACCACTACAGCGAGAGCAAGGCTTGGAGCGAGAGCAAGTCCCACAGGACTGCACAAATTCCCTGACGTCACGAGACAAAGTAGGCCACAAAAAGGACCGACTCACCAAGTCTTTGGTACCAAAAATCCTGGGATGACCAGCCAACGCGGAACAATGAATCTCAGACATCACACTCTTCTTCCACTGGTCTGGGACAAATAATTTCCCAATAGGGCAGCGCTCAGGTTTATCCTCCTGACACCCTTCCAATGCCAGTCTCAAATTGGGCGAGATGGCAGAAAGAACTACACCCTCTTTCAAAATAACAGTAGGATCAGATAACTCAGGAGAGTCCGCAAAGAAACTCCTCGAGAGGGCATCCGCCTTAACATTCTTAGTGCCAGGAAGAAAAGAAACCACAAAATTAAAACGTGTGAAAAACAAGGCCCACCTGGCCTGTCTAGGATTAAGTCGCTTGGCTGATTCGAGATAAACCAGATTCTTATGGTCCGTGAGTACCACCACCTGATGTTTGGCTCCTTCCAGCCAATGTCTCCACTCTTCAAAGGCCCACTTCATGGCCAATAACTCCCGATTACCCACGTCATAATTACGTTCAGTTGGAGAAAATTTTCGAGAGAAAAAGGCACAAGGGTTACTCTTAGAGGTCTCTGGATCTCTTTGGGACAAAATGGCACCTGCCCCAATTTCAGAGGCATCAACCTCCACCTGAAACGGTAGAGAAACATCAGGCTGCCGTAGAACAGGAGCAGAAGTGAATCTCTGCTTAAGTTCCTGAAACGCAGAGACTGCCTCAGGAGGCCAATTCACCACATCAGAACCCTTTTTGGTCAAATCAGTCAATGGTTTAACAATACCGGAGAAATTACCAATAAATTTACGAAAAAAATTGGCAAAACCCAAAAATCTCTGAAGAGCCTTTAATGAAGTAGCTTGGACCCAATCACAGATGGCTTGAACCTTGACCGGGTCCATTTCAATAACAGACGGAGACAAAATGAATCCCAGAAATGAGACCTTCTGTACGCCAAAAAGACACTTTGATCACTTCACATACAGTGCATTCTCTCTCAAAATCTGGAACACAGTCCGAACATGTTTCACATGAGAGTCCCAGTCATTGGAAAAAAATCAAGATATCATCCAAATAAACAATCAGAAATTTATCCACAAAATCCCTGAAAATATCATTCATGAAGGACTGGAAGACGGAAGGAGCATTAGTGAGCCCAAAGGGCATCACTAGTACTCAAAATGCCCCTCTGGGGTATTAAACGCCGTCTTCCATTCATCCCCATGCTTAATGCGAATAAGGTTATACGCCCCCCTGAGGTCAAGCTTGGTAAACGAACTAGCACTTTTCACCCTGGAAAACAGGTCAGAAATCAAGCGTAACGGATATTGATATTTCACGGTGATCTTATTCAAGAGACGATAATCAATACACGGCCTCAATGAACCATCCTTTTTGGCCACAAAGAAAAAACCGGCACCCAAGGGTGAAGAGGATGGTCTGATATGACCCTTCTCCAATGACTCCTTGATATAAGATCGCATAGCATCGTGTTCAGGTACAGACAAGTTAAAAAGGCGAGCTTTAGGAAATTTACCGCCAGGCACTAATTCAATAGCGCAATCGTAGCTCCTGTGAGGGGGCAAAGATGCAGATTTACTTTCACTAAATACATCCGAAAAATCAGTCAAAAAGTCAGGAACACCCTGAGACTTGGGAGAGGCAGAAAAAACAGGAGTGTCGGCATTAACACATTGGCAGCCCCAACTGGTCACAGACACAGATTTCCAATCCAAAACAGGATTATGAGACTGTAACCAAGGGAAACCTAGTACAATAATGTCATGCAGATTATACAACACCAGAAATTTTCAACTCTCCTGATGATCTGGTTCAACCCTCATTATCACCGGAGTAGAAAACTGGGGTTTATTCTCCGCCAAAGGGGTAGAATCAATGCCCAGTAGGGGAATAGACTTCCGCAGGGGTATCATGGGAAACCCACAACGTTTGGCAAAGTCAAAATCCATCAGGTTAATAGCTGCTCCTGAATCAACAAAAGCCTTAGCAGAAAATGTGGACAGGGAGCAAATCAGGGTAACAGTCAACAGAAATTTAGTCTGAACACTACCCAAGACAACTGAGCGTGCAAAACGTCTTCCCCGCTTAGGGAAGACTGAAATAGCATGAGAGGCATCACCACAGTAGAAACATAACCCATTGCGCTTTCGAAACTCATGACGCTGAGCCCCAGAAGTCACTCTATCACACTGCATGGGCTCAGAAGCTGACTCACAAGGCAACACTATCTCACGCATACCTCTGCGCTCACGCAAACGTCTGTCAATTTAAATAGCCAATGACATAGAATCATTGAGACCAGAGGGAGCAGGGAATCCCACCATAACATCCTTTACATTCTCTGACAGCCCCTTCCGAAAAAAGGCTGCCAAAGCATCATCATTCCATTTGGTCAGGACTGCCCACTTTCGGAATTTCTGACAGTACAACTCAGCGTCTTCAAGACCCTGATTTAATGCCAACAAGGTTTTTTCAGCTTGATCAGTGACATTAGGTTCATCGTACAATAACCCCAGAGCCAGAAAAAATGCATCAATATCATTCAAAACAGGATCCCCAGGTGTCAGGGAAAAAGCCCAATCCTGAGGATCGCCGCGCAGGAGAGAGATGACAATTTGAACCTGCTGTGCTGCGTTACCTGAAGACTTAGGCTTTAGGCAAAAAACAACTTACAGTTATTTTTGAAATTCAGAAATTTAGCCCGATCCCCCAAAAACAAATCTGGCATGGGAATCCTAGGTTCCACAACCGGCAACCCAGCAAGATAGGTAGCAATACTCCGAACCTCAGTGGCAAGCTGATCCACACGGCCAGACAACTGTGCAAACTCCATTGAGAGAGAAAAAAAATCCTCCTCAGCACCCAGAGAAAAAGAGGGAAAAAATGCAACAGACAGAAAAAAAAAAATAATTTCTGACAACTCTGACAACTTTTTTCTTTCCACACTTTTTTTTTCCCTTCTGTGAGTACCATATAATTTTCAGTTATGGCCGGTGATACTGTTATGTTTCGGTAGCTGAGGAGGACAGGAACAACAGCAGGGCAGCCGAACACCTGAGATGTTGGTAACTGATGGGTTGCAGATTCCTAAACTAACGACACAACTAGAGGTAGCCGTGGAGCGTTCCTACGTTGATCCTAGACGCTTCGTCACAGCCTGAGAGATAACTACACCTAAAGGCAGAAAGATGAAAGCTATCTGCCCCGGAGCAGATCCCCAAAGAAAATAGGAAGCCCTGTTATGATTTGGTAGCTGAGGAGTGCAGGTAAAAAAGGCAATACACCAGAGCAGTTGGAATCTATGAGATTGCAGTACCCTGACTAACCACCACAACTAGAGGCAGCCGTGGAGCGTTCCTACGTTGGTCCTAGACGCCTCGTCACAGCCTGAGAAACTAACTATACCTAAAGATAGAAAGAGGAAAGCTATCTGCCCCGGAGCAGATCCCCAAAGAACATAGAAAGCCCCCAAACATGTAATGGCGGTTAGACAAGAAGAAATACTGACACAGACAGAAAATAGTATGAGCAAACGTTGGGGCCCAAACTATCTAAATAGAAAAGGATAGGAAGGGCACTTACTGCAATCCCAAAAAACCCTGAAAAGCACCAACCTACTAATTTCAAAAACACCTGAGATCACACGACCTCTACCACCTAAATTAGTTCTCTGGTGTAACAAAATCAAAACAGCAGCCACTGAAAAAACTGGAAAAAGCAAATGTACAAAACATAAGTGGCTGAACTAAACTGAGAGGGCAAAAGCCCCCGGAGGGGACCCTGAAGGCCCCCACAGAAGTGCAGGACAAAATGCAAAAATCAAGCAACAAAAACAAAAAGAAGAAAAAGTCTTATCTGTTAGCAGGAGATGCAGACACGACACAGCAGGCTACAAAGGAAACAGGAATCAAGGATTGAGACCAGAACAATTGATCACCGGCAACCCTGATGGAAGGCGACTCCCTTAAATAAGACCAGTCAGTAACACCTGATTCCCAATCCTCACAATCTTCACTGGACAGTCCAGTACCGCTTGTAACCACCAGAGGGAGCCTCTGCTCAGAACTCATTTCAAGTCCATTCACAACAAAGCCCCCAAACATATAATGGCGGTTAGACAAGATGAAAATACAAACATAGGCAGAAAATAGACTGAGCAAACGCTGGGGCCACAAGCTGACTAAATAGGATAGGACAGGAGAGATTACTTTCTGCAACCCAGAAAACCCTACAAAAATCCAACAATTCTGATTACAAAAATACTGAGATCACACGATCTCGCCACCACTAAATCAGATCTCAGTGTGAACAAAAACCAAGCCGCAGCCGCTGAAAAAACAGGAAAAAGCAAATGAGCAAACAACAGTGGCTGCAGAAAAACTGTGAGGAGCCCAGGCCCCAGGAGGGGACCCGGCTGACCTCCACAAAAGTGCAGAAAACAATGCAAAAAGCAAGCACAAAAAGAAAAGCAAAAAATATCTTATCTGAATGCAGGAGATGCAGGCAGGACTCCAGCAAACTTCCAAATGAACCAGGAACCACAATTGAGACAAGAACAATTGATCACCGGCAACCATCATGGGAGGGAACCTCCCTTATATCAGACCAGTCCGTGATTCCAGATTGCCACTCCTCGCTGAAAGTTTCAGTACTGTCTGTAACCACAGAGGGAGCCTCTGCTCAGAAACCATCTCTAGCACATTCATAACAGTAGGCCCATGAAAAGGTCAGACTGATGCCTAGCCTTTTACAAAAGGCCTTCCAGAATTTTGCCACAAATTGCACCCCTCTATCAAACACACTGACAGGCACACCATGAAATCGGATCACATGCTCAATGAATAGTTTTGATAGAGTCTCAGCATTAGGGAGGCCCTCCAAAGGTACAAAATGCGCCTGTTTACTGAACCTAACAACAACTACCAGAGGGGGAATATCGGTGATAAAATCCATGGATAGATGAGTCCACAGTCTATCTGGAATTGGCAGTGGCAACAATCCCCGGCCGGCCGGTTGCGGAAGGTTTTAGCGCAAGTTTCACAGGCAGACACAAACCCAGTGATTTCAGAAGCCAACGAAGGCCACCAAAACAGCTTAGTGATGGCTTTACGTGTGGCCGAGATTCCAGGATGCCCACTGAGAGCCAAATCATGAAACTCCCGAAGCACCCTTAACCGATACTGAACAGGTCCAAAGAGCTTATTATCAGGTATGGATGAAGGAACAAGAGATTGGGCCTCACGAATCTCCCGTTCCAATGCTGAGGACATTGCAGCCACCACCACTCCACGCTGAAGAATGGAGGAAGGAGGTTCAGTAGGTGATATTGGATCTAGACTACAAGATAAAGCATCAGGCTTCACATTCTTAGACCCCGGTCTGAAAGTAATAGAAAACTGAAATGGGGAAAAAAAAGTGACCACCTTGCCTGTCTCGTAGTTAAACGTTTGGCGGACTTGATGTAAGACAGGTTCTTGTGATCCGTAATGACAGTGATACCATGGACAGCCCCCTCCAAAAATGCCTCCATTCTTCAAATGCCAATTTAATGGCTCCCGGTTACCCACATCATAATTCCTCTCAGCAGAGGAAAATTTCCTCGAAAAGAAGGCACAGGGTCTTAAGTTAGACAGCGTGGTGGGCCCCTGGGACAACACAGCCCCCACTCCCACCTCCGAGCCATCCACCTCTATGATAAATGGTTTAGACAAATGAGGTTGAACCAGTACAGGAGCAGTCATGAAACAGTTCTTCAAAGAAGAAAATGCCACCACAGCTGGAGCTGACCAGTTTTTGAGATCAACCCCCTTACGAGTTAAATCGGTGAGGGGTTTGACCACCTGAGAAAACCAGGCCTTAATAAATTTTCCTCTGCTGCACGTCTTGGTCTGGACTTCGGATTCCGAGCTCCGGTGGTTGGTTTGGTGAGCTGGCAGGGGCTTTTGCTCCACTTTTTTTATATTACTTAATACATTTTCTATAATAATTAGTTAAACCCAGAAAATGCTGAAGACCCTTGAGATCTCTGGGTTGCACCCAATCCACAATAGCCTGTACCTTCCTAGGGTCCATACAAAACCCCTTAGCAGACCAAATGACCCCTAGAAAGGACAATTCTTAAGCAAAAAATGAACACTTCTCCGATTTAGCACAAAGTGAGTTCTCCCTAAGCCTCTGAAGAGCCGCATGGAGGTGGCTCATGTGACTCTGTCAGAAGAATATATGAAGATGTCATCCAAATAAACTACCATGAAACACCCAATAAAATCTGAAAAAACATGATTCATGAAATTCTGGAATACTGCTGGCGCGTTAAGCCAAAGGGCATAACCAAATTCTCAAACAAACCCTCCGAGGTGAGAAATGCAGTTGTACACTCATCCCCCTCCCGCATGCGGATGAGATTGTATGAGATCCAACTTAGAAAACCAACTGGCCCCCGACAATTGATTGTACAAATCGGGTATGAGTGGGAGGGGATAAGTGTTTCCTATAGTGATTTTATTCAGTTCTAGAAAATCGAGGCATGGGCGTAAACCACCATCCTTTTTCTTCACAAAAAAGAACCCTGCCGCCACGAGAGAGACAGATGGCCGAATGTGCCCTTTATGAAGACTATCAGATATACTCCTTCATAGTGGCCCGCTCAGGGCCAGAGAGATTGTACAGAAGGGCTTTGGGCAATTTGGCACAGGGAACAAGTTCAACAGCACAATCGAATGGGCGGTGTGGTGGTAGAACCTCAGCCTCCTTTTCAGAGAACACATCCTCAAAGTCCTTCAGGTACTCCGGAATACCCTCCAGACTAACGGATGACACAGATATAGAAACAAGACATTTCTTAGCACAATTGTGACCCCATTTAACAATGTCCTGAGATTCCCAGTTTATCACAGGATTATGTAATTGCAACCAGGGGAACCACAACACCAGTCCAGCAGGAAGATTATCCATAACAAAGCATGAAATACGTTCCTGGTGCAAGGGGCTCACTTTAAGGAGAAACTGCTCTGAAACAAATTTGATGACATTTTTAGCCAGTGGTGTTTTGACAATGGCAACAACATGAATAGGAGTCTCCAGTTTAACTGTCCCTAACCTACACTTGGACACCAAGTCAGAGTCAATAAAGTTCATGGATGACCCGGAATCCACAAAGGCAGAAGTGGGCACGGAGCCACTCCCACAACAAAGTTCCACTTCCAGCAAAATTTTATAAAATGCAGATGAAGGTACCTGAGAGTCTGGGTGACTTCCACAACAATCACCCAGTGGGAGTGGGCATTAGATTTGGGAGAGCAGAATTTGCTGAAATTCTTTTGAGGGGCAAGTGTTGTGAACGCTCTGGATCTGACTTCTGAGTTTTGGCTCCCTCTGGTGGCTGCTGATAGTAATGAAGCTGCTTTGGCTAACAGAGGTTTGTCAGCTGGGGGCGATGATTGGAAATCTGGAGTTGATGACTGGGGAGATTTAAGTGAGTAACCTTCCCATGATCCTCCCGTTGATTTGTTTGCTTCCTGGTCTCTTTTGGAAGTGAGCTTGCTGCCTTCTTGTCCTGCAACTTTCAGATTTAGAATTATTTGCTGTTTATTTCTTTGGCATTTGTTTTTGTCTATCTCAGTTTTCTGCCCTTCTGGAGTTTGTACAGCCAGGTTCCCTTGCTGGGGCGTGCGCTGGCCTCTGTTCCTCATTTGCCATTGTTTATGTATTTTCAGTTCCCTGTTATATCAGTATCCGCTTATTTGCTACCAGTACACCAGAGTTCTGATCTAGCGGGGGAGAGATCGTGTGGTCTCAGTATTTTTGCATATCAGACTGGTTGGAGTTTTTCTTAGAGTTTTTGTTGGATTGCAGGCAGTATTCTTTCCTGTCCTGTACTATGTAGACAGTTTGAACCCCAGCATTTGCTCACTCTATTTTCTGCCTGTGCTTGTATTTCATCTTGTCTCACCGCCAATATATGTTTGGAGGCTTCCTATTCCTTTGGGGGCTCTACTCCAGGGCAGTTAGCTTTCCCATTTCTGTCTTTAGGCTTAGTTATCTCTCGGCTGTGTCGAGGCATCTAGGGCACTGTAGGCACGTCCCACGGCTGCTTATAGTTGTGCTGTCAGTTCAGGGTTTGCAATCCGCTAGTTACCAACCTCTCTGGGTGTCTGGTTGCCTAGGCTATTTTGGCTACTGTCCTCCTCGGCTACCAAATCATAACAGAATCACTGGCCTGACTGTAAATTCTATGGTACTCAAAAGAAGGAAAGAATAGGAAAAAAAAAAGTTGTCAGAATTATTTATATATTTTTTCCTCTTTTTCTCTGGGGTCCGTAGGAGAATTTTTTCTTCAATGTAAATTAAGCATTTGTCCGATCGTGTTGAGCAGCTCGCTGCTGAAGTTCAGAGTATTTCTACCTATCTCACCTGGTTGTCTGCTGTAGAACCTAAGATCCCTATTCCTGATTTATTTTCTGGGGATCGGTCTAAATTCTTGAACTTTAAGAATAATTGTAAATTGTTTTTTGCCTTGAAACCTAATTCCTCAGGGAACTCCGTACAGCGGGTTAAAATTGTCATCTCCCTGTTGCGCGGCGACCCTCAGGATTGGGCGTTTTCACTGACACCTGGGGATCCTGTTTTGGCTAATGTTGATGCGTTTGTTGGGGTTGTTGTATGATTTTGTTTTCAATCTTTTATTTATTGAGAATCACTATGTGAAAAGCATCAGCATAAACATATTATCGAATCAAACATGAGAGACAGAAGAAGCAAATAGTACAGTATTCATAGTCATACATGTCTCGTAGTTACACTTGACCTTCAATAATTTCCATGTTTACGAAAATGAAGATGCAAACGTCTCTATCAAAATATCATTAATAAAGAAATGAGTGATTCTTGGTTACTATTAATCAACAAATGAACATAATGATTTAACTGAAACCTAAAGGAGACATCAATGGGATGGGAGGGAGGTGGAGGGGAGGAGGGAGAGGGGGAACCAGGGACAAAGGTAAAAGGGACATGGTCCATTGGCACATTGGTCATGTTCAATATCAAGGCGCAGAATCAGACACACACAGGGATATGAATATATCTGAATTCCTATATGTCACCCAAGGACTCCAGACCTGCAAGAAGGGAGAAAGGCTATGTGTGGCTAATGCTGCTAATTCTTCGGTGTGATACAGTTACTGGTCAATCTTAAGTAATAGCTGATTTATGCTTGGAATATTAGACAAGTGCCAAAACGTAGGTATAAGAAGCTTACCGGCTGTTAAGATGAAAGAGACCAGTTTAGATAAATGTTTATTATTTGGAACTACTGGTAGATTAAGGAAAGCATGTTCTGGAGTTAGTTTTATATGTTTACGCACCACTTCATCTAAGGTTTGAGATACAATGTTCCAAAATTTTTTTATGGTGTGCCAGTGCCACCAAATATGAAGATATGAGCCTCTGTCCCTTTCGCACCTCCAACATGTATCTGGAGTAGAATCATAGAATCATAGAATAGTAGAGTTGGAAGGGACCTCCTGGGCCATCTGGTTCAACCCCCTGCTCAAAGCAGGATTCTCTAAATCATCCCAGACAGATGTCTGTCCAGCCTCTGTTTGAAGACTTCCATTGAAGGAGAACTCACCACCTCTCGTGGCAGCCTGTTCCACTCATTGATCACCCTAACTGTCAAAAAGTTTTTTCTAATATCTAATCTGTGTCTCCTCCCATTCAGTTTCATCCTGTTGCTTCTAGTCTTTCCTTGTGCAAATGAGAATAAAGATGATCCTTCTACAATGTGACAGCCCTTGAGATATTTGTAGACAGCTATTAAGTCTCCTCTCAGTCTTCTTTTTTGCAAGCTAAACATTCCCAAATCCTGCAACCGTTCCTCATAGGACATAGTTTGCAGACCGGTCACCATTCTGGTGGCTCTTCTCTGAACTTGCTCCAGTTTGTTGATGTCTTTTTTAAAATGTGGTGCCCAAAACTGGACACAGTATTCCAGATGAGGTCTGACCAAAGAGGAGTAGAGGGCAATAATGACCTCACGTGATCTAGACTGTATGCTTCTGTTGATACATCCTAGAATTGCATTTGCCTTTTTTGCTGCTGCATCACACTGTTGACTCATGTTCAGTCTGTGATCAATTAGTATACCCAAGTCTTTTTCACATGTGCTGTTACTTAGCCCTATTCCTCCCATTTTGTATATGCTTTTTTCATTTTTATTGCCCAGATGTAGTACTTTGCATTTTTCCCTGTTAAAATCCATTCTGTTAGTTGCTGCCCACTGCTCCAGTTTATTTATATCTTTTTGAATACTCTCTCTCTCTTCTCTAGTATTAGCTACCCCTCCTAGCTTTGTGTCATCAGCAAATTTGATCAGTTTACCCTCAATTCCTTCATCTAAATCATTGATAAAGATGTTGAACAATACAGGGCCCAAAACAGAGCCTTGTGGTACCCCACTTGATACATTCTTCCAACCGGATGTGCAGCCATTTACGACCACTCTTTGGGTCCGATCACTAAGCCAGTTATGAATCCATCTAACAGTTGCCTTGTCCATTCCATACTTAGTCATTTTTCAATAAGGATTGTGTGAGATACTTTGTCAAATGCTTTGCTGAAGTCAAGATATACTATATCTACAGCATTTCCCTGATCCACCCAGTCAGTGATTCTGTCATAGAAAGAAATTAAGTTAGTCTGACATGACTTATTAGTTACAAACCCATGCTGACTCTGTTTAATCACTTCATTCTTATCCAGGTACTTGCATACATGTTCTTTAATAATTTGTTCAAAGATCTTTCCTGGTATAGAAGTCAGACTCACCGGCCTGTAGTTCCCTGGGTCCACCTTCTTCCCCTTTTTGAAGATAGGAACAACATTTGCTCTTCTCCAGTCTTCTGGGACTTCTCCGATTCTCCAAGAATTTTCAAAGATTATGGACAGTGGTTCAAGAATTTCTTCCGCTATCTCCTTCAGTACTCTGGTGTGTAATTCATCTGGACCTGGAGACTTGAATTCATTTAGGTTAGCTAAGTGTTTCCTCACTGTCTTTCTGTTTATAGATATCCTGGATTCTCCTATTCCTTTAATAGGACAGTGAAGATCAGTTGATGTTACATTTCCTTTCTGAGAGAAAACAGATGCAAAATAGGAATTTAACAGTTCAGCCTTCTCAAC